>CM060981.1:295991088-296425173 GCA_030765065.1 Deroplatys truncata
TTGTAAGTAGCCATTCGTTGTTTCTGGCGGTCATACACAGAACCTTGGAATTTCAAAGCCATTACATAGCGATCAGGCTTTTAAAGTGTTTACTATCCCATTAGCATGCTACACACTTGTATTCCTACAACGTAAGTGTAAATGTGTAACGGAAGGTTTTCTCAATTAAGAAGATGTAGACAGATCAACAAAATTTGTAACTGTAGTTTGTAGAAGAGTGAGTGGAGAAAGTCATTTGTAAGTAGAACACATCAAATCTTTTCTTTAGAAATGCAACATGTGTGAAAAAGAAGATATAAAGATTAGTCAAATAAGTTATTCTTAAGCATAAATTATTATATTATGAAAGTAATAATATATTGTACATTAAGTGAGAGAAACAGATGGTTTACCACGAGGTATATAATTGGAGCCCGAGGGGAGAATCTGTTTCGAGCCCGTGTTGTACATGGTATTTTTTCCACGTCCGGAGATTAATTGTCGCATTTTATTTCATATCAGTGGAACAATTTTACTGAGGTGCTTTGGATTTATTGATAAGGGGCTTTGGAACAATTGAAAGGATATGCGTAGCAACGTTTTCGTTCTTCCTAATATCGATTGCATTGTATATATTGTGAATTTAAATGCAAAATTAATAATTTTGAAGAACCAAAAGATATAACGTGTGCTGTTAGTGGTTTGCTACCGAAAAACTCCGGAAGATTTCATATGGGAGCGTATACTCGTTTTAAAAATGGTGTTCACTGAAGAATATACAAATGTATTCAGAATATCTCATGTTGGGGCAGGGATCGTCAGGCGAATGCTGAAGTGGTGTATTTTAACTCCCCAAATTTCTGTCCCTCTATTTCATTACTTTTTTCATTTCATTTATCCTTTACCCCGTTAGGTCAGTTTAAGGGATGGAAGTGTCGGCGATGATGTTTCGGTGTGGCGTGACAAGGAAAAGGATGCTCCCTGTGGAACTTTCTCCGTCCCTCCGCTTTCGTCTGGTTTCCGTGGGTACCTATACGTACTGCCCCTTCGAAGCGCGGTATCGTCCTCTGTAGTGTAGGGGTACCATGCTAGCCTCTAGTTCCTGAGGTCGCGGGTTCAAACCCGGCAGAGTGCGATGGATTTTTTTCGGGCGTAAAAATCTTTAGTATGGCTTCCTTCAGAAGGGAAGTGTAGCTGGTGGTGACACGTCCCCCCTAATAATCAGGCAAAAAGAAAGTAATAGGGTAAGAGAGTAAAGGAGGAAGAGGGAGGGAGAGAGTTAGATAAACTAATTCTGAGAGAATTCTAACCTTCTCTCTCCCAGTTTAGTTTATCAGCGACTTGCAACGTTGCCAAACGTAAATTGCTGCGCACGTGACAAGCATTCAAAACTAAAAAGAACAATTTCTAACTTCGTTTCAGAAGAAATGCAAGGCCCCTTAGAATAAATTAGTTAAGTGGCATACAAACCTACCAAAACACTGTGTTGAAGCATATTGAAAGATGTGTTGAAAGATTTTCCTGCCAGCAAAGAATTAAAAATAGCAGTGTTTTGACTTGCAGAAAAAAGAGTAAAACTACAGAATGCCATTTGCTATGTCAGTAGGTCAAAATAATCAAATGCTTGATTGAAAGAGGTATAAACGTTGGACCAAGCCGTCAAACTAAAATTAGATGCCACTTTAAAGTGTAGTAGGCACAAAATAAGAATTGCAAAAACAGTAACCTCTCCTCCAAGGCCAATCCCTCAAAGTTCTATTTTCCGTTCCAATTCTCTTAAAACCAAGATGCATTGACATACTGCAACACAAACTAGAGAATACATACTCGTCTTGTGTTTAATACTCTCATTTACAATCTCCATGCCATAATATATATATATATATATATATATATATATATATATATATATATATATATATGATAAAGAATAGAACCGGAAACACAATATTATTTTCACGTTTTTTTTAAAAAAAGTCCGTATGTGTGTGTGCGCTTGTAAACCGTATAACTCAAAAGCAAAAAGCCGGATAAATGCCAAACTTAGTATTTAGGTTCAGTACCTTCAAAAGGTAGGGGACGAAGATTTTCAGCCCCCATCGTAATATACGTTTACACGGGAACTTTTTATTTTCTAAAATATGGTTGTAAGGATTTGGATTAAAATACCGTACATTCAAAATATTTACACGACTAATAACATATATATTGAAGTTTTCTGGGAATAACCTTTAAAGGCCTCTTTAGTCAGAAGGAATTTTGTTTAACTGGTAAACGTTAAGCGATAGTGGAAAAGGTACCACACAAGAATGCATTTCTCTTTAAAACATAATTTGGAATCAGCTATTTCCGAGACATGTGTTGCTAATGGTTTGAACTGTTCAATAGTTTCAAATTATTTTTAAGTTCCATTGATTTTCAGTTGTTTCTTGCGATGTCATGGAAACAGTGTGTAATTTTAAGGCCAGCATATAGCGACCAGTTCTTAAACATTTGACTATTGCTCTTCTCATTGTATCTATAACGAAATGTGTAATGTAGCTATTTTTGTAAAGGTTTATTTGGAGTAAAATGTGAAAGGATAGAAAAATAAAGTTTAGTAAAAAATAATTTGTGTATCGATTAATAAAGGATAGAGGGTAGAGAAAATCACTTAAATGTATCACCTCAGATTCTATGCCTAGTAGTTTTTGTCTATCATTTAACGTGTGCCAGCCATATATGTCTTTTAACAAGAGGTCCTATATCTGAAATTAAATAAAACACGTTCTATAAATAATAGAGGTTTATTTATTTTTTTATTTTGGAACAGAATTAATGTCATTACGTGTGGAAGAGAACATCAGTTAAGTGACCGCTGCGACTTCGTTGGGTTGCGCGTAAACGGTTGACCCAGTTTTCAATGACAGTAGCACGTAAATTAGGTCCAACTTCACGAATAACACACGTGATGTTATTCATAAGTTTTCATTTACTGTTTCTCGCTTGTTGACATAAACTCGAGATTTAACATAACCTCACAAGAAGTAATCCAACGGTGTTAACTCACATGACCTCGGGGGTCAGTTAACATCACCACCACGGGAAATGATGAAACCTCTGAACTTCTCCTTCAAAAGATCGACTGTTTCGAGAGCAGTATGACATGTGGCACCATCTTGCTGGAACCAGATGTTTCTGAGATCCATACCATCCAATTTAGGCCAAAAATAGTCCCTTATAAGAGCCCGGTATGTTTCTCCATTAACTGTTAGAGATTCTCCATCTTCATCTTGGAAAAAGTATGGACCAATTATTCCACCATACCAAAATCCACCCCACACAGTAACCTTTTGTGGATGAAGTGGTCGTTCTTGAATCTGCATTGGATTGTGATTGCTTCAATAGGCGCAATCTTTTTTGTTAACACAACCATCCATCCAAAAGTGGGCTTCGTCGCTGAAGATGATTTTTCGACAAAAATCCGGGTCAGCTTCCAATTGCTCCATAGCCCAGTCAGCGAATACACGGCGCAACGTATGGTCATTGGGCTTTAGTTCTTGAGTTAACACCATTTTGTAAGCGTGAAAATTCCAAGTCCAGATGCAGAATTCGCCAAGTTGTGGTCGGCGAAAGCAACCAATTCTTGCGCTCGACGAGTAATTGATTTGTTTCCGTTCTCGCGTACACTCTCACGAACGGCGCCCATGTTTTCGTTGGAGCGCTTACGTCGATTACGTACAGGCATTCTTTGATCGTTGACAGAACCACATCTTTCAAATTTATCGATCAAACGTCGAATCGTTCTCTCGCAGGGACGATTATGCACACCGTAAACTTCACGCAATACACGAAAGGTTTGACGAACAGATGATCCATTTTGATAATAAATTTTCACAATTTCTACGCTTTGCTGAATGCTGCAACGTCCCATGTCTATTTATCAATAACAAGTGTAACCACATTAACAAAATGGTTGCTGTAACACAATAGCAACGGCAGCTATCACATGTTAAAGATAGGACACTCTTGTTGAAAGACCTTATACAAGAATAAACAAAATTCCTTCCGAATGAAGAGGACTTCATAGGCGATTCCCAGAAAAAGATACACATTTTATTTGACCTGTAAATATCTTTAATACATGACATTTTAATCAAAATGTTAAGTTATTTTTTAATTATTTTTTCTAAAAATTTTCGATTTAAATAGTAGTTAGGGAAATTTCTTGAAAATCGTGTCTCATATTTGGAAGATACTAAACTTAATACGAAGTTTGATATTTATCCTACGTTTCTTTTTTGAACTATACTGTTCACACAGACACGCAAGCTGCCATACACACACTTACACACGGACCTTTTTCTCAAAATGTTTTCTTTTATTTCAGAGGACCTCAAAACATATATTTCCGGTGTAATCACGACTTCAAATTTTTAGATAAAATAGAATGCTTCCCCTACTTACTATATGTAGTAGAGAAAGTAAAAAAGACTATCATCAGAATCATCATGATGATCATACTCTTGTGAAGTAAGACAGTATTCTGGGATACCAAAACAATTTATCTTGCAGACCGTTTTCTTTAAACGAGCAAATAACGAAGCTTCATGTTATCTAGGTATTCATCTTCTTGGGATAAAAAAGCAGCTCTATCTTTCCACATCAACAGCGTGGATTATGCAACAGGATGAACGCGGTGAAGGAATTGTAGTGCGGAAATCGGTCTTGGCTCGGAAATCGAACCAGAATACCCTGAATCACGCAACTTTGCGCTACTAGGCTCAAATTCAGCAATAATAATTTTGGCATGTTTAGGGAGTAGATATACATAAAAACCGCTCATTTGTCTAGCTGCTCTGTTCACGATTTAGCTTGAAAGCTTTGTGGCACATACAATTTGTATAACGTAATGTGATTAATGGTCTCAAGTAAACCTTGGACAGCTTGCTTTTGCTCCTTCCGCGAGTGAAATATTTCCTACAACAGGGAAATGAAATATGGGCACAAACTTAGATAATTCTCAGGGAAGGAAATATAATGGCGACGGAATATTAAAACTTTTACCTGGATTTCAGCATTACCGGCGTACATGATAACCTAAGTTGCATCCTGTAGTGAGAATTATACAATGTTTATAAAAAGTTTTAACGAAAGCTGGCAGAGAAATTAGTATCATATTGATGTTTCATAATTTTTAATTGTATAAAGTTTACTTAAAATATATACAAGGTGGACTATTTAAGTTGAGACTGTACAATATCTCCAAAACTAAGGGTTGTAGAAAGAAACGTCTGTAATAAACGTTGCTTGATATTATGGGAGAAAGTAAATGCCATTACTCGTGTTTACTTGGAGGACGTTGTGATGGTCATTTTAGAGTGAATTTAATTCTTTTAAATGGAAACATACATTTTTATGTTGTTTTCTCACTCATAAAAAATAAACTACATTTGTATGAAGCACTTTGCAATTGTTCTTACACCAACATAAGTAAAAACGAAAATTCTGAATGGCTGTATGCGAAGAGCGCAATAAATGGATGGATGCTCATTTGAGAGTCAAGTTGTGTTTCGTAATCGGGAACCAGCATTTTTTATTTAGTGTCCTTATTTCCCATCAAAAAATAAACAGCTTTTTATAAACCATTTTCTAATTACAAAACATACAAAACGTAGTTTTGAGAAACCACTTCAGCATTCGCCTACCGACCAGGGACAACCACGAAAAACTGAAGGTAAAAGCAAGCGGTCGACGGAAATCGAACCGGAACCTTCCGAATACGAGTCTCACTTTTACTGCGGAACCATCTTGCTGTGTAAAATTTGGATAAATGCCAAAAATGATATTTAAATCCAGTGTCTTTTATGGTTGCAAATTTTTTTCAGGAAATTTCATGAACCCCAAAAAGTCCTTAGGTAGAAAAAGCTTTGCTATTTTTTCTACCTTTAAAAAACCTTTATTATTCTTTATATATTTCAGATAATCAAATACATATCTAGAATTTCCTGTCATTAACCTGTGTAATCACATCTGTTATGCTTGTACTTTGCATTTTTTGCATAAAAGGAAACGATAAGACACTAGAAAAAAATGTTTTATTTTTTAGTTGTTTGGTTTTGTTTATGGGCACTCAACTGCTAGGTCATTAGCGCGCTTCTTAAACAGATCATGGCAAAGGCCACAGATAACGATCAGTAGAAAATTTCATGGCAAATGCCAGAGATAAAGCTGAATTAAGAAAAAATAAATAAATAAATAAAATCAGAGCAAAAGCCAGAGATAAATATCAATATATAAATATAGTACAAGTCATACATAAACATAAGATATATAAAACTAAACTGATGAGTATAAAACAACTTCTATTAAGACGACTAAATCCGCATTTGGAAATTTACTTTCGATACAAAGTTAAAACTCCTATCAACCACTCGCTTATCATCCCCTAAGACCTCTGCAAGACTGCCCGGTAGTTGCTGAGTGTCCCGATGATGTGCTAGAGCAATACACTCTAGTATCATGTGACGGACCGACAGACCTTCGCCACAAACCGGACAAATAGGAGCAGGGTCACCCTTAAAAAGATAACTGTGCGTAAAATTGCAGTAACCAATACGCAACCGAGCCAAGATCCCCTCCTCACGGCGAGACACACGAGAGGAAGTTACCCAGTTTATTGGAATGTGCTTCACTACTCTAAGCTTGTTTCCGCGGAGAGCTAACCACTCCTCGCGCCAGGAAGACAGAAATATTTTTTACCTTCTACACTAAAAACATAGTAGTAAAGAAGCTATGGCATTCCACCCAAAAATTCTAAATGTACTGAGCTTTATGTATGTTTTGAGACCCTGAATCCGAGAGAATAAGAAACATTTTTAGATACATGCTCGAGTGTGTGTGTGAGTTTCCGTATATCTGTCTGTTTGTGAACAATATGACTTAAAAACTAAGTTTAAGTTCAGTATATTCCCAGGATGCAACACGAAGCTTTTTAAGAAAAACCCACCATCCCAAAACAGCGTTTACATGGACAGATGTACCTTATTTATATTATCTCAAAGATGGAATTTAAACGGTTGTGGTTAAAATACCTATGTTTAACATATTTACAAGACAAATAAAATGTATATATTGAATTTTTTGGGAATAGCCTGTGAATTTTTCATTCGGAAGGAATTTTATATAATTTTGTATAACTAGGAAACTTAAGCGCTACACGAAAACGTACTACACAAAAAATGTAGATCTCTTTAAAACACACAATTTATTTTGAATAACATTTTTGTGAGATATGGAATTTCCGAGATATGTCATTAATGATCGGAGTTGTTCAATTTCTCATCATTATTTTGAAGTCTTGCTGATATTCAGTTGTTTTCGCGATGTCATGGAAACGGTATGGAATTTTAAGGCCAGCATATAGCTCCAGTTGTTAAACATTTGACTATCGCTGTTCTCTTTGTATCTATACGAAATGTGTAATGTAGCTGTTTCTGTCAAGGTTTATTTGGATTAAAATGAAGTAGAAAGGAAAATATGCTTTAGTAAGAATAGATTTTAAATCCAGTAATAAACAATAGGAAGTAGAGGTCATATGAGTGTAACATATCGGATTTTTTTTCTTAAAAACCTTCGTACTACATCTTAAGGACTCCAAGCTTATTATTTACATACCTTGTTTTTGAGTTATATTATTCACAGACACATACACTGTACATTTTCCTAAAAATACTGAATTTGCATTTATGAAGGCTCAAAACATGTTCCTTTTCCTTTTATACTCTGCCTTTAGCTGCAATAGTCATATCGACGGCTTTGGCTATAGGCAATTGGCATAACTCGCATTCGCTAGTCATTGGATTTCTGGTAAACCTTGGGTTTTATTCGCTAAATCACATACACACATTCACACTGTCATTCATTTTTCCTGACTCTCGAGAGGATAGGCAGTACTGATACCTAGAGAAAAATTTCCACCCCCCAGTCGGAATCGAACCCGTTATCCTTCGCACAGAAGGCAGATGTTCCACCGACTGAGCTAACATAATTTAATTTCCGATACAATCTCGGTATCAAACATATGGATAGAATTCAATACATACTATCTCTACTGCAGGTACATGGTAAAGAAAGAAGCATTGGAGAATCGCTCAGGTTCAAAGGTTAATGTGTGGCGTCTATCTAGCCTTGAGCCCAGGGAATTTAATCATAGGATAACCAATATCGAAATTGGCTAGTGCTACAAAAACAAATAATTTTTAACATTTCAAGGAACGTTGACTTTTTTCAGCAGTGATTTATTTAGACTTCCTCTATACTCAAGTTTTTCCGGAGTTTGACTCTTGGCTGAGTGAAGAAGCCTTTCTTTCACTAGGATCATTTCCTACTCTCCGCAGAGTTGGTAAGAATGAATATGCAAAAGTTAATAAAACCAACATTTAAAAATCTGATGTGTTACACTCACATGACCTTCTATACCCCTATTGTTTATTGCTGGATTTAAAAACCATTCTTACCAAAGCATATTTTCCTAACTACTTTATTTTAATCCAAATAAATCTTTGCAGAAATAGCTTCATTACACATTTCGTTATACATACAAAGAGAATAGCGATAGTCAAATGTTTAACAACTGGACGCTATATGTTGGTCTTGAAATTCAATACTGTTTCCATGACTAGCGAGAAACAACTGAATATCGACATGACTTTAAAAGAATGGCGAAGTATTGAAGAACTCGAATACTTCGGAAATGCCTGTGCTACAAAACGGTTATTTGAAACAAATTGTGTTTTTTAAAGAAATCACATCTTTTAATTTTTGTACCACGCACATAGCAGGTGGAGAAACAATTGCATTCCACGCAGAAATTCGATACCAAGATTTAACCGAAAATACATTATTTGAGGCCCCTGAATAAAGAAGTTATAAAAAGATCCGTGTGTGTATGTGTTTGTAAACAACATAACTCAAAAACGAAAAGTCGAATAAATACGAAACTTGGTATTTAGGTTTAGTACTTACCAAAGATACGATACGAAGATTTTCAAGAAAATGCCCCACCCCCAAATAAAAGATTATACAAAATTCCTTCCGAATGAAGAGGACTTCCATCTGACTCGGAATCTTTAGAGCCATTTTGAGAAAATAAAAAACTTCGTAAAGTGTTCCAGGTTAAGGGTAGTTTGTGTCGCATCTTTGGAAGGTACTGAATCTAAATACTAAGTTTGGCGTTTATGCGACTTTTTGTTTTTGAGTCATGCTATTTACAAACACACAATTGGAAGTTTTGTCTAAAAATGATTTTTTGGTGTTCATGGGGCCTCAAAACTTATATTGGCGGTGAAATCTCGACATAGAGTTTTTCGGTGGAATATAATACTTCCCCTACTATGCGTAGTAGAGAAAATAGATGTGCATGAAAATTAGTATATACAGGGTTATTCAAAAAGAAGGAACAGACTTTAAATATTTATTTCTAATGAACGACAATAGATAGCGACACATATGACACATCACTAAATAGAGAAAAGTTCAAAATGAGCACCATTTGTTATGCAAGGACGACGACGAGCGCTTTTCTGTTTGCATATGCAACTATCTCCTACCAATTTATTGAATAAATTGTAAATATTTTATGACGAGGCGTCTCGTTGTTGAACTTACAACGAAATGCACGCTGTAATGAAACAATGGATTCACTCTTTGCATACTGCAGTATACAAAACGACTTTCCCTGTGGCGTCGCCATTTTCTGGTAAAGAAACAGCGCCGCTGTAGGCACTGAATGGAACTAATAGACGAGGCTTAAAACTTTGGACTTTCCTCTATTGAATGAGGTGTCGTATGTGCCACCATCTGTTGTCGTTCATTAAAATGAATATTTAAAATCTGTTCCTTCTTTTTGAATGAGTCTGTATTAAAAGCTCAAATTATTCGGACTGATATTGTTAATTTTAAAAATTTCACAGAATGGATATCCTTAATTCTATTACTTAAAAAACACAAAAAGTTTGAAATTTCTGGCCTTAATGGAAAAGCCCACAGATACCTACACTCGAGCAGGGATCAATGTCCTCAAAGCTTTTTTAAAGAGACTTACTTCACTATCAGCTTCATCTTTCCATTACCATCGCACTAGAACACGTTTTCTTGTATGAAAATGGATGTTTGCACTTTGTGAGCTAACAACATTTACTCTGCAACGAGAAAGCAAGCTACTCTGATATTGTATGCTGCAGAATGCAATTATTTCAGGATTATAGTCACGAAGTGCAGCTGCCGGCGCCAACCGCATCCACCATCAGAGTGCAATAAGAATCCATGTAACCAATAGCAGATGGCGCACCAGCTTTTGGCAATACAAACGGAAACGTAATATTTGTAGGTTTATGAGAAACTAGAGTATGAAATAGACGGTTGACTGTGTAGAAATTCTTATATGTTTCATCATAAAATAGTGTAGCACTGAACTAGTTGCTTCAGAATTATTGCCTCGTAGTTCACCCAATAGGGTTTTATTAAAGGCAGATCCTAAACTTGCAGTTTCCTTTCCGTTTTCATCTTTTATTGAGGATTATTCCATTACAGCTTCAGCTAGTCTCTTCATTTTTTCTCTCTTTTCCTCCGTTTTCCTCTTCTTTACTGTCCTAAATAACATTGGTTTTTTTTTACCAGATTCTGTCATGAGACTGAGCGAGATGGTGAACCTCGCATTCGGGAGATCCCGGGTTCAATACTCGTCGACTGCACTCCATGACCTTGGTTTTGTTGTGGTTTTCCCTGATCTGTAGGCAAATGTTGAAGTGGTTTCATATCTACCACGATTTCCTTTCCAAAATTTCCTTTCATTCCGCTTCCTTACCATCTTTCAGGCGTGCTGCTAGGTTTCGTGGCGTATGGCGGTGCCGGACAGCTGAACCGATCGCTCATCGCCCTCTGAAGGCAGCTCCAGCAGTGGGACCTGGAACTGTTATGGACTTGCGCGCGTCTCTGTGGCCTGTAGCATGTAGCTTCCTGTGGTTTCTTCACTTAATTCCTTTCTCCTGTGGCATGGTAGTTGCAATAGATCTCCCGTATGTGGCAGTGTGTGAGGTTTCCTTTCTATTGTCTACCCTGTATTAGAGCCCCTAAGTGTGCTTGCACTGAGCAGAATGAGCGAGTTGTGTGAGCTGAATGAACGACGCGCGTCGACAATTTCTTTTGTTTGTTTCAATAAAACTGCTCCTCCTGATTTACGATTTTCTCACTTAATACTATATTATTCTTCTTCCTTGACCACGTGTCTACAAATAGGCTAGCCAATTCTCAGAAACACTTGCAAGGTGGCGGCGCGGTTACGTGTGTGACTCGCATTCGGAAGGTCCCGGCTTCGATTTTCGGCGACAGCCCACTCCGACCCATGGGTTTTTCGTGGTTACCCCAGTCGGCAAATTAAATTGAGTTTTATTTATGGATGTTCTTTAATTACAATGTTTCTTAGAGTCCCATTCTTTATTAGGCATGAAAGAGTTGGAATTTTGCACACAGACCTCTTTAGCAGGTTTGAGGTTCTTTTACGTACGGTAAATCTACGACACGGGAGCACCAGGTTTACTTCCCTTCCAAAGGAAACCATGCTAATCATCGCCCTCCACCGGCTTTGAACCCGCGACCTAAGGGAACTAGAGGCTTTTATAGTAACCACTACACCACGGAGGACAATTCCCCGCGACGGCATGGTGTGCTGCATTGGTTACCTTCTACTACGACTTTCCTATACCCACCATCTCCTTCATTGTCACCTACTTCAGGATTTTGTGACCAGGCGACGGTGTTCAGCGGGTTGCGGCCGGGGGTGGATATTTTCCCTTTTTCCCTGGTGTCGGTCGGGACCTCTCTCCGAAGCGGGCTCCGCCAGGGGGAAACCGCTAGTGGTTAGGTATCCGGGAGGGTCGGATGCGTTATATCTGGAAATGTTAGGGACCACGTCCATCCGTGATCAACCATATCTGGTCGCTCTTCGGGTATCCTCCCTCATCTGTCCCTCCCAGGGATCACATTAGAAGCAAAACGGGCCGTTTTGCCCTACTTGTGGTACGCTGCCTCGGTTTCGGGGCTGCTTCGTCATTCCCTTATTTCTCAGAAAACTAAATGTGTCTGCATCTACCTGAAATTTACCTACATAGCTATGTTACACAGCACTCTTATCTTGGACTTCGCTAATAGCTGACCCTGGGCTGACCCACTAGTTGCTTCTCGTCTACCAAAATCTTAGTCTTTCTCTATTTTCCAGTTCCAATCTCTTGTTATTACAATTATTATTCTGCGTTACTGCTTTTATGAACCTCCTGGATACATATTTACTTTATTTATTAATGAGTATTAATTAATAGAGGATACCGACCTAAATTGTGCCAATCCTCTTGATTCTCCAAAGTGTAATTAAAGCTGATACGTTGCCGTTTATATATTTAATAAATAAGTTTCTAACCTCTAAAGCAAGATAAAAAATCTGATGTGATACATTCACATGACTTTCTCTACCTTCTGTCTTTATTAGTGGGTACATAACGGTAGCGTAGCTTGATACTGTGTTCTGGGTATACTAGATTTTAAAAATTGAATTTAGACTTTTTTAAATGATCCACAAATTCCCATACATTAGTGTTTCACAAAATAGCGTGAATTCTCGATTACGATTAGATGATGATGATTATTATTGTTGGTTGTTCTTGTTTTAGTACTCATTAGCATCACTATTAATTGTCGAAATAGACTGAACATACATTTTAAACTAAACTAGATTATAAAAATATTTGACTATCGCTTAAGGCCTACTATGTTCCCCTTGTTTTGTAATTACAAGGGCAATTTGGAAATACAATAGCCTTTAAGCACATACATATCTCTTAATAGCTGGTTGCTAGGTGCAGCACCATTCCCTTTGCCACAGATTAATACTCTTTGCATATTCAAGACAAAAAATGAATAACGAATTCCCATTTGAGAAAATAATTATTGAAAAATTTAAGGGAATAACAAGCAATATCTCGAAAATGGTTCACTGAACAACAAAAATGTATATGACATAAATTGTGTATTTTAACGCGATCTACATTTTTTGTGTAGTAACATTGTGTCTATCTCTTATGGTTTACCAGTTACGCAAAAGTCGTTCACAATGAAGAATACTTTTGGAGACATTTCCAGAAAATTCGAGATATACAATTCATTTGTCATAAAATGTCTTAGACTTATGATATTTTATTCAAAATCGTTAGAGCCATTTTTGAGAACATTAAAATTTTCCAAAAATGTTCCATGTAAAGGGTAATCTGGGGTGGGGGGGATTTTCTTGAAAATCTTCATGTCGCATCTCTGGAAGATACTGAACCTAAATATCAAGTTTGGTGTTTATCTGACTGTTCGTTTCTGAGTTATGCTGTTCACAGACAGACACACGCATACACAGACGCACACGGACATGTTTCCAAAAATGCTTTTTTTTGGTTTCAGGGGGTCTCAAAACATGCATTTCCGGTGAAATCTCTGTATCGAATTTTTGGGTGGAATACATTACTTCCCCTACTTACTATACGTAGTAGAGAAAGTAAAAATTAGTTACCATAGTATTCTGATATCATAAACATGGCTGCCGCAAATCTTTTCCTTTGAATGAAATGGTTTTCCATTTATGAGGGCATGCATGTGTGTAGTGAAGTTATGATCTTTAACGGTCCTGTTTAATTTATATTGAGCTCTGTATAGAAAATATTCTCAGCTTAGCTACTATCACTTTTTATTTGAAAAATGGTTCTCTTTCTGCATGTTTAACAAAATGTTCATCCGTTTAAGTCATTAATAGTTACTGATATATATTTGGAGTACTACATATTTTTGTCCAAAGGTTAGGGTTAGATAAGCATGCTGGCTAGGTTAGGCATAATAAAAATACATTTAACATTAGGAACGTTTTAACACTCGTGTTTCATTTTCCATCCAGTCACAATACTGCTTGCTTCTGGTAGTGTGTTATAATTTCTTTTGAAGGTATGGAAACATTTCAAAAATATCACCAGACCAGTGAAAAATAATAATCTGATATTTTGCATTCATATATAGCCTTGCGTAAAGTTAAAGGTACTGTCACAGAGGGGCTCCCGGAACCGGGGCAGGGCACCGCACTAGGCCAGGCGGCCCTTTATGCTTCCAACGTGACACCTGGGAGGGAAGGATGAGGAGAGAGACCCGAAGGGCGACTAGATCCAGATGCTGACCGGCGCAAGATGCACGGGGTCCCTAACGTTTCCAGATAGAACGCATCCGACGGTCCCTCTCCACAAGCCACCAAACTCCAGGGTCCTCCGGAGTGATATCCCACGCTGAGGAAGGACCTAACTGAGTGGTATCGCAGCGACGCCAGGGAAGAAACCTTTACAGCGCGCAAGGCACCGCCCAGCCGCAACCCGCCGATCACCGTCCCTAGTTCTACAACCGTGAAACAGATGACAAGGAAGATAATGGGTACCGGAAATGAGAGGAAGGAGAGTCGTGGTAGAAGATGAACCACCCCAACTTTATCCTGGCGATCCCGGGCGACCCCCAAGAAAAATCCATGGGCTAGAGTGGGCAGCCGTTGGAGATCGATCCCGGGACCTTCAGAATGCGGGCCGCAGACGTAACCGCCTGAGCCATCCCGCTCACTTGTGGCCTTCTGTATTCATTCTTCTACAAATATTGTTTTTTATCATTATTTCATTACCCCACTTTTGATGCCGTAATTATTGGCAGGAAGACATAAATAACTAAATAAATAAATATAAGTAGGATAGAGAAGTAAGTGAAATAAATAATTTGCCCATATTCAATCAATGTATAGTGTAATAAGTTTGAGCTGAGCAATTAGGAAGGCATGTTAACGAAAGTCATTAGCGACAGTCGAATACAGAAATAATTAGCGTTAAAAATTCCAAGGAGGGAGTTTAGTTGTAGTTCAAAACGTGTGTTAACAGGCACGTAGGGCCATCCTGAAAAAGAGAAGCGAAATAGTATTTCTGATATTTTAGCCAGCCCCCCCCCGTAGTAACAAGGCAAGTGACTCGCATGTAGAGAGTTTAGGTATTGGCCCGGGCGTGAAATAACGTTGGTGGCGGTTTGTCTTAATGTAGGCGGAGTTAAAATAATAAAGGCGTGTAATTTTAAATCAGAGATTTACACTGGTACCGTCCCAGTGTTTTAAGCGCTTAGTGACGTGCTTGGGTAAGTAAGATTTCGCGGCTATCGCGAGGGATCTTTCCGAGCAACATTTTAGTAACTCACGGCAAGTTAGGCTTCTAATTTTTTTTAGCCGAAACAGTTATTTCAAACCGTAAAATTGATACTGCAGAATCAGGCAGGTAATTCAATTGTTACAGTTTCTAGTGCTGCAATTCATAATCAGTTTCTTTCTTTATGTTCAAACGGTCCATAACTCGCTTCAATAGCTCAAGTATTAGATCACATTAAATTTATTAGTAAATTTAAACTGGTGGTATCCTTTCACACTACGCCTACGCATACCCTGAGAAGGTATTCAGGGGAGCTGCTGGAGCATGACAACAGAACGAGCTACGAGACGACATCAGAAGCAGGTAACTTGTATCACTTTAACTACAATAGTCACATTTACGGCTTCTTGCCTTAACTCACGTGTAGCTGTTATCATTGGATTTCTGATTCTTGTTGGGTTTTACACATTTGATTACAGACACATTTACACTCTCATTCATACTTCCAGACTCTGGAGAGGGTGGTGAATAATCTTGGCTGTAGAAATATTCCCATCCCCTCGTCGAACCTGGGACCCCAGCACAACAGGCGGGTGCTCTACCCACTGAGCTACGGGCCAGCCTATTTTTACAAAACTTTATTCTTCATATCAAACGTGCAGAAATGATTTTACTGGCTTAAAGAGAGATACAGTAGGATGAAGCGAGTGTCAAATCTTTCAAAAGCTGGTTTCTATGTCACGACATTGAAATTATATTATCCTTGCATGACCACTTGAAAGAAAGGTATAATCCATTTAAAATTCAAACAACAAGGAAAAAATCTTAAAAATCGTTAAGGCCACAAAAAGTTTATTTGACATCCTATATTTTGACATATCGAGGGGAGGCTCAAACGGTTGTCTACGGCCCGCATTCAGGAGGTCCCGAGATCGATCCCCGGCTACCGCCCCCTCTGGTCCATGGGTTGTCGTAGTTTTCCTGGGTCGCCAGGCGAATGCTGGGGTGGTTCATCTTCTACCACGGCTCTCCTTCCTATAATTTCCTGTACCCATCATCTTTCTTGTTATCTGTTTGAGGGTTGGAGGGCCAGGCGACGGTGTTCGGTGAGTTGCGCTGGACGGTGGCTTGCGCGCTATAAAGATTTCTTGCGATATCACTCAGTTAGGTCTCTCCTCAGCGTGCGGCTCCGCTCTGGGACTGGAGATTGGTGGCTTATAGCCCGGAATCGGCGGCGTTCTATCTGGAAACGTTGGGGACCCCAGAACATGCTTGCGCCTGTCAAAACCCGATCTGGTCGCCTTTCAGGTACCTCCCTCATCCCTCCCTTCCCTCCCAGGGGTGACGTGGAAGCACAAAGGGCCGAATGGCCTGGTTTGTGCGGGCCACTCCGTCATACGGACCTTTACCTTTCATATTTTGACATAACGAGATCTACATTTTTTGTACAGTGACATTTTGTCTATCTCTTACGGTTTACCAGTATACAAAATTCACTCCAAACGAAGAGGTCTTCAGAGACTATTCATAGAAAATTCAATATATAGATTTTATACGTCATGTATCATAAACATAAGATATTTAAATCAAGATTATATACAGTCATCCTTCAGTAGATAAAAAAATAACGAAAACGTTTCAATTTTGAGAAATCTTAAACTTAAATAGCAACTTTGGTATTTATCGAACGTTATGTTATTTAGTTGTGCTTTCCAAACAGACACCATTATTTTAAAAAATAAATGGATACAAGGGCTTCAAAATGTTTATTTACAGTGAAGTATCAACATAGAATTTTTGTAGAGAAAGTATAAAAAAAACTTTAAAAAAAACTGTAAAAGTCCACGGAAAAATCTGCAGAAATACATATGAGTTTATTTGGACAGAGAAGAAGCAGAAGGAGAGTGAGGCCAAAATAAACAAAATGTAATTTCGTAAGGTGGAAAAAATTGCTATAGTGCTAAAACATTATGAAGAGCAGAACAGCGCCTTGAAATTCAATTTCTGCAAAGATTCTAACGTTGTGGTGCTGAAATATTCAGCAGGTCTGAGAAAGCTGCACTCAATCATTTGTATACGATATGTGGTGGATGCACACACGAAGGAAAAGGAAATGTTAGAAAATCAGAGCTGCACCGCTCCGCGTTATCTTTCAGAATACGAGCCACAGCTTGATCCAACATTATATTATTTACATGCGCTTTTTATTCCTTTCAAATGTCTTTGGTATAAAAAAATCTGATGTGTTACACTCACATGACTTTCTCTACTCTTGTACAAAACTATTTTTACAAACTCTTATTCTCCATCTACTTCATATTAATCGAGATAAACATTTGCAGAAACGATCTTTTGACATGAAAAGAGAATTACATTTTAGACATAGCGACCAATTCTAAAAATATTTGACCATTGCTTCAGGCGTGCTATGTTCCCCTTGTTTTGTGTTTGCAAGGGCAATATAGAAAAACAGTAGCCTTTAAGCATAGACATATCTCTTAATAGCTGGTTGCTAGGTGCAGCACCATTCCCTTTGCCACAGATTAATACTCTTTGCATATCTAAGACAACAAAATGAATAACGAATTCCCATTTGAGAAAATAAGTATTGAAAAATTTAAGGGAATAACAAGCAATATCTCGAAAATGGTTCACTAAAAAAAAATGTAAATTACATAAATTGTGTATTTTAACGCATCTACATTTTTTGTGCAGTAAAATTTTGTCTATCTCTTATGGTTTACCAGTTATGGAAAAGTCGTTCACAATGAAGAATACTTTTGGAGATATTCCCAGAAAATTCGTGATATGCAATTCATTTGCCAAAAAATGTCTTAATTTGATGATATTTTATTCAAAATCGTTAGAGCCATTTTTGAGAAAATTAAAATTTTCGAAAAATGTTCCATGTAAAGGGTAATCTGGGGTGGGGGATTTTCTTGAAAACCTTCGTGTCGCATTTCTGGAAGATACTAAACCTAAATACCAAGTTTGGTGTTTATCCGACTATTCGTTTTTGAGTTATGCTGTTCACAGACACACAGACACAGACACACACATGGACATGTTTCCAAAAATACTTTTTGTTGGATTCAGGGGTCTCAAAACATGTATTTCCGGTGAAATCTCGGTATGGAATTTTTGGGTGGAATACAATACTTCCCCTACTTACTATACGTAGTAGAGAAAGTAAAAATTCAATATCGAGATTTCACTGAAAATTCATATTTTGAAATCTTGTTATGAATTTCGTGATTTTTAATTTTCAATTTTTGAATGCATTTGAATATTTGAAGTCTTTCTCGTTTTTGTGCAACTTTTATAGCGGTAGACCAATGGTAAATAGTTAAGTATTATTTAAAATAACACGTGAGACACTTTTCTTTAGCCTATTGCATGCTTGGGTACCAGACTTGGAATTTAACGGAAGCCCAAAAGAAACGTATTTAAGTTTGCCAGAGGAAAATGCAGAGGAAGGTGTTAGAGCTATCTCTCAAAGAGAGGGTACCTATCACCAGGTTAAGGGAAATAAATCTGGAAGATGTATCTCAACGAGCCACCAGTTTGAAATGGATGTGGATGGCCACGTGACGAGGTTCCAAAACTACAGATGGACATACATTTTAACAACGTGGACCCCTTACATCGGCAAGAGGCGACAAGGCAGACCCGGAACAAGATGGGACGACGCCTTCAAGAAAGCAGTAGGAGCACACTGGACCAGGACTGCACACGACCGCAACAGCTCTAGTGTCCGATGGGAATTAAGGGAAGAAGTGTGCGAAGTGAGGAACTCCAAACAAGATCATGAAGTACCGATGGCAAAGAAGTGAGTGAACAATAGTGCGAAGTGAGGAAGAAAGAATGCAACGAAAAACACCACTTATGTGGACTATAGTACCGCCGTTTTATCTCCGGCTCTGACATTTAACGCAACCAAGAGAGGTAGTGTTGCCAATTGTTACCCCTACTCTGAACACGTGTGTATACCTGTGCCATCTCTTCGTAAAATGCAAACGATGAAATAGTTGCCTATGTTACAGTATTTAAAGTATGGAGATAGCATTTACAGGAAACTTAAACAAGGGTAACGCAGTAAATCGCATGCGCACAGAAAACAAACTTCACCTGGACTAAAGCAAACTGCTGCTGACAACACGTGCTTCACTTACAAGAAAATCGGCAACACAGCCCAAACTGGAGTGTACGCACCGGAGAGGGAGCCTGTAATTGGTCCTAGTAAACCTTGCCGGATCTTTTATTCTTTTCTTTCGTGTTGTGGTTTATGTTCAGCAAAGCTCTAATCAACAACAGTAGACTATATTTATTACAGACTTAAAAGAAATCAAATTACACTCCCCATTTATCTGTTGAAGCGAATAAGAATAGCTTCCTTTAGCATGAAAATTCACAGCGCTAGTACTGCTAAAGGTGGCCATTGTAATATATACCTGTCTCTTTCTTTACCCTCATGAAACGTCAGGGCCGGAGATACAGCGGCGTTGGTATAGCTCCCTGCATGAGTCATATCCCTCGCAAGAGGAGTCCTTATCCTTCAGGGAAAAATCGGCTGTTCATTTATTCATTCATACATTCATGCTTACTATAGCTAGAACGAAATCTGAAATGGATGTTTGTCACGATTAACAAAACGTAGATAGAATAATAAGCTTTTAGAAGAACAGTTTGTATACGAATGAGTAGAGAAAGTCGTGTGGTTGCAACACATCAAATTTTTCAATTTCAGGACCATATATACTGAGAGGTTTAAGAGTGATTTATTATGAACAGCAACAGAAGATTTAGAATATTAGGCCTGAGCACCTGAATAACATTTCACAATAACTTTCCTTTTCTGTGAAAGGTTAAACTCAAGCAATGCTAGAGGACATATCAAGTTGTCTGCATCTCGCGGACAGGTGAAGGAGTTGATCGACCTGACAACATTCAACAGGTGGTTACTTCCCTTCCTAACTCTCTTGTTGTTGAACACCACAAATACCAAACCCAGCTTAAAATTAAAGCGAGTTATCTTCAGAAATGGTGCATATTCTTCTTAAATTACAAACATGTAGTAAGTCGGGAACTCCTGTGTTCGATTCCTGGGGCCGGCCACTCTGGTTCACAAGGAGAATCCTGGGACGGTTGCAATCACGAATTTCCTTTCCCTGATTTCCCTCAAGTCCCAGTTCTTCTGGGACTTGTTCTAATGGTAGCATTCCCTGAGCCGTCTCCGGTGGGTCGAGTTCTCCCTGGTTTATCAGAGAGAAGCTTTTTCTAGGCAGCCTGCCGGTGTAACCAGGTTTAAACTTGGAATCGTAAGGGATCGTTGCGTGTCTCTGTCAGCCGACCTATAGCCTACTGCTGTTCCTTCACCTCATACGTTCCTCCTGGGGATGGTAAGACAAAAGCTCCAGGTACGAGGTATCCTCTCCGTTCTCTGGTCATATCATCATCATACATTTTAAACAGCTCCATTCAACATGAAGATAACGTGCATTAGAGTTTCAAAAGCTGCTATGGCAACTCTGAATGTACACACGTTTTATTTCAGTAAACATTTGACATATAATATATGAAATGATTTACTGTAATTAGTAGCAAGGGAGAGTCAGATAAAGTCCGGAACGCCCGAGAATGAAGCACATGGACTAAACAATTACACTGACGCCTGTTGCATAGGCAATCCAGCAAACACTTCTGTGAAGCAGCGTGTATACAAATGAGTATGAAAAATCGGTTGACTATTAATTTTTGCTTTCTCTACCACGTACATGGTAGGTAGAGAAGGTATTACGTTTTCCATCCAGAAATTCGATGTTGAGATTTCAGCGTAAATACATGTTTTGAGACCCCTGAATTAAAAAAAGATTTTTATAAAAAGATCCGAGAGTGTGTTTGTGAACAGATAACTCAAAAACGAAAGGTGACATAAATACTAAACTTGGCATTTAAATACGGTATTTTCAAGAAAATTCCCCCAACCCAAACTACTCTTTACATGGCATATTTTTCGAAAATTTGATTTTTAAAAGATGGGCCCTAACGATTTTGATTAAAATATCATATATTAAAGATATTTACATCACAAATAAAATGAATATCTTGAATTTTCCTATAACAGCCTATAAAGCCAACTTCATTCGTAAGGCATTTTGTATAATATTCTATAACTGGTAAGCGTTGAGCGATAGACGAAGACAAACCATACAAAAAATGTGCATCTCTTAAAAACGCACAATTTACTTCAAATAAGTTTTTCTGTGGCATAAGCCGCTTCTGAGATAACTGTTATTAAAACTTCGAATTGTTCATTACTTGTCATATTTCAAAGTTTCGGCAATTTTCAGTTGTTTCTTGCGATGTCATGGAAACAGTATCGAATTTTAAGGCCAGCACATAACGTCCAGTTCTTAAACAATTGATTATCGCTCTTCCCTTTGTATCTATAACGAAATGTGTAATGTAGGTATTTTTACAAAGGTTTATTTGGATTAAAATGTGATAGATAGAAAAATAAGCTTTAATAAGAATAGTTTGTATACCCACTAATAAAGACAGGGTAGAGAAAGTCATGTGAATGTATCACATAATTTTCTTACTTTCTCTACCACGTACATAGTAGGTACAGAAGGTATTGCATTTCACCAAAAAATGCTATACCATTTCACTGGAAATACATGTTTTGATACCCCTGAATCTAAATCAAGCATTTTTGGAAACATATTCTGTTTTGTGTGTGTCTGTAAACAGAATAAGTCAAAAACTAAAATTCGGATAAATATCAAACTTGGTATTTAAGTTCACTATCTTCCAAGGATATGACACGAAAATTTTCAACAAAATCCCTTCATCCCAATTACCCTTTACATGGAAGATTTTTAAAAACTTTTGATTTTCTAAAGAATTGCTCTAATTATTTTAATTAAAATAGCATACATTAAACATATATACATATCTTTATATATAAGGCATATCTTAAATTTTCTGGGAATAGCGTGTGTAAAAGGTCCAGCACAACATGTGCCCGAAAATGTTTGGTTTCCGAGTTGTGGCCTACAAAACAGTGACATTCACCGGAACGTGAACTGATCCTGTTGCATAGGCAATCCAGCAAACACTTCTGTGAAGCAGTGTGTATACAAATGAGTATGAAAAATCGGCTGACTATTAATTTTTGCTTTCTCTACCACGTACATGGTAGGTAGAGAAGGTATTGCCTTCCATCCAAAAATTCGATGTTGAGATTTCAGCGTAAGGCGGTGGTAATGTTAAGCTGCTTCATCGTTTGTACCAAGAGAGGTAACTAAATCTCCTGGTTTGGGGCGGCTACGACAAAGATCTACAACTACGGATGTAGAGGAGATTGTGGATCCTGTGCACACGACATCTTCTATCACAAGGTTAAGGTACATCCGTTGTACACAAAGTTTAGGGTTGCAAGTGAATGTTCCTCATAAGACTGTCTGGAGACTGTTTTGAGAGCAACAGTTGTATCTTTCTCATTTGCAACGTGTACAGACACTGTCATCAACAGATAACCCTGCTCGATTGATGTTCTGCCAGTGATTCGTGCAGCAGTGTGCTACAAATCCGAACTTTCCTGCCTTATGGCATTACAAATTCCACAGTCAACATGTTATCTGGTTTAAATTTGTGCATCTAAGTTCCTGGTTCTATTGTTGCCACTGCAGTTCCCTCACCAATGTTTGTGCCGGGGTAACTCAATTTAATATTTTAGCTACAAAATTTTTTGGTCTCACCCCGGTGTATAACAATATATGTATGTAACTATATTCAAATTACGAAGCAAAAATTCCCCGTTTTAATCTGTTTCTGAATAGGGTTCAATATAAGCTTTCAAAAAGGTGCTCTATGCTACATAGAAAAAGAAATACATGTGAAATAGTACGTATTAAATATGTATAAGAGCAGGAAAATCATACTTGTAATACAGCATGAGTCATCCAGAACTTCCACCGCAAATATCTATAAAAAAAAGTAGGAATTGAAAAACAAAAATCACAAGCATGAAGCTAAGGGAGGAGCTCATTAAAATAGAGGCGTCTTCCCTTCACTGCGCAAAAAACAAGAAGAAAAATAAAGAAAGGCAATGTAGTTTGCGACATTCATCTTATGTTTGTTTTATTTTGGACACACTTGATTACATGGAAAATAACATAAAGAATAGTATTTGCTACTTACATCGCAACAGGTCAATTACATCCCAAGAGGTTGTAATGTGAAGTTGACGACACTTGAGTTAAACTGAAATGCACATCAGTTGAGCTTCATTCGCATCTCAAGCACCAACTTGACGTTGTAGTTAATCAACATATTACAATGCTTCATAAGCTGTTTTTTGCTTTCCCTATCAAGTACTTAGTGGGTAGAGAAGGTATTTTATTCCTCCCAAAAATTCGATCCCGAGATTTTACCGGAAATACATGTTTTGAGGCCATCTGAATCCAAATGAAGCAGTTTTAGAAAAAGGTCCTACATGCGTGTGTTTGTGTGTGTGTGTGTGTGTGTGTGTGTGTGTGTGTGTGTGTCTCTGTGAACAGCACCACTCAAAAACGAAAAGTCGGATTAGTACCAAATTTGGTATTTACATTCAGTACCTTGCAAAGATGCGACACGAAGATTTTCAACAAAATCTCCCCAACCCAACTACCCTTTACATGGAACAGTTTTCGAAAATTTAGATTTTCTGAAATATGGCTCTAACAATTTTGATTAAAATATCATATGTTTAAAATATTTTCATGGCAAATATAATATATATCCTGAATTTTCTTAGATTAGCCTGTCCTCTTCATTGGGAAGGAATTTTGTATAATGTTCTATAACTAATAAACGTTAAGCTATAGAGGAAAACGTACTACACAAAAAAATATAGATCTGTTCAATCTGTTCATTTCAAATACGTGTCTTGAGGCATTAGCCATTTCTGAGATATCTAATATTAACGGCTCGAATTGTTCATTACCGGTCTGTTCAAGTCCTTTCCACATTCAGTTGTTTCTCGCGATGTCATGGAAACAGTATGGAATTTTAAGGCCAGCATATAGCGTCCAGTTCTTAAACATTTGACTATCGCTGTTCTCTTTGTATCTATAACGAAATGTGTAATGTAGCTGTTTCTGCAAAGGTTGATTTGGATTAAAATGTAGTAGATAGAAAAATAAGCTTAGTAAGAATAGTTTGTATGTCCAGTAATAAGCAATAGAGGGTAGAGAAATCCAATTGAATGTATAGCATTAGATTTTTTGTTAAACTCCACGTTTGTGAGCCAAATAGTAGAACTGGAAAAATACATATGTTCATTATTTGATATTTCAAATTTATATTGTAGGATTTGTCGAAGAGTATAAACTTTAGGGATAGAATTTAGACCATGCTGCACTTCACTACCAAGTTTGGTTTTTATTGGTGTTTTCGTTCATGAGTTACGCGGTTCACAGTCGCACACCCCATATACGGAACTTTATACAAAAAAATGAGGTATGTATTTTCGAAGAAATCTCTGTATCGCATTTTTGATTCGAATACAATATTTCCTTTACTCACCGTGAGTGCGTAGTAGAGAAAGTAAACCTGTGATGTGATTCACTCACGTGACTTTTTCTAACCTCTATCTTTATTAGTGGGTATACAAACTATTCTTACTAAAGCTTATTTTTCTATCTACTACATTTTAATCCAAATAAACCACTGCAGAAACAGCTACATTACACATTTCGTTATAGATACAAAGAGAACAGCGATAGTCAAATGTTTAACAACTGGACGCTATATGCTGCCTTAAAATGCCATACTGTTTCCATGACATCGCGAGAAACAACTGAATGCTGAAAGGACTTGAAGGGAATAACCTAGAAACGAACAATTCGAAACTATGTAACGGATATCTCAGAAACGGCTTATGTTACAAAAAACTTATATAAATTTTGTTTTTAAAGAGATTTACGTTGTATATGTAGTACGTTTTCGCCTATCGCTTAACTTTATCAGTTATACAAGATTATACAATATTCCTTCCCAATGAAGAGGACTTCAAAGGATATTACCAGAAAATTAAATATGTAATTTTGTTTGTCATTTAAATATTTTTCATATATGGTATTTTAACCAAAATTGTAAGAGCCATTCTTTAGAAAATAATTTTTTTTAAATGTGCCATGTAAAGGGTAGTTTGAGCTGAGGTATTTTGTTGAAAATTTTCGTGTCTCATCTTTGGAAGATATTGAATCCAGTTACTAAGTTTGGTACTTACCCGATTTTTTTGTTTTTGAGTTATTCACAGACAGACACAAGGACATATTTCTAAAATGCTTTATTTAGGCCTCAAAACATGTATTTCCGGTAAAATCTCGGTATCGTATTTCTGGGTGGAATGCAATACTTCCGCTACTTATTCTACGTAGCACAGAAAGTAAAACGTAAAATAAATGAATGTTTATATATTTCGATGTATCTCAATCGTCAATTTCCCGTTACAATTTCTTCGAATGTAATTGAGCTATTGTGATGTAATAAATACCATTCTTAGTGTTACTTTGCATATCATTTATTACATGAGAATAATATGGCGTTTCTATTTAAATAACATAAGTTTATGTTAAAAATCATATTTTCTTACACTTTTGAAGGGCTGTATCGTTGTGTGACACCTAATTTTGTTTCACGCTGGTAGTTTTGGATGACTCACCTGTTACAATGTGGACTGTTTGTACTCACCGGACACCCATGTGCCATTGAAGTGCCGCACTCTGTAATGAGGTCCTAGTATGTCCTCTAAAGTAAACTTGTGACCTTTGACTCTCGGACCTTCCTCTGGTGGCGACAGCAACACGATAGAGAAGACAATTAGACCTAACACCGCTACTATTACCAGAAGGGCTATCAGGATGCCCCTCCAGTTCCTCTGGTTCGGAGTCGCCGCTACCAACTCCTGCAACACAAAAGCATAAGTGAGAGATTAGCATTTTGTCACATTATTTACCTCCAGTCAGGTATTCTGACGTGCATAAAAAGTGTCCAATTTAGAACGCAGGCTGTTAATGTTGACACTGATAAATCTAGTCCCACTCTCTGTCAGCGTGATCTCCTCTATTCCTCAAGCATAATTGTATCCATCTTTGTACAGTGAGATTTCGTTTTTGTACTACGGTTTACAAGCTACACAAAATTCATTGAAATCAAGATAATTTCACGTCTACATTACAAAGCTATATATACTTTAACATTAAAATATCTTAAACATATGAAAATATAATCTTAGACGCTAGAGCCAATTTTTAGAAAATAAAAAATACGAAAACTTCTTCATATAAAGTGTAATTTTGGGATCGGGGTGGAATTTCTTGAAAATCTTTGTGACATATCTATGGTATTTATTAGACCTTTCGCTTCTTATCTACCTATGTTGTTCATAGACACACACATACATTTTCCCAAAATGCATTTTTATATTAGGAGTCTCAAAATGCGTATTTAGTGAAATCTTTTTTCTTTATATTTATTTTACGTCGCTTAAACTAACTGATCATTTCGCGACAAATTTTTTAGGAAATACCTCGTGGCTCGGTTGTGGCGGACAGTTAGTCTTCTAGCTCTCATCCCTGTACCATACCATTTTACTTCCTCAGTGTGTCCACAGAGACCTTAATGCTAGACAACTGTACCTCTGAATCTAGATGTACCGGGCATATGGCATTACGGTGCCGTCCAGGCTACCTGATTTAATTCTCTGTGAATAGATGGTAAAACATTCGCGATTACCATCTATGAGTATTTATACTTTCACTTTCTCTACTACGTATAGCAAGTAGGGGAAGTATTGTATTCCACCGAAAAATTCGATACCGAGATTTCACCGGAAATATATGTTTTGAGGCCCCCTGAATCCAAAAAAAGATTTTTGGAAACACGTCCGTGTGTGTCTGTGTGTGTGTCTGTAAACAGCATAACTCAGAAACGAACAGTCGGATAAACACCAAACTTGGTATTTAGGTTCAGTATCTTCTAGAGATGAGACACAAAGGTCTTCAAGAAAATCCCCCCAAGCCAGAATACCCTTTACATGGAACATTTTTGAAAATTTTAATTTTATCAAAAATGGCTCTAACGATTTTGATTAAAATATCTGTATTTAAGATATTTTCATGACAAATGAAATGTATATCTAGAATTTTCTGGGAATGTCTCCAAAATTATTCTTCATTGTGAACGAATTTTGCATAAGTGGTAAACCATAAGAGAAAGACAAAATTCTACTACACCAAAAAATGTAAATCGGGTTAAAATACACAATTTATGTCATATACATTTTTTTGTTGAGTGAACCATTTTTGAGGTAATGCTTGTTATTCCCTTATATTTTCCAATACTTATACTTTTTCTCAAATGGGAATTCGTTATTCATTTTTTTGTCCTGGTAATGCAAAGAGAATGGAATACTCCACATAGCAACCAGCTCTTAAAATATTTGACTATCGCTTAAAGTTTACCATATTCCCCTTGCATCTACAAGAAAATTAGCAATAAGATTAACATCTCCATATCTCGACTAACATGAAACATATGGAGAATAAGCGTTTGTAAAAATAGTTTGTACATTAGTAGAGAAAGTCATGTGAGTGTAACACATCAGATTTTTACTGTTGTTTTGTCCTTAAGGTGGAACTTTGGGCCGTGGTATTAATTATACAATTCGGTATTTACCTTGGGGACTGAGGGAAACTACAATCAGTTAGATTGATTAGCCAATAGGATTTGAATCCCGCACCTCTCGAATGCGGCCCATAAACGTTACCACCTGAGCCATCTTGACGCGTTAGTGAAATCTTATTATCGAATTTTGTTGTGAAATGCAATAATTTCTCTATTTAGTATATTTCCTAATCTTAAATCTGTTCTCTATTTATAAGAGCTGTTAATATAAAGGCTGTAGAAGACAGTACTTCATACAGGTTTTTAGAGCCTCTGCGACAAACTCTTAGGAAGTTAGGTTTCGCAAAGGGGAACATCTTTTGTCAAGCATCCTCCGATGCATCGTTACTGAGTTACTCCTCTCTTGTTTGAAGCGCATCCGTTAGAATAGTTTTGAGAGGCACAGCCAGCACACTTTGACTCTCTGTTTGTTTACAACCGTTGAATCAAGTGACATCGCCTCTTTCTTGTCCCTTACGTCTGATTAGGTTTAGTACGTCACACAGAGCCCAATTTAACTCAGTGTTTGTGAACAATATCCAAAACCCAAGCCCCCTCCTAACAACCCAGGGTTAGTGCCATCCGAGCGGCTCTGTGGGGGTTTCCCATGAAACCAAAACCTTGTTTCCTAAAAAGGACCCCCCGCTTTTGCGGGAAACGGAAGTGGATACGCCACTTACGCGCGTTGCCCTTAAAAAGGGTGACTACTGAAAACCTCGTAGGGCGAACAGCAATCTTAGCATGCCGTCTACCAACTCTCACTCATGGTTGGTGCCGGAGAACATCAGGGCGTCTCACAACCCCGCCTGGGCGGAAAAGCCAGCCAGACGTACCCAATAACCCATGGGTATCGGGAACCACTGCCCCGCCGAGTCCAACCCAATCCGAACAACTCCCTATCTGAAGGGGCTCAAATGTTCGGCCCAGCGTACTTCTACTGACGTCAGAAGTACCACGAGTGCTAGGGGTTCGCAGTGCTCGCACCACGGCAGCTGAAGGGGTCGCAACCCCTCCCGTCCCCAGAAAGTACAGGGACGGGGGACGAACGACTTTGGACCTCATATTCGGTTTGTCCAGTGGTTTCTGCAACAAAGTACCGCAGAGCCTACATTTCCAGCGGACGTCTTGTTTACCAATGAGGCCTGCTTTAGAAGAGACGGATACTTCAACAGCAAGAACAGCCACATCTGGGATGTTGAGAACCTTCATGCAGTGTTGGTTAGACATCACCAACAAAAGTATTCCATAAACATCTGGGCTGGAATGGTTGTTGATCATCGTTGTGCCACCCAGTTTGAGTTAAATTGGACTGTGCGTCTCAGACCTACCGAACCTAATCAGACAAGAAAGAGTCGACATCACTTGATTCAGCGGCTGTAAACAAACAGTCAAATAGAACTGGCTATGCCTCTCAAACCTATACTACTGGATACGCTTCAAACAGGGGTGGCGTTACTCCGTAACAATGCGTCGAGGATGGCGGTTGCTTGACAAAAGATGTTCCCCTCTGCGAGATCTATCGTTCCTCAGTTTGTCGCAGAGGTTCTGAAACATCCTGTACATGAAAGTAACGTAGGATTCTTGTATATTGGTAATGCATAAAGAAACAATTGCACTTTAACTTTGCATCATTGTTTGCTCTTATACGTGACCTAACGGAAACCAAACTGTAATAAACCACGGCGCCTAACAACAGTATTATAGCTTCGCTCACAGTTACAACGTAAGCCCGCCACACACACACACACAAGCACTCACATGAGGCCTACAAAAGGGCTTAGGAGAAGAGAAAATGGCCAGATAAATATTGGTTCGAGCTCTCAACGCATTGGATGGGAGGGTTAACATTCCAAACCAAGCATTGTTTTCTCCGCGGTGATTTTTCAGTACACGGTGAATTGGCACTTTGCACGGCAGTTGCACCTGTGCAAATTTACTGTCTTTTATTGGAACGATTCCAAGCGCCAGTATTCATTTACGTTTACCTGCACACCGGAATATATTTGCAGAAAACATTTTCAGAGGTCAGACAGACACAACTGTGCTACCACATCTGGTATGGAATGTAACGTACTTGATTATTCAAGAATCCTGAAGAACCGGTTTAAAATGCATCGCTGAAGCTGGACCTTGCAGTCTGGCCAAATCCTATTGACTTTCCTGATGCAGAGGACAAGAGCAAAATAGGTCAGCAGGAAAAGAGGAAAGAATTGGAGGCTAAACAAGGACATACAAACGTACGATAAGGAACGTGGATAAATGTGGAAAAGTAAAGAAATCTTTAAGGAAGGCAATACCTACAACGAATTCAGAGTAAAATCTCATGCCCAAAACTACAAACTTTGCTACAAGATCATCTATTTGGGTGTGGATAATATTACATATTATTATTATTATTATTATTATTATTATTATTATTATAAAATGAGAAAATATGTCTGTATATATGTAGCTGTACGTATGTAGGATAATTTAAAAAAATACTCAAACGATTTAAAGATCTTGCTCATTCTGACGGACGCTATAAAGCACCTAATTTAAATTAATAAATTATTTAAATACTAAAACCTGTAACAGAAGTTCTATTAGAATAACAAACTGGCTTTAGGAAAGGACATTCATGCAGCGATAAGGATTTTGGTATTGAACGAATTTTAGAAAAAGGACGAAAAGTCAAATTATAAGCTCATATTGCTTTTACTGACTTTGAAAAGGCATTCCATTTTATGAATGGAACTGTTTAATGGAAAACAACGTACAAACGAGTACCTTGAGCATATTTTAGAGGTAATTAATAGAAATACACAAATACTAAGGTTGTTATAAGCATAGACACATTAAAATCGGAAGCAATAATAACAATCCAAGGAGTAAGACAAGGATGCAGTCTTTCACCCACTTTACACAGGGTGGACCATTTAAGTTGAGACTGTACAGTATCTCCAAAACTAAGTGTTGTAGAAAGAAACGTCTGTAATAAACGTTGCTTGATATTATGGGGGGAATTAAATGCTATTAGTTGTTTTATATTTGGAGGCCGTTATGACGGTCACTTTAGGGTCAATTTTCTTCTTCTTCTTTCTCTGTTTAACCTCCTCTTATGTAGGACTTACATCCCCAGGACTTACAGGCGAGTGCCTGGGGTCAGAGGCCCGTCGAGGAGCAGACACTCATGGATCAGACAGAATATCCAGGATGGGTGATCAGCCCGATGCGTGGTATGGGGGAAGGAAGTAGATGAAACAAAATGATGGTGAAATGGATGAAAGGAAAGGTGATGGTGGAACAGTTGGTGGAATGAATGGCGGGGGAAACCGGAGAACCGGGAGAAAACCCGCCCAGACGCCGCTTTGTCCACCACAAATCCCACATGCGGGTCCCTGGGATTGAACCCGAGCCGCCTTGGTGAGGCGCCGCCCCCATTTTAATGTTTTTAAATGTGAACCTACAATTAGCGTCAATTTAACCATTATAACGCCCTTCAAATAAAACACAGCTAATGACATTTGTTTCCCCGTAACATCAAGCAATTTTTATTCAAGACATTTTTTTACAACGCTTAGTTTATTTAAATTTAAGTTCTGGTGAACAAGAAACGCCAGAAATTTTAATTTAAAAATATTTTTAATATAGAGCGAACTGAAAAGTTCAATGTCACAACCGGGTTTTGAGCACGGTTCCCCCGCTCTTCGTACGGTTACTGTAACAACATGCCGGTGGGACATTCAATTCCCCAATTGCCTCAAGTTGTTTCCCAGACAGACCACCAAGGAATCTCACTAGAGATGACAATCTCAATGGCGACCTGCCATCACAAGTACTTCAGTGCTGGGTATATGGTTTTTTTTTAAGGTTTTACCTTTTTGTTGTTGTTATTATAATTATTATTATTAATATTATTATTATTATACCAGGTAAGACAGCTACCCCTGGGTATTCTTATCTATGCAACCCGCACTTTATAGTCTAATGTGAAAACATAGTCCCTTTTAGCAAACAAACTGTTATTGCAACTTTGCTCTTGTATTCGGTACTATACGCAACTAGCATTAATGATTAAAGGCTTGAATGAGAACCAAGGAGCTGCAAAAGGCGGCTCTTCATGAATATAATCCTTGCAAGGAGGTAGTGGAATGTACTCCCAAAGAGTGTGAGAGAGTGAGTTAGTCGAGTGGGCTAGGTGCCGGAATATGGTAAAGCAAAGGTTAGCATCGAGGTTCGAATCTAATACAGAAATCAAATCGTTTTGGTTCTTTTTTTTTCTTTCTCCTTGTGTTTATTTTCTGTATTTTAGTATAATAATTTATTTATTTTTGTTATTTGCTCTCCTGTGAACCAAAGACACAACAATTACAAGCAGATAATTGTGTATCATGTTTACCGTAATAATCTGTACACTATCTGTATTGTAAACCGTGTTACGTAGTTAGCTTTCATTCTTTTGGGGAGATATCGGTAATATTAAATCTAACAGTTTTTGTTTCATGTTTAAACCTTATGTTTCACCTCTATTGACAAAGGAGCTGTAAATGTGGTAAGTTCACGGATAAACAGAATAATAAATTCTTAAAGAGCGTGGATTTCATCAACGAAGTAAATTTTAAAAATAACGACCCCCTTCATCAATGCACACTTGTGTACGTTGCCGGAGTTCTGTAACATGCGCGGTGTAATCTGCCTGCAATCTTCACGTATGAGTGCCCGTAGATGATTTGGGCTTTGAGGTGGAAAACAAGGCGATTATTCTATTTTGTACACAATTATGTTCTTAAAAGTGTCATTTATATCATAATATCAAATTATAGGTCCAAAGGGATAAAACAAAAGCTAATAAAAAGTTTGAAATTTATCCGAAGGATTTGAACCCAAATTAAAGTAGCACAGTGTTAAAGCAACCATGATAATACCATTCGGATAATACTACCTTGCGAGCTAAGGTTCCTACACGAATTAGTAATCGCAGAACTTGACCCTTACTCCAATCTTTACACGCTTTTTGCAGCTTCATATAGTGTTTTGAGCTCGGTTTGGTAGTTTTAACTCAAATAAAGAAACTGCATCAGTCATTACAATTACTGTATGATCTGAAATACTCCATAGTTTGTGAAATAAGAGAAATTATCTACCTAATACTTATCATTTTTGACAAGGCTGTACCTTGACTAGCGGTTTAAATCCAATTGGTCGCACAGCGTAGATCTGCCATTTTTTTCAAATGGTTTTGTCAACCAATGCATGTGATAGGTTGTTCCTTCAGGGGTGTTTTCAAAGGGATGCATAGATGTAAGCTGAAGAATAAAAAATTGTAAAATTGGCTAAAAGTGTTACTGCAGCTCCCGGTGGGATGTTTTTTGCATCGACATACATAACGATTGCATTCTGTCCCGTAAAACACTTATGCACTGAGCTATCTATCCCTCCTCTATAAAGTGTTACGCAAATCAGCCATTAGAAGGCATTCAAGAAAGACGTAAGTCACATATACCGCTTAACACGTTGCATAAAATCAAAAATAAATGTGCGCAGCTGGCTCACTGGTATATATAATTGATTATACTTTTTACAGACCTTCGCTTGGTCTTGCCAAGTTTTAATATAGAGTCAACTGAAAGGTTCAATGCCACAGCCGAGATTTGAACACGATTCTAATGATTGAACGATTGTGACAACATGCCGGTGGGACATTTAATTCCCCAATTGACCCATTAAAAGAATACATCTATATACATTTTAGCTTTTTAAAACTGTGGCGGCCCGTCGCAGCTTGACAGCGATAACGTCACTTCGAAAGTGCGGGAAAACGATGTCCCGCACGTAAGACACAGGTGCTATCTCACCTGGATGCTGTCTCAGGTCTCCGAAGTTCCTTGACGTTCTCTGCCAGGCTACTGTCGTAGAACTGAGAAGAAATGCCTATCTTTGGTATTTCTCAGGATGATGTAGGTGAAGGCAATTAACGAGCTAAATTCCCATAAACAGTTTAATTTATTAAAACATAACAGTTATTAAAGCACTTTTCTCATCCCTAATAATGATAAAGAAATACAAAATCTGTATATTAAATCTTCCCACTACTTTGAATTATTACGTGGACCTAATTGCGTCACACGCTAATCTCCCACCCCCACACGCGCACAAAATCTTCCGCCTTAGTTCACATGAGGTACGTCCATGTCAATCAGCAAGGGAGTCTTAAACTTCGGGCATTCTCCCGTTTTTATATCCCCCTACTATGACGCCAATATTTACGCCTTTATATGTAACAACTGTACTCGTTGGCTATTTGCCTCGCGTGCTAAGAAAATAAAATGCTCCACTTTTAGAAGTCATGAATCTTTTTGGCTACTATGGTAAAACCCACTATCTCCCTCTAACTGTACAAACCTTGTTTCTCTTTCTATTTTTCCAACTCACTTGACTCTCCAGGAACTCGGACTCTATCGCATCTTTGTCTAACCTTGAAAATCTCTATTTTCTGTAATTTTGCCTAAAACCTGTGTGCATTAACGTGTGTGTGGCGGTGGACTTTTACCCTTGTTGCTGGCTCGCCTGGTTGCTAATTAAATTGTTCCTTAAATGTTCTTTTCCCTGCTAATTACATTTTATGGTACAAGATATTTCACAGTAAAGCTGTTTCACAATATTACATTATATTGTTAGTTATTTGTTTCTATTATTTACAATAATTTATCCTATTAACGAGGACGGATCGAAAAGCAACACACAATAATTTTTTTACAAAAAAGCTTTAAAACAAAAAACAAAAACAAAAATCATAAATGAACTTGCACATTTTATCTACTTTTCGACATAGTCACCAAGTTTCTCAACGCATTTCTCCCATCGTGATACCAGTTTCAATATGCCCTAATCGTAGAAGTCCGTTTCCTTGGAGTATAGCCATCTGCGGACTGCTTATTTCACTTCCACATCTGTCGCAAAGCGTTGGCCAACCAGAAATTTCTTCATGGACCAAACAGATGAAAGTTCGACGGTGCAAGGTCCGGACTGTATGTTGGATGCTGTAGCACCTCCCAACCAAATTTGGGGATTTTCTAACGAACAGCAGCAGCAACATTGGGGCGAAGAATTTTGACATCAGCATTCATGTAGTGGCGTTTATCACGAAGGGCACGATGCAACTTCACCAAAGTTATCATGTTAGCTGCAGCATTCATAGTGCTCCCGTGTTCAACAAAGTCCACCAACACAACACCATGCATATCTCAGAACACCGTCACAAGCACTTTCCTAGCAGATTGAGTCACTTTGAAGTTTTTCTTCACTGGGGAACCAACATGTTTGCACTCCATACTTGCTTGCTTGGTTTCGGGCGTGTAGTGATATGCCCACGACTCATCATCAATGACGATTCCTTTAAAAAAAACATGCCCTTCTGCGGTGTACCGCGTTAGGTGATCCAAGCTCGTCATCATTCGCTGGCCCTTGTGGTTGTCTGTCAGGTTCTTAGGCACCCAGCGAGCACTAACTTTACGAAATTTCAACGTGTCATGAACAATATCATGCACTGCACCACAGGAAATGTTTGAACTGTTCCGATAAGGTTCGCAGTTACACATGCCGTCGTTCAAAATTGCGGCCTCAATGCCTTTGACATTCTGCAGGTTTGCAGCTGTTACCGGCCTCCCGGAGCGTGGCGAATCACTAAGAGCCTTCTAGAAAGAACGCACAGCATCCGAAGACATTGCTACGGTCCATACAAATCATACCTATACACGCCACACATGTCCGTGTGAATATTACTCCGTTTATGCCCTTTGGCTCACAAATATCGAACCACACCTCTCTGCTCTTCACACGTGGACAAAAGTAACAAGCGTGCCATCTTTTTTGCGTAGTTCACACTTCACATGATACTGCACATCATACAAAAATGCCCTCTGTAGTGTAAACTTCAAACTACATCTGTGTGAAATTGCAACATTCCAGCTGCAATACAAGGCAGAAAAAAATTGTTGTGCGTTACTTTTCGATCTGCCCTCGTATCTATGCCCTTTCACAATGTTGCCAAATCGTCTTCTACATTCCCTTATATTATGCACGATTATCCGGGTAAAAATGGCAGTGCGGAATACAAAGTTTGAGAACAAAACCACTTCTCGATATTTATTTTATTTTTTCCTCGTTGGGAATAGGTCAGAAAGAGCACTGGTTTCTTGTAATGCCTTAGTTCGGGCATTTAACCTGCTGACCTGCCCTTGTAACAGCATTTTAAAGAGTAAGGGGGATACTAGTGCAGCTTATGGAACTAAGACGGATAAAAAGGATTGAAAGGAAGGATTTGGGATGCAACTTGACTTAAATGTCGGAGATTACAGCAGTATTAGCTCAAAAGAAGAAAATAAACAAGCGCGGAGAAGAAAACCCAGCCAGTGGAAGAATCGATATAGAAACGATAAAAGCAATGGACGATCTGCTGAGCTTCCCAGAATTGCTTGTTCTTGTCTAATATCTTCGGCGTTCTTATTATCGAACAATGTACATCCTATGAGGGGCCCAGCGCTTTCATTCTGTGATTTCATTTCTTTTAGTTTGTTAGAAAAGTAGGAACCCTTCTCTAATCGACAGGATGAGTTATAGTAATGGCACTTCATTTTTACTTTCTCCACTGGTAGTGGTATTGTATTCCATCAAAACTTTCATACCGACATTAACTTTAGAATGCGAAAAACAAATTAGAAAATCAGATATGATACATTCACATGACTTCTCTACTCCCTAGAGTATAGCAACTATTCTTATAAAAGTTTATTTTTCTATCTACTGCATTTTAATCCAAATATACATTTGCAGAAATAGCTACGTTACACATTTCGGTATAGATAGAAAGCGCTAGTCAAATGTTTAACAACTGGACGTTATATGCTGCCTTAAAACTCCACACTGTTTCCATGACATCACGAGAAACAAGTGACTGTTGAAAGGACTAAGAGAATGATCAAGAAATTACCAATTTTCATAACGGATATCTCAAAAACAGCTTATGCTTGCTCTAAGGAAAGAGTAACCCCCGTGGAAACTAGAGGGCTGCTTTATTCACGAGTCCTTCATTGCCCTCCCTAGGCAGCTCCAGTAGTGTGACGGGTCTTCGTGTCTGGAACTGCTAGAGACATCCGCGCGTCTCTGTGGCTTGTCCGCCTGTAGCCTCCTGTAGTTCCTTCACTTCATCCCTTCCTCATGGAAGGTAGTAGCTGTAATAGATCTATATAGGTGGCAGTATGCGAGGTGTCCATCTTGTTGTATATACTCCTATATACGAGAGCATTCCCGAAGTACCCGACCTGACGTATAGATAGTGATTTTTGTTTCAAACAACTGACTATGGTAGAAAGTACCAACCTTATAAACCTTAAGTTTGAAGTTTGAGCATGCTACGTTGTTTAGTAATTGTTTGGCAGCCATCAATAGTGAACTCTAAGCGAATTTGTAAACATGGTTAAAACTGGTAATCGATATGTGATATAATAATTTCATTTGAAAGGTCTCAATCCAACTAATATTAAAGCTGAGATAGATTCTACTCTGGGGGAGTCTGCACCTAGCTCTGCTCGTTATGTGATACAATACTTTCATTTGAAAGGTCTCAATCCAACTAATATTAAAGCTGAGCTAGATTCTACTCTGGGGGAGTCTGCTCCTTCGTTTTCAACTGTAAAATATTGGGTGGCAGAGTTTAAGCGAGGCCGTAGGAGCTGCCAAGACCAACATCGCAGTGGCCGACCAAATGAGGTGCGAAGAAAATCCGTGCGAGAGCTGGCAGACATCGTAAGCAGTTCAAAAAGTGTTCTACATCGCATGCTAACTGAAAATTTAGACATGAGAAATCTGTGCGGATGATGGGTGCCACGTTTACTCATAATTGAACAAAAGCAGCGTCGTGAGGATGTTTCAATCGAGTGTTTTGCGTCGATTCATAACATTGGATTAAACATAGTCCCATCACTTTACACCTGAGACGAAGGAACAGTCAAAACTGTGGATTGAAAGGGGAGAATCGGCTCCAAAGAAGGCGAAGACAGTTCCATCTGCAGGCTAGGTCGTGGCGTCAGCTTTTTGAGATGCAATCAAGCAAAAACGGCCGCATTTAGCGAAGAAGAAAGTTTCATTAAACAATGCACCAGTTCACACATCCATTATCGCCATGGCCAAAATCAACGAGTTAAAGATTCGAATTGCTTCCTCATGCACCCTATTCGCCAGACTTAGGCCCTTCTGATTATTTTCTGTTTTCCAAGGTTGAAGAAATGGCTTGGTGGTAAAATATTTCCCAATAATGAAGAGGTGGAGTTTGCAGTTGATGACTATTTTGCAGAACTCGACGGTTCTCACTATAAGCAGGGTATCGAAGCTATTGAATACCTCTGGGAAAAGTCTATAGAGCTGAAAGGAGACTATGTAGAGTAATAAGATGTCTTTTTCCAAAACTTTTTGTTGCCTGGGTACTTCTGGGACAGCCCTCGTTGGTGCACCCCCAAGGAACCAAAAACATCACATACTCCTAGAAGCTGTAGTATGGCTCCGTCACAGAAGTACGAGAACATCGCATACGACTTGTTTTTAGACCTCGGACCTTATAAAGCCTAAACTTTACACTGTACTGTAATGCTTATTATAGTACTAGTACTACTATTATATTATATGTGTTATAAGACTCTACGAAGCATAGAATTAAGGAGAGCTAAACGTAATAAGTTGCTAAAAAATTACAATTTTACGCACTATTGTAAATTAGAATTTCCTCTTTAATTTGGTTTTTAGACAGCATGGCCTAAAAGTGGAACGTCTAACACAGAGCACATGAGCTAAAAGTTTTGGATTACCGCACTATTGTCTGACCAATTAGGTTTCAAGTCCAATCACATGGCAATGACCCTTTGTATTTGCACATATTTAAAAACTCGACTTGGTTTGATTAGGTTTTACTTTTCATTATGTCTTTTTACATGATTAATTTCTCATGGCGCTCGCATTATCTGTTCACAATACAAATAGTCATACTTTAATTTATCGTAATTTGTTGCAGAGTCAACCTGTACGTTATAATGGTAGCCTTCTGCTGATCTAAAACTTTTCTCTTTTACCTAAACCAAATAAAGATTAATTGGCGGAAATTATGAATTCAGAAGAAATTGAAAAGGAACTGAAATTACAGAAGCAGCAGAAAGAATATTACTATAAGTAATTACCCAAAAATATCCAGAAAGGAATATGATATAGTATTTAATCGGTTCATTGTCTGGTGTAACGCAAAACATAATGAAAATAGTTTCACTGAAAATGACTGCTATCGAATCAACAAAACATCAACACATCTGACATCTCCCCTTTTTAACCCATTTCTCTTGTTTCAAGCACCGCGTTCTAAACGTGATTTCTGTCAGTTTCGGAATCGATATACCTAATATTATTGATATGTTACAAATTTGAGCGTTGTCTAATGACTTTCTCTACACTACATCTTTATTAGTGCGTATACAAACTATTTTTACTGAAGCTTATTTTGCTATCTACTATATTTTAATCCAAATAAACCTTTGCAGAAATAGTTACATTACACATTTCGTTATAGATTCAAAGGGAACAGCGATACTCAAATGTTTCAGAACCGGAGCTATATGCTGGCCTTAAAGTTCCATACTGTTTCCATGACATCGCGAGAAACAACTGAAAATCGATGGGACTTAAAAAGAATAAGTATAGAACAAGTCGAACCTTTAATAACGGATATATCAGAAATGGCTTATGCTACAAAAAACTTATACGAAACAAATTGTGTGTTAAAATACTAGAGTCATACTTAGAAGTTCAAAATTTTGGAATTATAATGTTGGTAAATGTAGTTGAGGTAGGGGGATTTTCTTGAAAATCTTCGTGTTTGGTATTTATCCAATTTTTCGTTATGGAGTTGTGCTGTTCACAGACACACATACACACACACATGGACATGTTTTCAAAAATGGTTTGTTTAGATTCAGCGGGCCTCAAAATATGTATTTCCAGTGAAGTCTCGGTATCGAGCTTTGGGTGGAATGCAGTATCTTTTCTAGCTGCTATGTAGGTGGGAAAGAAAGTAAAAATATGAAGAAGGTTTGTTGCTGCTACGTATGGAAAGCCAGTTTGAAGATGATGTATTATATTTGGACTGTTGGGGACCCGAACTTGAATTAGTAGCAACCGCACGTAAGGTAAAAAGTTTCCGGTAGCCTTCGCCCCAAATGTACTTTCCGGTGGCCTTTGCCACAAATGTTTAAAAAATATTAACTTTGTAATTTTTGGCTGTTTCTTTAAATATTATATATTTATGTTTGCCTCGGTTGCATCAGCATTTATATTTTTTTAGAGACATGAATGTCTTAACAGGGAGCGGTGCGACTGAATAATGTACTCTTACACAGATTATAATTTTACTTCACTCCATTTATTAATGCTTGACACGATTTAAATAACACTTAACTGATATAGGGAGAGAGATGTGAGATTTTTTCTTAATTACTTGCACTTTTTAACACGTAAATTATTTTTGTCTCACACAAATACGTATTAAATTTCTAGAGGACACATCTCGCGTCCGTTTAGGAACACAGTCTTCAAGCAATTGACTTGATTTCTACCACCTAAATTTGTAAATTTCTATATTTCAAGTTTCTAATTGGCTATTCCTAATCCAATAGAATACTTTTATTTAACTTAAGTTTTTTTCCGGTTGTTGATTGCCTATTTTATAAAGTGTCTCAAATTTAGATTATTGTTGCTCCAATAATGACTAGTAGCATTATTAAACTTTCTTACTCCTTATTGCCTCAAAGTTACCTCATTATTAGCAACTTTTAACCTATGATTCTCACAGCTCCTAAATTATTAAATTACGTAATACATTCAGATAACATTATTGAAAATGTATACAATAATATAAACATATACAATGACTGTAATATACACTTTTTATATATTGTTACATAGACATATTGCTTTAAGGCGGGCTATTATTGAATATACATTATATAATTTGACTGAAATCATTTAAGTATTAAAAATACTGCCTCAAATTGTGTGCCATATGTGTTAAAAGTGGTTTTATTTTGCTCGTAGGGTTGCAAAAACATCCATACTCGCATCATATCAACTCCACTATTTTATTTTATCCCTGTAGACATAATACATATACTATAAACATTTGTTTAAAATGATGCTGCATCTGCCATGTTATAGTATAAATTCTCCATCTATTCACAGAAAGAATCATAATCGCTAAACACTTAGGAATAGAGAGACAAACTTTAGACATGTTGTAGGGGAAGGTTTGCTCTACGAATCTGCAATACTGTTAAAATTGGTACTACTGTTAAGCTTCTATGGGTTCAAGTTATTTGTTTTCTTTGGAAATATATGCGAGTTTGTTTTCTCCATTTTTACTTGGAATAGTTTTTAGTGACATTATCTGGTATGACCAATTTTCTCAGAAACTATTCAAGATAGACAAATAGCATTTTAAGATGATAACACCAAGCTATAAGTGCTGTTGTGGATACAGCTTGGTGTTTATAATATGTTTTGTTATTTTTACTTTCTCTACTACGTATAGTAAGTAGGGGAAGTATTGCATTCCACCCAAAAATTCGATACCGAGATTTCACCGGAAATACATGTTTTGAGACCTCCTGAATCCAAAAAAAGCATTTTTGGAAACATGTCCGTGTGTGTGTCTGTGTGTGTGTGTGTGTCTGTGTGTGTGTCTGTGTGTGTGTCTGTGAACAGCATAACTCATAAACTAACAGTCGGATAAACACCAAACTTGGTATTTACGTTCAGTATCTTCCAGAGATGCGACACGAAGATTTTCAAGAAAATCCCCCCACCCCAGACTACCCTTTACATGGAACATTTTTCCAAAATTTTAATTTTCTCAAAACTGGCTCTAACGATTTTTATGAAAATATCCAATGTTTAAGATAATGTCATGAGAAATGAAATGTATATCTCGAAATTTCTGGGAATGTCTCCAAAAGTATTCTTCATTGTGAACGACTTTTGCATAACTGGTAAACCATAAGAGATAGGCAAAATTTTACTACACAAAAAATGTAGATCGCGTTAAAATACACAACTTATAGCATATACATTTTTTTTTGTTGAGTGAACGGTTTTCGAGATATTGCTTGTTATTTCCTTAAATTTTCCAATACTTATACTTTTTCTCAAATTCGTTATTCATTTTTTTTATGTCCTGGACATGCAAAGAGAATGGAATGCGCCACATAGCAACCAGCGCTAAAATATTTGACTATCGCTTAAAAGCTACCATATTCCCCTTGCATCTACAAGAAAATTACCAATAAGATTGACATCTCGATATCTCGATTAACATGAAGCATATGGAGAATAGGCGTTTGTAAAAATAGTGTGTACAAGAGTAGAGAAAGTCATGTGAGTGTAACACATCAGATTTTTTTGTCTTGGATATGCAAAGAGTATTATCTGTGGCAAAGGGAATGGTGCTGCACCTAGCAACCAGCTAATAAGAGATATGTATGTGCTTAAAGGCTACTGTATTTCTATATTGCCCTTGTAAATATATATTTCCTTACATCTACAAGAAAATTAGCAATAAGATAGAGTCTGCAAATGTTTATCTCGATTAACATGAAGTAGATGGAGAATAAGCGTTTGTAAAAATAGTTTGTACAAGAGTAGAGAAAGTCATGTGAGTGTAACACATCAGCTTTTTTTAAACTCTCAGGCATAGTAAAATTGCCAAAAAGTTGTGTCTTGTTTAATAAACAAAGCTATTGTATAAAAGCATATCCATAAACTTAGAAGGGAAACATCCACATCTGATATCTTAGACAGTTTCTGAGGTCATGGATTTAGCAGATTTAAGATTTAGTCTCAGTTTAATGATACACAAACAGTATATCCATTTAAGAAAATAAGCTAAATGTTACTACACTAAATACACTTCTTGATGCTAAGGGGATGTACCACTGACATTTTATTTTATAAACTGTATATCAAACCTAGCTGAACTTTTAACCATATATCCATCTTTTATAAATACGTATAGCGGTTTAATGAATTTAAACCCCAAAATCTTCATTACTTTTCAAGTTATATATTTTTAAATATATCAAATTGTGGGCATAGGCAAATTTCTCTATGTTTTTAAAAAAATTAATTTTGCTTCTGTATTGTAATTGCATTTTTTCTTGTTTGTATATATTATCTTTGAAAATTAATAACTCTACGTTGTTCAGAAAAGTATATAATATATTTCTTTATGTATAGTTTTTTAAATAAGCATGAAGGTTTTCGATTTTATTGAAAGAATACTGTATCGTGTGGAGCATTTTGAATATGCAGAAATGCTGAAAAAAGAAATACCTTAAAATCAAGTTTTAAAAACATAAAAAGCTGGCAAGGGTGGAAGGGCATTTAAAAAGTTTCGTAACGATCCTGAAACGACCGCTAGGTCAAAAATAAAAGTTTATTCTGAAACTACAAATAATGGAGAATTTTCCGGGAACACAGTTTTTTTATATATATTTTGTGTTAATTTCAGTGGTGCACTCCCCTAACAGTGTTAGCAATACCAGAACAGTCCTACGTAATGTAATGATAAAAGCAGTAGAGATACTGTACTATCCCTGATGTATTTGGATTGCCTATTCGAGCAAAGTGGACGGCGATTCGGGAACATCGTGTGCATGAACAGCAATCAATACTTATTTATTTTATCTTTACATTTGTTTTCATTGTGCATCTCATTTATTCATAACTTAGGATTTTATACAAGTCGTTATTTTCGCCCAAGTTATGACGTCACAACAGCAGAATTAATGACTGACCATACACACACTCCTGAGAGTGCTGTGTTACTCCCGCCAGGGTGGTGTCACGCCAGCATTATATGGCATTTTATTTCGTTTTACCACTGAATATTTAAATAGAACGTGAAGTCTGGATGTTACTCCCGTTTACTAAATATTTACATAACAGAATTTATTTTCCTGTATTGTATTTAGTTAAAGATAGCTAATTTCTTCTGTCTTTACTGAATGATTCCACATAAATATTTTGTGTGAAATTTAAACTAGTGTATTTATTTATTTCTTACTTTAAGTACATAGCGACTAAAAGTTTAAGATAAAATTTTATTTTTTTACTGTGTAGCTTAATTATACTTCTACATATGCCGTGTTTATGTGTAGGGAAAAGTATAATCGGACTAATATTCAATGCCATAGACAGAATTTGAACCACGGATCTTCGACTTGCCGTACAATTGCTAAATAAAGTAAGCTACAATAGCGGAATGCTAAGTCCTTAGTTCAATCTCCGCCATAGCATTGAACTTTTCAATCTAATTCTACTTTTCCGACTATTGCAAGTTTTATTTGGGTTATGTTGTCCCAAAATGAATTTGATAGCGGGAAAAATGAGAGTCCATTGGGGAATTTAATGTCGTGGCGGTATGTTCTCATGGTACGAGTAGCCTAGTTGTTTAGAGCAACAGCCCGACGAGTCAAAAATCCCTGATATTGCGTTAATTTTCTTAATATGTTTACTCCGTATAAGAAGGGGAAGTAATGTACTCCACCCAAAAATTCGACACCAAAATTTCACATTAAATACGTGTTTGCAGGCCCCTTGAATCCAAAAAAAACTTTTAGAAAAAGTCTGTGTGTCCTTCTGTCTGTGAACAGCATGACTAAAAACGTAAAGTCGGAAAAATGCCAAACTTGGTATTTAGGTTCAGTATCTTTCTAAGATGCGACACGAAGATTTTCAAGAAACTTCCTCCGCCCAGGCCAAACTTTACATGGAACATTTTTCGAAAGTTTAGATTTCTGAAAAATGCTTTAATGATTTTGATTAAAATGTCCTATGTTTAAGATATTTTCATGACAAAATGTATATGATGAATATTCTGGGAATGTCTCCAAAAGTCTTCTTTCCGAATGGCTTTTGCATAACTGGTGAGATAAGAGATAAACAAAGTTTTTCGATACACAAAATGTACAACTTGTTAAAACACATAATTTATGTCACATACATATTTCGTGTGGAGTGAACTATTTCCGAGATATTCCTTGTTATTTGTTTGAATTGTCCAATACTTATACTTTTCCTCAAATGGAAATTCGTTATTCGTTTTTTTATGTCCTGGGCCTACGAAAGAGAATGAAGTGCTCTCCACATAGCAAACGGCTCTTAAAAGATTTGACTATCGCTTAAAGCCTAGCATATTATTCCCCTTGCATCTACAAGAAAATTAGCAATAACATTAGTTTCTGAAAATATCTATCTCGATTAACATAAAGTAGATGGAGAATAAGAGTTTGTAAAAACAGTTTGTACAAGAGTAGAGAAAGTCATGTGAGTGTAACAGTCTGATTCTACCTTTTCAACTCTGTTATGCCATTAAAATTTTCGCTGAAAATACAGCAAAGAACTGCCATGGAAATTAAGCATAGCTAAGAAAGCTAAAATAGTTTCCATAAATGCAGTAAAATATTCGTCGCCCTGTCGGAAACAGAACACGCATTCTACTCTGCGGTGAGCTTGGCGTTATCTGTTAAATGATGTTTTCATATTAAAACTTCTCTGCATCTCAAAGTGTTTTTCTGCAGATCCATAAAATATAGAAAAATGTGCTTACAAATTTTCCCAACGTACCCATTGAGATCTCGCTCTTGCTTTAAAGGTAACTCAAAAAGATAGCTAGCTGTGAGGTGGGAATAAATATTAACCTCCGGTTAATGACTTTGAGATTACTTGCAGGAAGTTAATTTGCTTGGGCACTGCCTTCAGGTTAAGAAGCAAAAGTGATAGTTTTGTCCCTGCAACTCATCGAAATTGCTGTGGAAGTGGACTTTATTACAGAAGATACGAATCAATGAGAGGACAGGGGAATGGTATAAAAAATCTGATGTGTTACACTCACATGACTTTCTCTACTCTTGTACAAACTATTTTTACAAACGCTTATTCTCCATATGCTTCATGTTAATCGAGATGTCAATCTTATTGCTAATTTTCTTGTAGATGCAAGGGGAATATGGTAGCTTTTAAGCGATAGTCAAATATTTTAACGCTGGTTGCTATGTGGCGCATTCCATTCTCTTTGCATGTCCAGGACATAAAAAAAATGAATAACGAATTTGAGAAAAAGTATAAGTATTGGAAAATTTAAGGGAATAACAAGCAATATCTCGAAAACGGTTCACTCAACAAAGGAAATGTATATGACATAAATTGTGTATTTTAACGCGATCTACATTTATCGTGTAATAAAATTTTGTCTATCTCTTATGCAAAAGTCGTTCACAATGAAGAATACTTTTGGAGACATTCCCAGAAAATTCGAGATATAAATTTCATTTCTCATGAGAATATCTTAAACATATGATATTTTAATCAAAATCGTTAGAGCCATTTTTGAGAAAATTAAAATTTTCGAAAAATGTTCCATGTAAACGGTAGTCTGGGGTGGGGGGATTTTCTTGAAATCCTTCGTGTCGCATCTCTGGAAGATACTGAACCTAAATACCAAGTTTGGTGTTTATCCGACTGTTCGTTTCTGAGTTATACTGTTCACAGACATGTTTCCGAAAATGCTTTTTTTGGATTCAGGGGGTCTCAAAACATGTATTTCCGGTGAAATCTCGGTATCGAATTTTTTGGTGCAATACAATACTTCCCCTACTTACTATACGTAGTAGAGAAAGTAAAAATTACAACTTCAAAATCCACAAAACCACCATCACAACCATTTTTTGCTTCGTGGAATCGAACAACATGAGTGAAATTTTATCTCTGGGTGACCTCACCAGTTATCATTGGAAGTAATTGAGTTAGAATTCCAGCAATTCTCTCTGAAAGGTTTCACATGTTTTCTAGGACTCCATCTGTATAGTCAATGTGAGCTTTTGCAAGTCTCGATAACTAGCAAATAATTTGCAGAATAGGTATGAAAGTAAATTATAATGGGTAGAGAAAAGCACTTGATAGTAGCGCATGGATTTTCAAAATACTGTTGATGAATACTGTGTGAAAAATTTTCCGTTTGGACGTTTCATGTACTGGATATGTTTATATATCTCTCAAAGTATAAATGATTGTGAGTAAAGTGGCGTAACATTATGCAAAGTAATTTTTACACAGCTGCTGGCACTAAAAATAGAACCTTAAACATGAGCCAATCAGGTTAGATGTTTACGATTAAAACATCCATTGTTACCACCTTTGTTACCGAGCGAAGTGCTGGAGTGGTTGAAGTTGATATTTTTGTTGCTATTATTATTAGCCCCACGTTTGGAAGCCAATTTGAAGTTGATAATATTGAAGGAGTTGTATTATAGTTCAACTTTTGGGAGCCGAACTTCATGTTCGTTTGCAACCGCACGTATGGTAAACAGTTTCCGTTAGCCTTCGCCCCAAGTTTAAAAAAATATATGAACTTTGTAATTTGACTGTTTGTTTAAATATATTATATATTTATGTTTGCCTCGGCTACGTCAGTATTATTGTTAGAGACATGGATGTCTTGGCAGGGTTGTGGTGCGACTAAAAATGTAGGCTTACACAGATTATAATTTTACTTTACTCCTTTAATTAATGCTTGACACGATTTAAATAACACTTCACTGATACAGAGCTGTGAGATGTTTTTATTAAATACTTGCATTTTTTAACACGTAAAATATTTTCGTCTCACACGAATACGTATTAAATCTCTCGAGGACGTGTCTCGCGTCCGGTTAGGAACACTGTTTACAGGCAACTGACTTCTGAATTTGTAAATGTTTCTCCTTTTGAATTTCTGATTGGCTAATCCTACTCCAATAGAATACCTTCAATTAACTAAAGCTTTTTCTGGTTGTTGATTGGCTATTTTATAAACTGTCACTAAAATTACATTATTGCTTCCAAGAATCACAAGTAACATTATTAAACTCTCAAAATCATTATTGCCTCAAGGTTACCTCATTGTTATCTCTTTGTTAGCAACCTTTGACCTATTTCTGAGGATGTGCGCTTTGTTACGGGACTGCTCATTTAGGATCAGCCTCCGTGTGGGCCCCACTAGGGGTACCGCCAAGGGGTAAGTAGGCTTCGGATGCGTTCGAACTGGAAACATTAGGACCCGCCCATGCTTGTGCTCATCGTCATCCGGATCTGGTCGCCCTTTGAGTGACCCTCAACTCTCCTTCTCAGGGGTCGTGGTAGAAACGAAAAAGGGTCATTGCAGCCTACCGTGGTACTTTGTCCCGATTGCGCGGCCCTTCCGTACATCCGAGAAACCGTTTACCAACCTTGTTTCTTGCGATGGAAATTATATGTACCAGGTGGCCCAGCCGCGCCGTATTTCAACCCTTCGTGCGTTAAAATAGTTGCAGAACTCAACGGGGCAATTCCAATTGAACGCAGGTCAGTGGGAAACTGGAGAATTAGCGGAGCAAGCTTATTATAATTTTTTTAAGTTCCCGTTATACCCCGCCTTTAACTACAATGTTATTATCGGTGGTCTTTCATTTGGAACATATTATTGCTCAAAGGCAATGCTAGCTCCTATTCGCTTGCTTTGGGTTTCTAGTAAACCTTGGCTATTAATCATTAGATCACATAAACATTAACACTCTCATTCACACTTGCAGACTTTGTGGAGGATAGGGAATAATCTTGGCTAGAGAAAACTTCTCATCCCCCAGCTGAGAATCGAGCCTGTGATCCCTGGCACAGCAGCCAGGTGCTCTACTGACTGAGCTACGTGGCCAGCCGAGCTTCGCTTTACTCCTTTTGCTTATCAGCAAAGACAATGAGCGGATCGCGCTCATTGAGGGACACTTCCCAGGCTTGCAATAGAGTGTACAGTCGAGTGTGATAGACAAAAACAGTCACTTGCACCGGAGTGTAAGTCCGTGATGATAGACAAAAACAGACACTTGCACTGGAGTGTAAGTCCGTGATGATAGACAAAAACAGACCCTTGCACTGGAGTGTAACGTCCGTGATGGTAGACAAAAACAGACCCTTGCACTGGAGTGTAGCTTCCGTGATGATAGACAAAAAGAAACGAAGAAATCTTTGAATATTCTACACTTCACTTACTCAAGCTTTATTTTCGAGAGAATAAACTCACGTTTTATTTTGACAAAATTTTAAAATGTCTTTATTTGACCTATCCGTATCCGCCCATAGCTATTGTTTTAATTGCGTTTACGCTGTTATTGTCTAACATTACTGACTATAAGTAAGAAATATGAGAGTATAACGTGTTTCACTGCCAATATATTGCTCGCTTTTATAAATGCTATTGTTACTAATATCATCATCATCTAACGGTACTCTTTTGCTGACTTCGTTCATTGAATAGGTGTTCGAAATTTGGCCCCTGTTGATTAATACGATATTCCAACCGTCACCATGTATCCATATGGACGTTTCTGAGAATAGTGGTGGTGGTTGTTTAGGCCGCTATTGCGCCATTCTCCACTAACCTGTCTTTACTTAGAATTGCCCCGTTGAGTTCAGTAACTCTTTTAACGCACGAAGGGTATCTACATACTTCAAATACGGCACGGTTGGGCCACCTGGTATATTAAGGGCAAGCCTGGATTGGGTTAATGTAAGAATGTAATAATCAAATGATTATTTGAATGACTTGGAAATGGATTCGAAAGAATCAGAAGAAATGTTGCAAGCAGCGGAGAGGATAACGTTGGAATTGTACTAAAAACGTCGAGGAAACAGTACAAAATTATATACAACAGTATAGAATATAAAGAACATAATGATTGTATAATTCATCATGTTTGCTATTAAAGAAAAACAACGGCAGACTATAGTCCACTGTTATTTCCATATAAAGTTTAGCTGGATAGTATATAATTTAATATTCAGGGCTGTCCACAATATACAGTACTTTACTTCACACTGTGGCCACCGCGCCTCGAACTCCCGCCGAAACAGTTATAATACTCCCACAACCTCATGTTCTCATAATTACAATTACAATGATGTAAGGGCTTACCTTATCATAAGAGATGTTGGAAATTGTGTCCGCATACTTCTTGCATCTTTTCAGGAAATTTTCATTTACACTCGAGGGTTCAATATCCAAAAATGAGGTAGTTTCTCGTCTGATGTTTTCTTTTAGTTATTCTAATGTATGGAGGGTTTTTGCACACGCCTTATTTTACATGTCATCATAAGAGTGGGGTAAGTCTCTGTAACAGGATTTTTGGAGATAATACATAATTGGCACACGCTTAATATACTTCTCTGATGAAGCATGGTGTCATTTATGTTTCGTTGCAAAATAACAGATATTGAAGTACAGAGAAACTCCATTTTACACACGAGATTCTCTTGCATGATGCGAAAATTGGTATGGAGTAAACACATGAAGAATAATAGCGCCCACAATTTTACTTTCCCTACCACGTGCATAGTAGGTAGAGAAGGTATTGTATTCCATCCAAAAATTAAATATTGATATTTCACCGGAAATACATGTTTTGAGGCCCCCTCACCTCAAAATATCCTTTACATGGAAAAGTTTTCAACAATTTTGATATTCTAAAAAATGGTCTAACGATTTTGATTAAAATACAATAGTTGAAGATATTTACATGACAAATCAAATGTATATCTTGAATTTCCTGGGAATAGCCTGAAAGGTCCTCTTCATTCGGAAGAAATTTTGTATAATCTTTTATAACTTTGGATAGACAAAAGCGTACTACGCAAAAAATGTAGATCTCTTTAAAACACACAATTAATTTCAAATAAGTGTTTTTGTGGCTTAAACCGTTTCTGAGATATCCATTATTAAAGATTCGACTGTTCATTTCTTGGCCATTATTTTAAAGTCCTTCCAACATTCAGTTGTTTCTCGCGATGTCACGGAAACTGTATGGAATTTTACGGCCAGCATATAGCGTCCAGTTGTTAAACATTTGATTATCGCTGTTCTCTTTGTATCTATAACGAAATTTGTAATGTAGCTATTTCTGTAAATGTTTGTTTGGATTAAAATGTAGTAAACAGAAAAATAAGCCTTAGAACGAATAATTTGTATATCCACTAATGAACGATAGAGGATAGAGAAAGTCATGTGAATGTATGACATCAGATTTATTGAACTACTGACAACGTTGAACGTCAGTCTTGATTATTCCAACAAGACTTTGCTACCGCGCATACAGCAAATGAGACGTTAAATTTAATGGAGGGAATTAATGAAGATAGGGTAATTAGAAAAGAATTATGGCCCTCACGATCCCCTGTTAAAGCTGTATGTTACTTTCATCTATAGGGAAGTTGAAAAATAAAGTTTTGCAACAAACCCCAACATTGAAAGAGCTAAAAGAAAACATAAGCCGAGAAATTCGATCAGTTTCGGATATCGAACTATCCAACACCTGTTATGATAAGGTATGTGTTTATTATGATTCTAATTGTAACCATGAGAATGTGAAGCGGTTGCGGGTATATTACAACTATTGAAGAGTGAGGAAAAACTGCTGTAGTACATGACAATGCAGTTCGATTCCTGCGGCCGACCTTCCTAACCCATAGTTTTTTTCGGGGTTCTCTCCGGTCACTAGGCGAATACCTATTGGATCACTGCCACCCCCAAATTTCTCTCTCTCTCTCATTCCCTCTCATTTCATTTTCCTCTTTCACGTTACAGGTTGGCTCAGAGGCTGTGTGTCGGAGGACTGCGGACAGATGGCGCAGATGGCTTGCGTTTTGGAACCTTTTCTCGGCCCCGTCAGATGGAGGCCGCTCGAGTTTCTGCTACTGGGTCGAGCTTTCGCCGGTCTCAGTTGGAGAGACCCTCCGGTGGCTTGGGAAGGCTGCCTTGAGCGCTCTCCTGCTGGATGGTCAAGTCTGTAGCTTTTAGGGACCTCTCGCGTCCTCGCCTGCGTCGGCCGGTCCTGCAGCCCATACGTCACCTGTGGTTCCTTCATCTCATCCGTTCCTCCTGGGGGTGTACAGAAGATACCTGTGTGGGTAGAGGTGTTAGGAGTATCCTCCGTAGCGAAAGTTCAAGTTAAAAGTGATTTTGTATTGCTCGTAGTGTTGCTACACTCGGTTTCAGTCTTGTACTGAAAAAATTCATACTCGCAGAATTAAACTTCGTGGAAAGTTGAATTTACTGCATTCAGTGGTGTAAACTAACTTACCTACGTGAGAAAGTTGTCGCAGTTTTCAATGGCTCGTGTTATCTTATTTGTTGAGCGCCTCTTATTGTTTTATTATTTTAAAATTTGGGTTTATTGTCCTCCGGCTAGCTATTATAGCTTAGTCGAGCAAATATCTCTAAGCAGGGCGTGTAAACGGAATGGAGTTGTTACTAAAAGATAACACTGATAAAAGAATTTGTTTTTACACTTTTATTGCCGTCACAGTTAATTAATAATTCACATTTTTAATCTTTATACACGCCTGACTGAAACTGTGGTATTTCCAAATGTAATTACTGTCGTATTAGTTGCCGCGTACTTCACATTTTGTAACTAACTTTACGGCGTGTACCTCGCGAGAGATTCTTCCAAACTGTATGACGTGCACTTCACGAGAGATTCCTTAGAACTTCGCGGCACATGCTTATGGCTTGAGAATATATACTCCTTCACCTCTAAATGCCTAAACATTATAATAGATCTGCTATTGGTTACCAAATCGCGTCTGTTTTGTCAGCCAATTGCTACTACTAACATGTTATGCTCTAGGGAAGATACTCCCTCCATTTCTAAAGAAAGGCACGCTACCCTGACGTCATTTGTTTGTCTCTTCTTAGTGATAAACAACTCATCCCCTCGGTTTATTGTTACCCACTTCTATTGTCAGTTTCATTGAGGCCGTATAAACTTATTTCCTAACAATGCTTATGGCTAACAAACATCTAAAATCCTGTGCATACAATAATATTAATTTACACTACAATCACTCTGGCATTCACAGCATGTTATGATATAAAATACTGCCTCAAAGTCGTGTCAATGTAACAAATCCTTTTGCTTTACCTTCGTGTGTCTGTGTGGATAAATTAATGCTAAGCACATCGCATTACGAGAAACAGCAAAACTTGGAAATAAAAGTGTAGCAAGAGCTTTAGAGTGGCGAGTGAGAAAAGAATATGAAAGACGGCAAGAAATTAGAGTGGCTGGTCGTTGTTCCCAGTTGGTTAGCTGCACACGAGATCTGCATTACGGGGCTTTCTTACTATCGATTGATCCCCACGGAGTCATATAGCCAGAAGAGGTTCAGCAAAATTAGAAGCTGCGACCCTTATCGGCTGATCACTGCAAGATCAAAGGGGATATACTGCTTGCTCTTCATGGCATGTGTAGTGTGTTGTGTACCCTTACCAATGACGTAGCTTGCAGTCATTATGCAAATTGGCTGATCATCACTCTGCTATTATAAGAGGCCGCCCAAAGGCAGATGCGGACTTAATGCAAAACGTAATATGGTGCGCTGGCATCTATCAGCACTCACATAGACGAGGTCGCAGCTAAATGCGTACACAACGGATTTGCAGGCCTAATAAATGTCGAACATGTGAGCATTTATACGATCAAAATCTTTAAAATATGATCTATAACTTCGAAAATAAGCACAAAGATTTTAACTTTAATGTCATACTTTTTGGTGCCTACAATGTACACACGGTGAGTTTAAAACTGGCCGGGGTTTGAGAATTGGAGCTCGAATCGGTACTTCCGTGAGCGCTCGGGACAAGCAGACCTTGTTCTCAAGACTACGTGTATTCTTTTAGTAGTTATAATGGGGAATATAACTATAATCACTAAAGTATTTCTAGAAAATAATTCGTATACAAGATTTCAAACAGACAGATATTTCAGAGTGTTTCAACACTGGGTAAGGATTGCTTAAATAACCGGCAATTGACATACAGAACAAAGGAGGTTTACATACTGAAAATGCACATATTGTACACTTTAAGAAATGTGAACGGTCAGAAGGCCTATGATCCAACCACCCATCCTTTTTAAGATACTTTCTTAATTCTTGATAAATTACTAAAAGCCAAAAGTACTCCATTTTGTTACTATTGCGCATCGCAGAAGAAAGTGCCAACCCATGAGTACTAGTGACATCGCCAAAAAACGTAATTCTTCCAAACACACTCATTGCCCACCGAACCTATTGCAGCAAATAAAGTTTGATAATCATCATTTGTGTTTAGCCTCACCATCCTGCGGCTAACGTCGCTCCGCTGTTGCGACTAATGGCGCAACTGCTCCACTCCTCTTATAAACAAACATCCCTCTGCTACGCTTTGCGGCTTAGGGCCCTCAACCCTGAGCTAGCTTTGCGGCTTAGGGTCCTAAATTAGTCATTCGTGTAAGGCTCGCTATGTTTTTCTTTAAGGCGTCTCTCCCGTATGAATAGCTCAGACACAAAGTGCCTAGTACCCTCCAAATTGAAAAATAAATTTTAGCAGTTAGACGCGGAACTCGGAACACTGAATATTTGTAATCAAAACACACTTTTATTGATTTATGGTTTTCAAGTTGAGTACGACTAAAGTTCGTTACAATGACACGCTTACTAGCTTTTATTTTAAATATATGAATAAAATCAGTGATACATTCATATGACTTTCTCCGCCCTCTAACGTTTATATTCTTACTAAAGCTTATTTTTCTATCTACTTCATTTTAACAAACATTTGCAGAAATAGCTACATTACACATTTCGTTATAAACACAAAGGGAGCAACGATAGTCAAATATTTAGGAACTGGGTGCCATATTCTAGCGTGTATGTGCGTGCATTGTCGCGTCGGACACATTATTGCTGTGTAGCATGACATTGTTTTGTATAATCATTGTAATTGTGAGTTTGAATTCTTACCCGCCGCCTACACCAAAAATGTTATACACCGGGGTGAGGACAAAGGGTTTTGCAGCTAAAATATTAAATTTAGTTACCACGGCTTAAACATTGGGGAGCGTAGACTCAGTGGCAACGAGAGGACCAGGAACTTGCTGCACAAATTTAAAGCAAGCGTGGGATATTCATAACACAATACACTTAAATTGATATTTAACGCATTACCTGTGGTTTATTAAATAATTGACATGGTGCCACTACATCGTTCACAACAGATTACAGGACAAACATTGGAGGGAGATGCGCCACACTCACACCGATCACGCACTCTACGTAAACATCCACTCGCCCTGAAGACACAAGAAGACTGACCCACGCTATGGCTAGGAGGTAGGAAAGAACTGCCACGCCGAACGGAATTCAAACTCCCAATCAAAATTATTATGCACAACAATGTCATGCTACACAGCAATAATGTGTACGATGCGACAATGCACACACATACACGCTACACCATGCTGCCCTAAAATTCCGTATTATTTCCATGCAATCGTGAGAAACAACTGAAAATCAATGGGAATTAAAAAGAACAAATCGAACCATTAACAAAGGATTCTCGGAAATAGATGATGCTATAAAAATTGTATGTTTTAAGGACATCTACATTTTTGTGTAGCACTTTTCGACTCTCTTTAACGTTTACCAGTTATGTAGGATTGTACATAATTTCTTCCAGGCTATACCCAGAGAATTAAAGAAATACATTTTATTTGTAATGTAAATACCTTTAAGATATAGTATTTTAATTAAAATCGTTAGAGCCATTTTTCTAGAAAACCAAACGTTTCGAAAAAAAGTCTTCCATGTATAGGGTAGCCTGGGGTGAGGGAGGTTTCTTGAAAATCTTTATGTCGCGTCTTTGGAAGGTATTGAATCTAAATACTAAGTTTGGTATGTCCGACTTTTCGTTTTTGAGTTATGCTGTTCACACAAGGACCTTTTTCTAAAAAGCTTATTTGGATTCGAGGGCTCCGAAACATGCATTTCCGATGAAATATCTAATCGAATTTTTGGGTGGAATACAGTACTTCCTCTACTTATTATACGTAGTAGGAAAAGTGAAAATGTAACAGGTCTTCTTCATTTTTATGTATATGGTATTTATTAGTCCGTCATATCGTTATATACCGGGGTGAGGCTAAAAGGATTTGCAGTTAGATATTAAATTTAGTTATCCCGGCATAAACATCGGGGAGCATAGCGTCAGAGGCAAACGAGAGAACCAGGAACTTAGCTGCACAAATTTAAAGCTGGCGTGGGATATACACTTAAATTCACATGTAACATTTTACCTGCGGCTTATTAAAATTGACATGGTGCCAGTACATCGTTCGCAACAGATTAGAGGACAAACATTGCAGGGAGATGCTCCACACACACACACACACGAAATACACATTCCTACACACAACCAATCGTCCTGAAGACACACATAAGACTTTCTGGCTGCTACCAGATTGACGCCAAGAGACTAGTCCCTCTACTTGCCCTCATCCCCCCGAATAGAAGGTGGGGAGGGAAATGCGGCGCCCGAAATGAATTCAAACTCACAAACCTAATAATTAGTTCAACAATGTCATGCTACAAATCAATAATGTGTCCGACGTGACAATGCACACACATACGCCACAATATCCGGTCGGGAGAAGGTTTCATACTCTGTCAATTTAATTGTATAACAACAAATTTCACCGCCATAATAATCATATTTGTAAGTAAAATGAAGTAACACAAGCAATATCATTTAGCTATATTACAGTAAAATGAGTTGTAAAACTAAAAGATAACAATCCACTAAGGAGAGTCGAACTGAGGCTGCTTGTGTAGAAGTTCAGTAACTTAACTACTGCTCGACGCCAAACACTGTGTGGAGCTAGCCCAATTCAGTGCTTGTGACTTGTACTACAAGTTAGCCAAAGCAGCGCACAGAAGTTGGCGGTTGTGAACCGCGCGCTCGCTCGAAAGGGCTTTGCAAAAATTAACTGCTTAAGAGACCGGCCACTTTTAGACATTCCAATCCTATTAGTTTGATTTGAAGTATACAATACATTTTCTCCAAATACTCAAGTGTAGGTTTATGACGTTAACACAAGTGTATTTAATGAGAAATGCTTTCCACCTTTACGGATGTTAATGGGCAAAATTTGAAAGCACTTAATAACTGTGGGGACATTTCGTCGGGATGCACTACGTTTTCAACTTGAAGATATTTATCCGCAGAACACAAAACAAATGACAGCATTTCTCTCTAAAAAATCTGATATCTTACACTCACATTATTTATATTATTCTCCATATGCTTCATGTTAATCGAGATGTTAATCTTATTGCTAATTTTCTTGTAGATGCAAGGGGAATATGGTAGACTTTAAGCGATAGTCAAATCTTTTAAGAGCTGGTTGCTATGTGAAGCATTCCATTGTCTTTGCAATACCAGGACAGAAAAAATGACTAACGAATTTCCATTTGAGAAAAAGTAGAAGTATTGGAAAATTTAAGGGAATAACAAGCAATATGTCCAAAGTGGTTCACTCAGAAAAAAAAACATATGACATAAATTGTGTATTTTAACGCGATCTACATTTTTTTGTGGAGTAAAATTTTGTCTATCTCTTATGGTTTACCAGTTATGATAAAGAATATTCTTCACACTGAAGAATACTTTTGGAGACATTTCCAGAAAATTCGAGATATACATTTCATTTGTCATGAAAATATCATATACATATTACATTTTAATCAAAATCCTTACTCATTTTTGAGAAAACTAAAATTTCCAAAAATTTTAAATGTAAAGGGTAATCTGGGGTGGGGGATTTTCTTGAAAACCTTCGTGTCGCATTTCTGGAAGATACTGAACCTAAATACCAAGTTTGGTGTTTATCCGACTATTCGTTTCTGAGTTATGTTGTTCACAGACACTTACACGGACATGTTTTGCAAAAATTCTTTTTTTGGATTCAGAGGGCCTCAAAACACATTTTTCCGGTGAAATCTCGTTATCGAATTTTTGGGTGGAATACAATACTTCCCCTACTTACTCTACGTAGTAGAGAAACTAAAAACTACAGAATTAATTGTTTAATTCTTCTATATACCTTAAAAAAGCACTCAAGCCTACTCTGAACTTCCATATGGGTGTCCCCATAGAAAGCAACATCGAAAATATGGAATTATGATGGCTGTCCCAGAAGTACCCGACCTAACAAAGAAAACACAAAACTATTGGGAAGAGACATCTTTATTTCTCTACAGTCTCCTTTCAGGTCGATACACTTTTCCCAGCGATGTTCAATAGCTTCCATACCCTGTTTATAGTGAGAACCGTCGAGTTCTGCAAGATAGCCATCAACTGCAAAACCCACCTCTTCATTGTTGGCAAATCTTTTACCACCAAGCCGTTTCTTCAACTTTGGAAACAGAAAATGATCAGATGGGGCTAAGTTGGGCGAATAAGGTGCATGAGGAAGCAACTCGAACTTTAACTCATTGATTATGGCCATGGCGATAATGGATGTGTGAACTGGTGCATTGTCTTGATGAAACAGAACTTTCTTTTTCGCTAAATGCGCCGTTTTGGCTTGATTTCATCATTCATACGCTGTAATAAGTTTACATAATACTCGGCATTGATTGCTTTTTCTTTTTGAAGATAATCAATGAAATTATTCCACGCGCATCCCAAAAAACTGACGCCATGACCTACCTGCAAATGGAACTGTCTTCGCCTTCTTTGGAACCGATTCTCCAATTTCAATCTACTGTTTTGACTCTTCCTTCGTCTCAGGTGTGAATTGAAGTACCCATGTTTCAACTGTAGTTATGAATCGACGCAAAACTCGGCTTTATTGCAGCGAAACATCGCCAAACACTCGACTGAAACATCCTCACGACGCCCCTTTGTTCCACTGTGAGCAAACGCGGCACCCATCTTGCGCACGGCTTTCTCATGTCTAAATTTTCAGTTATTGTGCGATGTACTTTTTGAAACGCCTGCGCTATCTGCTAACTCACGCACTTTCAGTCGACGGTGGATTTTCTTCACAATTTCTCGCGTGGTCACCTCATTTGGTCGACCACTGCGATGTTCGTCTTGGCAGCTCGTACGGCCTCACTTAAACTCTGCCACCCAATATTTTACTGCTGTAAACGAAGGAGAAGATTCCCCTAGAGTGGAATCTAGCTCAACTTTACTATTAGTTGGACTAAGACCTTTCAAATGAAAGTATTGTATCGCATAACGATGGCCAATTTTATCCATGTTTACAAATGCGCTGAGAGAGTTCACTATTAATGGCTGCCAAACAATTGCTAGACAAGGTAGTAGGTCTTCAAACTTAAGCTTTATAAGGGTTATACTTTCTACCATTGTTATTTTTTTGAAACAACAACCGCTATATATACGTCAGGTGGCGTACTTTTGGGATTACCCTCGTACATGCATTTTTAGGTGCCCGAAATGAACTTAAAAAAACCTAGGTGTTTTAAACACATATAATCAAGACTTAAAAAAAAATTTAATTCGCTAAAATTACACATTAATACAGAAAAATTGTACAAAACAGTATATTTAAGAAATGAATGCAGACAATACCAAAGAATATCTCGCAAGTATCCTTAAAGCGATATAGTATATTATGCAACGAGATTATAATGGTAGTAATTAAAATGCTTCGCTTCGCTCGCTCGCTTAATAATTATCATACTCACGTTTTAATCACCATTATAGCCAAGTTTCATACGACTGTTTATGCTTGACCATGTATCTAAATTAAAGGTTTCATAAGTATTCGTTTCTGGTTTGAGTGATGTATTACAATCGTTATTCCTTTATCTATGGTTACAATACAATGACCTTGTAGCACCTGTGTCAAGCAAATTTGCTAGCATTGTGAGACGTACTACGCAGAATAATCGATACTTGCACTTTCACAACGTTACGTGGCCACTTCTGATTGGTCGAATACCAATACTTTAATGAACGGGTGTACTTTAATGAGGCCCATTAAAGTACTGCTACCAGTCGTATAAATACTAGTTTTTGGCATGGTCGAGCATAAAGAAATTTAAAGGACACAAAGTGTGTACCTACTTTAATGAGACCTATATTTCTTATGGACTAAAACTTTATCTCTCACTTACGGTTTAATAATTATACAAAGTTTCCCAAAGTCTTCACCGGTTATTCCCAGAAAATTCAAGATGTACGTTTTATTTTATTTGTATTTAGGAATTATGTACCACACAGTAGTGTTCCTACAATTCAGGCATAATTTTATTTCTCCTTAAATCCCCATCCTTTGCTTCTTCATCTTTTAGTCCTCTAGACGCCATGCTTCTTCGGACCCCATTCATCCATTGTTGCCTTGGTCTTCCCCGCCCTCTGCTTCCTTCAGCTTCCATTCTTGCTATTCAATCGTTTCCCATTCTTTTCCCTTGGCCGAACCATTTTAATCTTCTCTCTTCTATTATCTCCAATGCATTCTTTCTAGATCCCTTACTTCCCGAAATTTCGCATTTCTAATTTTACTTCTTGAGATTGAAGAAGTTCTCCGCCAAAACTCCATCTCTGTTGTTAATAATTTTCTTTCTTGTTGCCTATTCACTGTTCACGTTTCTGCTCCATAGAGTAATAAACTTTGTACGGTTGAAGTATAAATGAGATTTTTAGTTTTATTTAAAATGTTTCTAATCTATAATATCGAGTTCAACATTCCAATTGTTTTTCTTACTTCGGTATTCATTTTGCTATCTCTAATCTACTAGTTCCATCTGCTTCTATGATTGATCCTAAATACTTAAATTGACCATTTTAATTTCCTCGTTGATAACTTCTAATTTTTCCATCCGTTTTCACTGTTGATATTAATAAATATTCTGTTTTGTTGGGGTTAACACTGAGACCCCACATGTTATTTTCTTCAATTAATTTTCCCATCAGATGTGCATTTCATTTGCGTTGTAAATATCTTAATCATTTGGTGTTTTAATCAAAATCTTCAGTGTTATTTTTGGAATAAATAAGAAATAACAAAATTTGTTCCATTCAAAGGGTAGTTTGCAGTGGAGGATCCTTTGTGTTGCATTTTTGGTAAGTGCTGAACTGAAATACCAAGTTTAGGGCTTAACCCACTTTTAGTTTTTAAGTTATGCCGTTTACAGACAGCCACATATACGATCCCTTTTATAAAAATTCTTCTTTTTTATACAGCTAGCCGAAATTTTGGGTGGACTGCAAGACTTCCCTATTATATTGTAACACAGCCCAAGCTTATCGGGAGATCGGCGTCGAGCAGTTGGAGAGATAAACAAAGATAAATAGACGCGGTAGCGCTCCTGACCAGCGTAAACACCAAAAGTGCTATCAAAGATAACCGAATCTTCTGGAAGTTTACCTTCTCCCTGCCTCCAGAATGTTTTGTGGAAAGTTCAGCGGCTATGTAAGCCAGCGAGTTCGCGAGTGCATTTCTTGTGCGACAAAAAGTGCTGTTCTCCGAGCGAGTTTGTGACGACTGCTGTGAAGTGCAGTGAGTGCTGCTACTGCAAGAGATTATAGAAGCCTTGTGTTCGACCCCCTAAGAGAGTGAACCGTCCGGAAAAAGAGGCTTTCTTGCGTACTTCGTTACTCCGCTGCGTCAGGAAGAAATTGAAGTGGCGGTGAAAACTAAGTGAGGTGACATTAAAAATTAAACTCGTTCACATTAGTGAAGTGGCAGTGTGAAGGTACAATGAGCTAGATCAAAAGCAGTGATGTCACAGTTAAAACAGGACAAATTCACAATATGTATCCAGTAAAGACAGTATAAAAGGTAGATCTATTTCAAATGCACAGTTTATTTTAAATAACTTATTCTGTATACTGCCATGCATAAAAAGTGGCCCATTCCCCTAGATGCTATTATGGCGTTTCTCCCTCCAGATGTCCACCTTGATTAAAGGGCAAGCAAGATTTTTAACAAGGATAGTAAAAAGGTAGGGGAGTACCTGTCCAAAGTAAAAAAGAAATGGTTATGGACAATAAGAAGAGATGTGAATTAGTTTTATCATGGGATGTTAAGTTATCTAATCATATTATCATTATTAGAATATTAGTATTATTAGATTATTATTTTGGTATTACTACTATTATTTTATTATTATTATTATCATCATTTTTATGTATAATTAAAGAATGTAATATGGGTAGAATATGGTAAGATGACAACTTGGTTTGATGTATAGCCATATTCTAAAGAAGATTTCTAGCACAAATAAATAAATAAACAAATAAATAAAAAATAAAATAAAACAGTTTTGCTACGATTGCGCAAGGAAAGGCTAAACCAATTATGTACAATATAATTTGGCCTTCTAGAGGAAGAGTTAAAGTGAAAGACAACTACAACATTTACATATTTGAGAGCTTTCATCAGCAACATGGAGACGAAGGTTAAATTTGTTATTATTATTATTATTATTATTATTATTAATAATATCATCATCTTCTATGTGTGGCGGACAGTTACCCTTCTAGGTCTCATCCCTGTGGCCACTCGCTTCGTCACATGTCCACAGAGACCCTAGAACATAGCAATTGGATCTTCTACTTCGTGCCGTGCAGATAGCATTAGGGTGCCGTCCAATCTAACTGCTTTCATATAGAAAGGCAGTTAGCCTTCTACGTCTTATCCCTGTAACCATGCCATCATGCTTCGTCACATGTCCACAGAGACCCTAATGCACAGAAGCCAAATCTTCTGCTTTATGCCCTGCAGATGACATTAGGGTGCCGTCCACTCTACCTGTTTTCATTGTCTGTGGATAGATGGCACAGCATTCGCTATTACCACCTATTACCATTTAACTGTTGTTTTAGACTTAAGGCGGAAATTTAGGTCGTGGTATTAAATATCCAAACCGGTATTTTGCTTAGCGGCTCAGTGAAACCACGAAAAAACATCATTCGGATCGGTTGGCCCACAGGATTTGAACCCGGGACCTCCCGAATGCGGGCACAGACGTGACCGCCTAAGCCATCCCGCTCGGTTAAGTTAAATTTGTTGTCGCTACTAAACGGCAGTAAGAAAACAGTACTGTAGCATGAAAATATAAGGTTTAGTTGTAATGTTACCCTTCGTAAGTTCAGTTATGCTTTAAGGAGTACCCTGCCAATCTAGTGGCTAGAATTATGGTGAAAAAAAAACAGGTGGCCATGCTGGTAAGAGGTGGGGCTAGATTTATCAATACAATATAAACAGCTCCGTTCCACTATGGGACACATTTTATGCACGCCAGTATAATAATAGGTAGAGATTCCATTGCATTCCATTTAGAAACTCATGTTGAGATTTCATCAAATACACGTTTTGAGATCCCTTAAATAAAAAAGGAAAACGTTTTTAGAAAAAATGTAGATGTTCCATAACATTTGTGGCCACGCTGTACGCGTATACTAATATAAATGTTTATGTGGAGGTATACATATGTAGGAAACATTTTGATATGAAGCGTGTGACGAACATGGAACCCATGTCCGGCAATATATCACAAGAGTGGGCAAGTTAATTGTATAACTGGGATTTGAAAGTACATTTAGATGTTTAAGCCGGTGATGTGGCCATATGTATATCCTGCAATGGCATTATCCTCCGGGAGATAATATACGACATTTTACGCTTGTTGTCTGTGTTTTGTTTCCGCGCTGTGTTAGATACCAGATGTGCTACAGCTTTCTGTACCGGAAAATCATATTTTGCTCTGCTTGTAGCTAGTGATAACTTAATCAAAGGTTACTGGTTGACACTAACTGTATTTATAGGCATAAAAGAAGGGAATACACAGGCTGAAGTTAGCCGTCTCATATTTAAATGCTAATCGGGTGTTTTGACGGATTTAAAATACATTATTATATTTTATCGTACCAAAATGAGTGAACAACTACAACAATGAACAACTTTATGCAATAATCGTTTGTTGGTTTCCGATCTTTAATCGATTGTTGACGTTCTTCTGTCAGCATTTTGGTTTATTTCATCAGTCGAATTACACGCGTCTGACTGCATTCTACAAAATAACTTACACGATACAAGAAAGTGTGGAAATTGTGAAAGTGTATGTGAAAACAGGTTCATTTAAGGAAACATATAACATTTTCAGGTTTAAGTTTCCGGATAGAGACACTAGAGTTGCTTCAGTTCATACAGCAAAAGGGGAACACTTGAAGAACAAGGTAAGACAACATCGAGTTATCGGTACTTGTATCTCTACACGATTGAACAAGTGCGCTGATGCTGTAAATAGCGAGTCCTTTTCAACATTTCGCTTCTGTGTTAGTATAGTATTCCACCCAAAAATTACATACGACATGTCACCGGAAATACACGCTTTAAAATGCACTGAATCCAAGAATTCTTATATGATACATCCACATGACCTTCTGTAACCTCTATCTTTATTATTGGATATACAAACTATTTTTACTAAAGCTTATTTAGCTATCTGCTACATTTAATCCAAATAAACCTTTGCAAAAATAGCTACATTACACATTACTTTATAGATACAAAGAGAACAGCGATAGTCAAATGTTTAACAACTGGACACTATATGCTGGCCTTAAAATTTCATACTGTTTCCATGACATGACGAGGAAGAACTGAAAATCGATGACGGTTCAAAAGAATGACAAGTACTGAACAATTAGAATCTACATTAACGGATTCTTCGAAACGATTTACCTTACAAAAAAAAACTTATTTTAAGTAAATTGTGTGTTTTAAAGGGATCTACATTTTTGCATGGTACGTTTTCGTTTATCAATTAACATTTACAGGTTATACAAGATTATACAAAATTCCTTCCGAATGAAGAGGATTTCATAGGCTATTCCCAGAAAATTCAAGGTATACATTTTATTTCTCATGTAAATGTCTTTCATATATGGTATTTTAATCAAGGTTGTTAAAACCATTTTTTATAAAACTAAAATTTTCTAACAATGTTCCATGCAAGGGTATTTGGGGTTGAGGGGATCTTCTTGAAAGTCTTTGTACCGCATCCCTGGAAGATACTAAACTCAAATAGCAGGTTTGGTATTTATCCGACTTTTCGTTTTTTAGTTATGCTGTTCACAGACTGGCAGACAGACATGTTTCCAAAAATACCTTATTTGCATTCAGAGAGCCTCAACACATCTATTTCCGGTAATATCTTGGTATCGAAGTTTTGGGTGTAATGCAATAAAACCTATAATTACCTGCTATACGAAGTACAGAAAGTAAAAAAGCATTTTTAGAAATGTGTGTGTGTGAACAGCACGAGTTAAAAACGAGTGCCTAAAATACCAAACTTCTTATTTAAGTTCAGCATCTTCCAAAGATTCGACAAGAACGATTTCAATAAACCCCCCCACACCAAACTACGCTTTACATGGAAACGTTTTCAAAATTTTTTATTTTCTCAAATATGGCTAACAGTTTTGATTAAAATATTGTATTTAAGATATTTGTATGACAAATGAAATGTATATCTTGAATTTTCTGAGAATAACCTCTGAGGTCATTTTTGCTCCGAATGATTTTTGCATAACTGGTAAACCGTAAGAGATACACAGTCTTCGTATACAAAAAAATCTGATATGTTACACTCACATGACTTTCTCTACTCTTGTACAAACTATTTTTACAAACGCTTATTCTCCATATACTTCATGTTAATCGAGATATCGATATGTTAATATTATTGCTAATTTTCTTGTAGATGCAAGGGGAATTGCTAGGCTTTAAGGGATAGTCAAATATTTTAGGAGCTGGTTGCTATGTGGAGTATTCCATTCTCTTTGCATTACCAGGACAAAATAAAATTAATAACGAATTCCCATTTGAGAAAAAGTATTGGAAAATTTAAGGGAATAACAAGGAATATCTCGAAAATGGTTCACTCAAAAAAGTATATGACATAAATTGTGCATTTTAACAGGATCTATATTTTTTGTGTAGTAAAATTTTGTCTATCTCTTATGGTTTACCAGTTATGCAAAAGTCGTTCACAATGAAGAACACTTTTGGGGACATTCCCAGAAAATTCGAGATATACGTATCATTTGTTGAAGATATTTATGATACTTTAATCAAAATCGTTAGAGCCATTTTTGAGAAAATTAAAATTTTCGAAAAATGTTACATGTAAAACGTAATCTTGGGTAGGGGTATTTTCTTGAAAACCTTCGTGTCGCATCTCTGGAAGACACTGAACCTAAATACCAAGTTTGGTGTTTATCCGACTGTTCGTTTCTGAGTTATGCTGTTCACAGACACACACACACAGATATACACATGGACATGTTTTCAAAAATGTTGTTTTTTGGATTCAGGGGGTCTCAAAATATATATTTCCGGTAAAATCTCGGTGGTATCGAATTTTTGGGTGTAATGCAATACTTCGCGTACTTACTATACGTAGTAGAGAAAGTAAAAATGTAGCTCTCTTTAAAAAGCAAAGTTTATGTCAACTTTTTGGTTTCCAGAGTTAACCATTTACTTGTTATTGGTTTGAATTTTGAGATGCTTATGCTTTTCCCAAGTAAGTAGTCGTTATTGTTTTTTTACTATCTACTACGTACAGTAATTAGGGAAGGTATTGCATTCCACCCAGAATTTCCATACCGATATTTCACCGGAAATACATGTTTCGAGGTGTCCTGAATCCAAAAAAGGCACTTTTGGAAACATGTCCGCGTGGTGTCTGCCTCTCTGTGAACTGCATAACTCAAAAACGAAAAGTCGGATAACTACCAAACTTGGTATTTGAGTTTAGTATCTTCCAATGACACGACAGAAGGTTTTCAAGAAAATTCCCCACCCCAAACTACCCTTTACATTGATAATTTTTCGAAAATGTTATGTTCTCAAAAAGAGCTGTGACGATTTTGTTTAAAACATCATATGTTTAAGATACTTTCATAGAAATTGAAATGTATATATTGAATTTTCTGCAAATTTCCCCAAAAGTTCTCTTAATTCTAAATGACTTTTCCATAACTGGTAACTCCTAAGAGATGGACAAAATTTTGCTACACAAAAAATATAGATCCCGTTAAAACACACAATTTATATCACATACAATTTTTTGTCGTAAACCATTTCCGAGATATTCCTTGTTATTTGTTTCAATTTTCGAATACTTATACTTTCTCCCAAATGGGAATTCGTTCGTTTTTTTATGTCCTGGATACAAAGAGAATGGAATACTCCACATAGCAACCAGTTCTTAAAACATTTGACTATCGCTTAAAGCCTACGATATTTCCCTTGCACCTACAAGAAAATTAGCAATAAGATTAACATCTCGATTAACATGAAGTAGATGGAGAATAAGCGTTTGTAAAAATAGTTTGTACAAGAGTAGAGAAAGTCCTGTGAGTGCAACATATATTTTTTGCTGCTGGTTATGTAAGGAGAATGGAATTTCAAATCTATCACAGAGCGACCAGCTATTAAAAGATTTAACTATAGCTTTAGCCGACTATATTTGCATTGTGCCTAAAATGAAATATGTAATAGAACCATTTCCGCAAATGTTTATCTCTATTAACATGAAGTAGGATGAAGAATAAGACTTTGGAAGAATAGTTTGTTAAATAATGGGTAGAGAAAGCAATGTGAATGTAACTGATAGCATTTTTAGGAAAGGGTATGTGTGTATGAACATTGTAAGTCAGAATCGAAACAAAATTGGTAGCTATTTACGTTTAACATATTCCAAGGATGCGAAAAAGAAAATCATTTATATGCAACAATTCACCTTACTTTTTATTTTCTAAAAAATGGCTGTAATGTTTTTATTTAAATTGCCACATCTTTAAGATATTTGTATGACAAATAAAATATGGGTATATCTTGAATCTTCTAGGAATACCTGTGAAGTTCCTTTCATTCGGATGGATTTTTATGTAATTTTGAATAACGGGTAAACAATAAGACATACTACACAAGAATTGTCGGACGCTTAAAAACATTTAGTCTTTTCCAATAACATTTTTTTGTGAAATCAGGTATTTCCGAGATATTCGTTATTGTTGTCTTGAATTTTTCAAACCTTCTATTGCTTTTACCTTACTACCATGCAACTTGTAAGTACTGCGTAAGTATTGCATTGCACCTAAAACAATCCTCTTGAGATTTCACACCAAAAAAGAGTTTTTGGAAAAAGGTCTGTTTCCGTGTTTGTCTCTCTTTCTATGCGTGAACAGCATAAGTTAAAAGCAAAATGTCGCATAAGTACCAAAGTTTGTAAGTTGAGTGTCGTCCACAAAATCCTCAACGCCTCAAACTACCTTCCACGAGGAAGATATTTCGTTAGTTTTATTCTCTCAAAAATAGCTTCAAGTTTTAATTAAAATAACACACATTTAAATAATTTTCATGACACAAATTTTCTGGGAATAGCCTTTGAAGTCCTCTTCATACTGAAGAAAATTTTCATAATGTTGTATAACTGGTAAACGTTAGGCAATAAGCGAAGACGTACCACACAAACAAGTATAGATCTCTTTAAAACACACAGTTTATCTGAAATACCTTTTTCGGTCAGGAGCCATTTCCAAGATATCCGTTATTAATATTTCAGATTGTTCACTACTTAGAAATTCTGTCGATTTTCAGTTGTTTCTCGCGATGTCATGGAAACAGTATGGAATTTTAAGGCAGCATATAGCGTCCAGTTGTTAAACATTTGACTATCGCTGTTCTCTTTGTATCTATAACCAAATGTGTAATGTAGCTGTTTCCAGAAACGTTTATCTCAAATGAATAAAGCAGATTGAAAAATAAACTTTCATAAGAATAATTTGTACAGGCAGTAGCAAGAGCTAAGGACCGAGCGGGATGGCTCAGGCGATAAAGTCTGTGACCCGCATCGGGAGGCCCCGTGTTCAAATCCCGTGGGCCGACCAATCTGTCTGAGGTTTTTTTCGTGGTTTTACTCAGTCGCCAAGGTAAATACCGGATTGGATATTTAGTACCAAGACCCAAAGTTCCCCTTTAAGCCTAAAACAATAGTAAAATGAAAACTAAGTGGTAATAGCGAAAGCTATGCCTTCTATCCGCAGACAATGTAAGCGGTTAGACTGGACGGCACCCTAACGCCATCTGCACAGCACGAAGCAGAAGATCCGGCTGTCATGCGTTGGTGGTCTTTGTGGGTACGTGACGAAGCAAGACGGTATTTTCCAGGGATGAGACCTAGAAGGCTAACTCTCCACCTTTATATGGGGGCGGCGGTTGGACTGGACGGCACCCTAGTGCCATCTGCACAGCATGAAGCAGGTGGTTACAGGGATGAAACCTAGAAGGCTAACTGACCGCCTTTATATGGGGGCGGCGGTTGGACTGTATGGCACCCTAATGCCATCTGCACGGCATGAAGCAGGTGGTTACAGGGATGAAACCTAGAAGGCTAACTGACCGCCTTTATATGGGGGCGGCGGTTGGACTGGATGGCACCCTAATGCCGTCTGCATGGCACGAAGCGGGTGGTTACAGGCATGAGACCTAGAAGGCTAACTGTCCGCCTTTCTGTGTGAAGGCGGCTGTTGGACTGGACGGCACCCTAAATGCCATCTGCACGGCATGAAGCAGGTGGTTACTGGGATGAGAGCTAGAAGGCTAACTGTCCATCAAATATCGTTAAGAGTTATCCACCGTCGGGATATGACCAAGGAGTTAAAGCGACGTCAAATAAAATAAAGTAAACAAAAAGAGCTAAGGGTAGAGAAAGTGATGTGAATGTAATACATCACCCTTTTTTAACGTATTGTTACCATGCACTTGTTTGTGGCGATGTCATGGTAAGAGTATGGAATTTCAAGGCTAATGTATAGCGACCGTGTTTAAACATTTCACTATCGCTTCGGTACCCTGTATCACTCTTGTATGCATTTACAACGAAATGAGTAGTGAATCTCTATCTGGTTTTATAAGAATGTTTGTAGCAGTTATATAGAAGTAAATTATTGTGGGTAGAGGAAGTCATATAAATGTAACATTAGATATGTGTATTACAGAATGAAACCGATAGAAAATATTAGTTAGTAACCGATACTTGTATCTACATAATATGGCTCATAGAATGTTCTATGCACGCCTGCTACATAATGGTGGTCGCCGTTCATAACCGTAGGACACAAGAGAGATGTCAGTTAGGACGAAACATAATATGGCACCTCCTTGTGCAAACTGTCCATTCATCCCTTCTGTGTACACAGCGATTCTGATGTTGTCGTCATTGAAATGCGAACTGATGATCCAGTCATTAATAACGTTCTGTGTGTACACAAGTATTGCATCTGTGCTCCGTTACAGCTTGTGGACGCTCTTTAGCAACATCCATCTTGACGCAATCTTGAACCTGAAGTCATATTTGTGTGAAAATAGCGCATTAATTTGTCATTCCATTTATACAAACTTACGATTCTATAGTTGTGTAGCAGTCTGTGCGGTTTAACATATGTAGGCGCCCCTGTTTTAAAATTAGTAACATTACTTCATTAGGTTCTGTCCTGGAGGTGGTCTATGTGCCCTGTACCATGAGAATCCCAGAAAACCATACACACAATAGAGCCGTTTTTCCTTTGGTGCACTTTCACCTGTTGCCATCCTCTGTTTGACTACTCCTTCGTCTCTGGCATATAGTGACGAATCCATGTTTTACTACTGTTATGAAACGTCGGGTAAAATCACTGAAATTGCATTCTCAGAAATGATGTAGAATCAGCTGAAAAATTCAATGTGATAGCTGGCATTTGAATACGGTACTCCCACTTTACATGCATTACTCTAATCATTGAGCTTGTAGGGGGAATAATGTTATACCAGTCTAAATATCGATAGTAGTGTATATAACATTATAAAAGTGTAAATATGGGATATGTTAAATATAATGTAGGCTAGCTAGCCGTGCAGGTGAAAGTTAGGGCCATGAAGCCAAGCGGTACCAGGCAGAGATAACTCTGTGTTGGCACGAAGTACAGTGCCTAGGTAAACATGGCCAGCAGAGACGTTAGAGTGAGAGAGACACATATAAATTGAGGAGAGATAGCTAGAGGTTGGGACAAAAATGGAAAGTACATACGCGTCATGAGGAGAGATATGAAAGTACGTGTTCTCATACGACGCTAAGGTGTTCAGCCAATCACAACAGTGCTTTAAAATAGTTATGAAAAAATAGCATATTTTGCGAGGTGTATAAATTAACCAGATCTCCAAGATTCTTACGGCTTTCTACAATTTCGTCAAGGGGTGAACTGCATGCCACTCAGATGGCTGAGCGTTTGAAGAAGTCTGTTAAAAATTAGAAAACTTATATATTGTGGGAGGTTCAGTTAGGTAGATAGGCCCTATAACCCAGTAAGATAATCTTGTGGGATAGAATTCACGGCTAGTTGCGAACAAGTGTAACTAATTTACAGCTAAAGTGAAGTTGAACTCTGTATTTCGATTAAAGCTAAGAACATAGTCCAAACAGAAGTGTTGTAGGGCATTTTATTACAGCAGGTCAACACAATCGCACCAGGAAGAAAGAGACTAGCGGTCGAGAGAGGTCCGTCGCAAGCTACTATGACAACATACCTGTAGGGCATTGAACTACCCAACTGACTCGAGTTTTTTCCCACAGACCACCAAGGCATCTCACTTTAGAGAGATGGTGACTTATAATTCGTAAGTACTTCCAATAGTTAAGTCAACTATGAGGCAAATGCTATTAACAATGACTCTTCATCAAAAGCAAACAATGTGTGGCAGTGATCCATCCGCATTTCTCATTACAGAACATGAAACTTATCAATCATGAGCCATTCTGACTTTGGCGTGAGCTGTAAATTGCAAATCATCTGCCGCCTAGTTGGCAGTCGTTGTTAAGTTGCCAGGGTGTTACCCTCTTGAAGATGACAATCAAACAGTTGACCGAAACGTTGGTTGTAGATAATTTTACCCTTAGACCAAGACCTTCCAGCCCGGAAGATTTTAATATTCTATGAATTAACTCCTGCTGTGAAAGCCTCGCATATTTATACTCACGAAAGTTTATTTTTCTATCTACTATCGAGATAAAATTTTGTAGAAACAGCTACATTACACATTTCGTTATAGATACAAAGAGAACAGCGATAGTCAAATGTTTAACAACTGGACGCTATACGCTGCCTTAAAATGCCATACTGTTTCCATGACATCGCGAGAAACAACTGATTGCCGAAAGTACTTAAAAAGAATGACAAAAGTATTGATAAACATTAAGACCAGATATCTAGGGAATGGTCAATTCCTTTCAAAAAGTTATTTGAAATGCACTCAGTGTTCTGAAGAGATACACAATTTTTGTATAATACGTTTTCGTCCATCGCTTAACGTTGTATAAATATACACAAAATTCCTTCTGAATGAGGAGTTTACAGGCAAATTGCCAAAAAATTCAAGATATACCTTTTAGTTTTGATGTGTTCTTAAAGCAATACCGTTTTAATATTTTATCGCTCCATCCCCATGTATAGTTCATATTAAACATAAACTAAAACTTCAATCACTATTCACTAAAAATTCTATGGATGCACCTACATGCCCACACACACAAACTCCTTATTCATTCATTTTGACTGTCCTCGCTATTCAGACTGTAGACTGCAATGAGTCCTGGGTTAGTTTCCCTTGAGATATGCTTCTGCAACAAAGAATATTATTCAGTGTTTCCGCAAACCAAGGGTGTTTCAGTGCATGAACTTGGGTGCGCTTCTATGTGTAGCGGTGACTATTCATGCTTTTGATTACATATATGAAACAGGACACGCCAGTTTTAAATGCAGAAGTTAGAATGCTTACAACCAAGTTTTAATAGCTTATAATCTAATAAGTTCATCTCATTAGGAAGCCCGGCGCAGCTGTTAGCGATCGCCACTTTGTGTTTTCCTGTTGTTATAACCTTTCGAAGTGTTCAAAACAATTGAACGACCCGTCGACTGTGAAATCGGATATGGGATTCGTTTTTTTAAATGCGACAAACATCCGTCGCCAACTATGTGAGGTTCATAGGGAAACAATGAGTAACGGAATAGTGAGGAAGTAGGTTAGAGAGTTTAACGAAGGTAGTGAAAACTTGCATGAGCCACGAGCGACCGACCGTCTGGAGTACACATGTTTTGGTGCAAACTGTGGAAGAAAACATTCACGAGCACATACGTTTCACATATCGGCGTTGTTCTTCGCGTTTGCTACAAATTTCAACGTATATCCCCTACAACATTGTGACTGAACGCTTAGGATTTCGGAAACTGTACTTGAGATGTGTGTTCAAAAATCTTACTGATGAGCACAAGAATAAGCGATCTGCCGCTGCACTGACTTTTCCCACACTATATGAGGACGGCGATGAGACATGTGTCTCCTACTCGTAAAACAAAGCAACAATCCATGGCGTGGAGTCACACAACAGCCCCCGTGAAGAACAAACTCTAACAGACGATATCCACTCGCAACATCATGTGCAGGGCTTTCTGGAACAGACCAGCTGTTTTGCTGGTTGAATTCTTTCCCAGGAATGTGACAATCAACAAACATGTCTACTGTTAGACTCTACGAAAGCTCCGCCGTGCAATACAGAACAAAATGCGTGAAATACTTTGACGTGGAATCGTTTTAGTTCATGGCAATGCCCAGCCACACACAGCCAAACAAACTCAAGATCTGATCGCATCATTTGGTTAGGAACAATATGACCATACTTCTTACAGTCCGGATTTGGCACCAAGCCATTTTCATCTGTTTCTTATCTGAAGAAATTCGTTGATAGAAAACATTTTTACGACGATGATGCTGTGAAAGAAGAATTGCAAACTTGGCTTTGATCGCAGAAGGCATCATTCTTTGACAAAAGACGTACAAAAACTGGTTTCCTGTTGGGATAAGTTCCTGATTTAGGGCGGTAATTGCTTGGAGAAGCAGTGTAAGGTAATGAATGATAAAGTATTTGTAAAATATTATTACGTTATTTTTTAAAATATGGATACTTACTTTAAAAACGCGCCTGGTATTTTAATCGGAAGAGCCATTTTTAAGAAAATAAAACATTTGTAAAAATTTTCCATGCAAATGAGAGTTTGGGGTGGGAGGATTTTGTTGAAAACCTCGTATCGAATCTTTCGAAAGATTTCGTTTCTGAGTTAGGATGTTTACAGACATATACACACCTTCTTCTAAAAATGTTTTTTTTCAGGCGTCATCAAAACGTGCAATACTTGGAGAAAAATATTCAAACCAATAACAAGGAATATTTCGGAAATCGTTAACTCAAAAAAGAAAATGTGTGTGTGTGTGTGTGGCATAAATTGCGTGCTCCGACAAGATCTACATTTCTAGTGCACTAAGACTCTGTCTATCTCTTAGGTTTACCAGTTATGCGAAAGTCTTTCAGAATGATGATCCTATTCTTAGAAAATTCATGACACAGTTGATTTGCCATGAAAATGTCATAAACATACAGTACTTTTAGTCGTTTATTAGGAAATAAAGTTTTACAAAAATTTTCAATTAAAGCATAGTTTTGCTGGAAAACATGGGGGGGGGCGATATTCTTGAAATTCTTAGTGTCGCATCCTTCATACATTGTGGACACACATGCACGCAGGCACGCACGCGGACATTTTGCTAAAGATGTTTTTTTTACTATCTCTACCACGTGCATACTAGGTAGAGAAGGTATTGTACTCCACTAAAAATTGGGTACCGAGATTTGAACGGAAATATATATTTTGAAGCCTCTGAATACAAAAAAAATCACTTTTAGAAAAAGGTCCATGTGTAACTGTGTCTGTGAACAGCATAACTCATAAACCGAAAAGTCGGATGAATACCGAACTTGATACTTAGGTTCAGTACCTTCCAAAGGTACCTCAGACTACCCTTTACATGAACATTTTTCGAAATCTTTTATTTTCTTAAAAACGGCTCTAATGACTTTAATTAAATTACCACATATTAAAAATAATTACCTGACAAATAAAATGTATATATTGAGTTTTCTGGGAATAGCCTGTCAAGTCTTCATTCGGAGGGAATTCTATATAAACGCATAGAACTGTTAAACGTTAAGTGAAAGACGAAAACATTCTACACAAAAAATGCACATCTGTTTAAAACACACAATGCATTAAAAATTTTATTCGTGACATGCCATTTCTGAGATATTTGTTATTGTTCATTTCTTGGTTATTCTTTTAAAGTCCTATGAGCATTCAATTATTTCTCACGATGTCATGGGAACAGAATGTAATTTTAAGCGTCCAGTTGTTAAACATTTGACTATGGCTGTTTTCATGCCATCTATAACGAAATATGGAATGTAACTATTTCTGTAATGGTTCTTTTGGATTAAAATGTAGTAGATAGGGAAATAAGTTTTAGTAAGAATAGTTTGTATACCCACTAATAAACGACAGAGGGTAGAGAAAGTCATGTAAATATATCACATAAGTTTTTTTTGGAATATAATAATTCCTATACTTTGCATGTAGCAAAGGAAGAAATATGCATGAAATTGGGTGTAAACATTATACATTGACCCCTGATTGCTGTATCAAATTTCAAGTGAATGGATATGGAATTCTGGATTTATAAATTTGATAGATGGGTGTCCTTCTAAATTTGAGGTTCACAGGTCTCTGTTCTCTTATATATGGAATCGTTTATTAACATCCTGGTTACTATTTCCTCATTAAGTGAAAGATGCTATGCGATATTGAAAGTTTTGCAGGTATGAAGTCCACAAGCGAAGTCCCTTGGCGCCTGCAACTTCATCGGCTGAGTTCCAAGTTCACAACTGCCATAAAGTGGTTAGCACTTCCTGTTGCATTATCGGTGATTGGCGTCTGGAAACTTCTAACGTCCCACATGCGATAGATACCAGCTTCTTCAGGTCTCTACTCCAACGATAAACTTTACTGCTAAGGAAAATCCAATCTCCACTTCCTTTCTGTTGGCCATTTTAACTTTCTCTACAACGTACATAGTTGGTAGAGAATGTATTGCATTTCACCCAAAAATTCGATACCGATATTTTAGCGCAAATACGTGTTTTTGAAGCCCCTAAATAAAAAAAAATTGTAAAGAGTTTCGTGTATGTGTGTCTGTGAACAGTATAACACAAAAATGAAAAGTCAGATAAACACCAAATTTGGTATTTAGATTCAGTAGATACCCTACAAAAATGTGATACTCCCCATACTAAACTACTTTTTACATGAAAGATTTTTCCAAATCTTTGATTTTCTAAAAATGGCTCTAACGGGTTTGATTAAAATACTATATATTAAAGAGATTTACATGACAAATAAATTTTATATCTTGAATTTTCTCCGAATAGCCCATGAAGTACTCTTCATCCGGAAAGAATTTTGTATAATCTTGTACACCTGGTGAACGTTAAGCGATAGATGAAAACGTACTATCAAAAATTGCAGATTTCTTGAAACAACACTATTTCAAATAACATTTTTTTTGCATCAGTCATTTGCGAGATATCAGTTCTTAATGGTTCGAATTGTTCAATACTTGGTCATTCTTTTCAAGTGCTGTCGATTTTCAGTGTTTACTGCGATGTTATGTGAAAGTTTTAAGACCAGCATATAGCGTCCAGTTCATAAACATTTGACTATCACCGTTCCCTTTCTACGAGGTTATCCATAAAGTAACCTCCGTTTATGTTTAAAACAAGTGTGAATGAAGTTACAGAATTTGTTTTACAATACTTTGAAAGTACACTTCAATGTATTTTTCCACATAATTTTCAGCCACATCGAGGCACTTGTCGTAGCGTTTGACGAGCTTTGAAATTCCGCAGTCGTAGAATTCTGTCGCCTGTGACCGAAGCCAACCTACTTCGCTAGTTTTCAACTCTTCGTTATCGCCAAAGCGCCTTCGAGCCAAGTCACTTCCTCAACGTACCACAACTTTTGTTTTAAATGGCTCTTCTCGAGTTTGTTAGTGTGTTACAATATCTTTCAGTGTTTATTGTGGCATTTCTCTCCAAGAACTCCACTAGCAAAATTCCTCTTCTGTTCAAGAACACAGTTACCGCGAGGTTTTCTGATGGACAGTATTTGACGACTCTTTGTGGGTTTTCTCGGTGATTCAGTATGGCTCTACTGCATTGATTGAAGTTTTGTTTGACGAAAAATTGAAAACCAGTGTCGTAGGTGGGCTTCGGTCACAGGCGGCATTCTACGATTGTGGAATTTCAAAGCTCGTTAAACGCTACGACAGCTGTCTCAGTGTAGCTGTAAACTATGTGGAAAAATAAACTAGCGTGTGTGCTTTCAAAGTATTGTGAAACAAATTCTGTAACTTCATTCACATTTTTTTAAAAAAATTAACGGAAGTTAGTTTATGAATAGCCCTCGTATCTATAACAAAACGTGTAATATAGCTATTTCCGGAAACGTTTATGTGGGTCAAAATGAGGTAAATAGGAAGATAAACTTTCGTAGAATAATTTGTATACCCACTAATAAGATATTGAGGCTAGAGAAAGCCACGTGAATGTAACATCAGATTTCTTTAAGCAAAACTTCCTCTAAAAGATGGGGAGTTTTCCACCCTACTTTTTGTGTTTAGGAGTTGTGTTCTTTTTCGTTTAGGTGGTGCAGAATTCACAATAAAAAATTACTTCTTCAGTGACATTTTTAAAAATAGCTTAAAATATATAAGTATTGTGGCTACAATGATAAAGTATATATATATATATGTATATAGAATTAAAGAGGACATTCTAATTAATAGGACTGCACAACTAACTAAAGTGACTTGTTTTGGAACTTTCGCCACTCTGCCTCACCTTAAGTTCATAGTTTTCCAAAGATGCGACACGAAGATATTCAAGAAAATCCATCACCTCAAATTACCCTTTACTGGCCCCAGCGAGATGGCGCCGTGGTAACGTGTGCGACTCACATTTGGGAGGTTCCTGGTTCAATCCCCGGTGATCGCCCACTCTGGCCCATGGGTTGGTAGACGAATGGAGGTGTAGTTCATCTTCTACCAAGACTCTCCTGCCCCTCATTTCCTGCACTCATCATCTTCCTTGTCATCTGTTTCAGGGTTGTAAGACCAGGCGACGATGTTCGGCGGGTTGCGCCTGGGCGGTGAATGTGCCCTTTGTAGCGGTTTCTTTCCTAGTGTCGTTACGAGACTACTCAGTTAAGTCTCACCTCGGAGTGCGCCCTGCCGGCGTTCCAGTGTTCTGTGGGTGGGCCCGAGAGGCATCGGAAGCGTTCGGTCTGGAAACATTAGGGACCCCGTATACTTTTGCCCTTCGTCATTCAATCTGGTCGCCTTTGGGGTGTCTCCCTCCCAGCGGTCACGGTAGAAGTAAGCATGGCCGTTGCGACGCTGTGAGGTTGTAGATGCCGGCCTGCTCATCCGTTTTATCAACGATTTTCATTAAATTAACATACTTTCATAACAAATTAAATGCACACATTGAATTTTCGGAATGTACATTGAAGATCTGTCCATTCTGGATCAAGTGCATACTTTTGCGTAAGGAGTCAGATTAAACCTAGGAGAAAATTGTTTATAAACGGAAAGGACCAGTTTTATTGTAGACGATCTTGGCAACAAAAACACATAAATTCATTATAACAAGATTTGTAACTGTTAGCTGAAATCTCAGATATTTGAACAAAACCAATAGAGATATACATGTGTTCCCCATAAATGGACATTTTACTAAGATTAAGTTTCCTTGTTTTTCTTTTTTTTTATTGGACCTCAAAGTATTTCTAACAAAAACTTTCCTACATTTTTAATGCAACGCAATGCCTCTTCTACGTTACGTAAGCGGTAGAGAAAGCAAACACGGGATTCGACTATATAGATTTTATTACAGTGCAACTGGTCTAGGAAATTAATGTACTTGACTGTACGATAACTCCGCACGGCGTTGCTCTCTGGTACATAAAATTAAAACCCTCACAAATTTTGTGCAGCTAGGGTATTTAAATGAAAATGTACTGATAACGAGATATATTGAGTTGGACATACCACAAGAGATAACAGCTTGTTTAATTTAATATGTCGGGGTGTCAGTCCAAATAATAACTTGATCCCCTGACACCAACAGATTGCTATAAAGAGGATAGAACGGTATTAGCTTTAAATAGAATATACCCTTTCAACACAATATACCAAAAAGCAGATTCCCAGCGAACTGCCCTGGCAAATGAAGTGAAATAAAATTCACGTTGTTTTTCTCTATTTATAGAGAAAATAAATAATATTCATTTTATATAATAATAATAATAATAATAATAATAATAAATTATTACAGACATACTTTACATTATTAAGTCTTAACAGAGCTATAACATATTATACATTTTTATTTGATGTCTCTCAGGTCTCGCAGTGAGGAGCATTTTCTTTGGTGAGTAAGAAGAAATTGGTTAATTGTGAATGGCCTATTCGTAAACGTAATATAATCAGTTGATCTTTTCTTTTTAGAGTCTGCAATACTCAGGGTTTTTGGAGCCTTTCCTAACTATGTGGAGTTTGCTTGATGTTTTAATGGCGCAGTCCTGCTCCCATTTGACAATTGGCCTGCTAAAAAATAACTTTGAGCACTGGCAATTCTTCCACTGGAGGTAGCAAAGTTGACTTTTTGGCTTCCGTATCTGCTTCCTCATTTCCTGGTATTCCACTATGGGACAGAATCTACAAGAGTATAACTTCTTGATTATTTGTAATAATTTGGTTGTAAAGACTTTGGAAATCTTGGAGTAATGTTAAGTCAGTAGAGCGGTCTCGGATACTCTGAAGAGTGCTTAGTGAATCAGTTAGAATTGCACTGTGCTGTGGTAATGTGAATCAAGGCTTGTTTGACAGCATAGAGCTCAGAAGAGAAAACCGAGAACAAGTCTGGAAGCTTGTACTTAAGTTTAGCATCTGGAGTAATTATGGTACAGCCATTGCCATGATCAGATTTGAAGCCACCTGTATGTATGAATACAGGGTTATTCAAAAAGAAGGAACAGGCTTTATATATTTGTTTGTAATGAACGACAATAGATGGCGAAACATGCAATATATCACTGAATAGAGAAAAGTTCCAAATTTTATTTTATGTGCTCAAAATGAGCACCATTTGTTATGCAAGGACAACCAGTGGTTTTCCGTTTGCATACGCAACCATCTTCTACGAATTTATTTTATCAATTGTACATTTTTTATGACGAGGTGGCATATATTGAATTTACAACGAAATGCACACTGCAATGAAACAATGAATTCACTCTTTGCATAATGCAGCACACAAAACGACTCTGCCTGTGGCGTCGCCATTTTCTCGTAAACAAACCAAGCGCCGCTGTAGGCACTGAATGGAATTAATAGGTGGTGGCTTAAAATTTTAAGCTTTCGTCTATTTATTGATGTGTCGTGTGTGTTGCTATCTATTGTCGTTCATTAAAAATGAATATTTAAAATCTGTTCCTTCTTTTTGAATAAACTTATGTGTTTAGCATATATGTTACGGATTTCCTGGTAAACTTGTCTATATATGAAAGAATCTGTATGTGATTTCTAGTGAATTCTCATTCCATATTAATTCTGGGAATTGTTAACCTCCAGGGTGGAAAATCATGATGATCTGCGGTTATTATTGGAGGTATTTTAATATTAAATTCATGTATGATTTTTATCAAATCTACGATGAAAAGATAATGGCTGATTTGTATTCTTTGGCATACTCGTTTAGCTCTTCCCAAAGAAGGTGTATCGATGGGCTTCCGAGATGGGCCTTGCAGTCTTTATAACGTAACTGACACACTCTGCGTACTTCTAATGACGGCTCTTGAGCCTCCATTTGTGGACTAGAAATAGGACTGGTTGGTATGCTCCTAACGAAACTCTTAGAGCTGATGTTTGAATAGAGCTGAACTTCTTGAGAGTCATAAACTATGGCTCCGTAATCAACTTTAGATCTGATAACATCTGGTTTGTCCTTATAACTACATTGAAGTCTGCACCCGAATATCGGTATTCTAGAGGTCATAAGAATATTTAGTCGCTTAGTGCATTCGTCTCTTAATGTTGAAATATGTGATTTCCAACTAAATGTTTGGTCGAACGTTAATGCTAATATTTTTTACAGTTTTTGAAACATGAATCTTAACGTTGTCAAGCTATAGCTTAGGATCACGTATTTTGATTGGATATTTTGATAAGCATATACATTTGGTTTTCGTTTTAGAGAATTTAAGTGCAATATCTTCGATCCAATCTCGCAGATTATTTAATGTTTCTTGGAGAAGTGCTTCTGTGTTTGAAGGGTTTCTCCCTTGCAGAATATCATTAGATCGTCTGCATTCTCTGTAAAAATTACTGATATATAACTAAAAATCCAAATACTTCCGAGTTTTAATCTTTCCTTATCCTTAAAAATTGCATACTAGCATTCTGCTTTTCAATACTGTACATGTATCCATCGAGTTAAAATTAATTACTCCGTAGAACTTGATTATAAAAAGAAAAAGCATTAAGTTCAAGTATTCTCTATTTAAAGCTGTCACTATGCATCTACACTTATTACCTGCTTTATATAACTTTTTCTACTGAATCAATAGAACATTTAATAAATTAAACAGTAACTTCTTTATATTCTACCAAATATAATTAGGTTTAACCCTTTATAAACGCATATGAAACTTAAAACATCTTTGAAAGGTTCAATCATGTAATAATATTACGAAGGATATTTTGCCCCCCCCCCCATGCCTTGGTTAGCGGGCGTGTTTACCAGTGCCGGACGGCGTAGGATTGGTTGGAGAGAGAGAGAGAGAGAGAGAGAGAGAGAGAGAGAGAGAGAGATAAGGGGAGACACTCTGGTAACGAGTTGTCCGCAACTGGTATCGGGACGGCAGTAGAAGTTCCCCTGGCCTATATCAAATCTCGAGGGTTCATACGAGTATAAAAGGAAGCCGGTCGGCGCGAAGCAAGACTGTTGTGAGGTTCAGGCTGTTTGCGTACTCACAGCGAGTGTTCGACGCGTCAGTGAGCGATCGAGGAAGAGTAAAGTTTGACTTGTGCGTCGATAAACAAAGCGCTGCGTGCAAGGTAAAAAATGTATGCTGTGTTGCATTCACATGGCGTCCTATACTCACTCTTCTATATTCTACTCTTTAAAAAGCGTATCCTTCTATATACTTCTTGTTTATAGAACTAAACGTTCATTCACATTCACACATTTCATTGAGGATATAAGAAGAACACAATCTCTTGTTATCGTCGGATTTTTAAAAATATTTCACATAAAGTGTGTCCTTTAACGAGATCTACAGTTTTTGTGTAGCAAGATGTTTACAAGTAATACAAACGTCATTCAGAATGAAGAGTACCTACTTCAGAGGCTACTCCCAGAAAATTCCAGATATATTTTACTTGGCATGAAAATATCTTAAACACGGGATTTTAATCGTTAGAGATGTGTTTAATAAGGTATTTTTTTTCATATAAAGCGCAGTGGTGGTACTTTGTTGAAAACCTTCTTGCCCCTTCCTTAAATACAAATACCCACACATTCTTTTTTCTAAAAATGCTTCTTTTATATTCAGGGGACCACGAAACGTGTATTTGCAGTAAAATACCCATAATGAATTTATGGGTGAATGCAATACGTCTTCTACTGACTATGGATAAGACCGAGAGGCGGTATGGCTCAGGCAGTAATGTCTGTGATACGCATTCCGTAGATCCCGGGTTTATTCCCGACGATCACTCTGACCATGGGTTTTTTAGTGGTTTTCCCGTTTGCCTAGGCGAATGCCAGGGTGATTTAATCTACCACGCTTTCTCCTTTCTCCCATTCCTCTCATTTCATCTCTCCCTTTCACGTTTCAGGTGTGTTTACAGGTCCTGCGGTGCTGATGGTATCGGGTAGATGGCATGGATGCTTCCGCATTAGAAACATTTCTCCCCGTGAACGCCAGGGTACGTTATCCCGTCCGTTAGGATCGCTTCTCTGCTCTCTCTCTCTCTCTCTCTCTCTCTCTCTCGGGATTCTTCTCCTCCACTGGTGCGCGGTGTTCAAACTGTAAATATTAGGGACTTCTGCGCGTCTCTATGGGCATGTCCGCCAACGAATCTGCAATCTCCTACGATTTATTCACCTTATCCCTGCCTCCCGGGGATGTAATCACAATAGATCAAGATGGTCTTAGTGGCGGGGTGTTCACCTCCGATACACACATTCTAAATCCTACTACAGATAAGTAGTGGGTTTGGTTTGTTTTAGGGTTGGAAGTGTCGGGGACGGTGTTCCGGTTCCGCAGTGGCAGGGAAAAAAATGCTCTGTAGAACCTTATCCCTCGACCTTAGGCTGACGGACAGCCCCTTGGGAGAGCGTTGGACACTTTGTGTGTGCCGGGGTCCCCGGTCTGCCTGTTCGACTAACGGGGCGTCTCAATCTGGAACCTGTAGGGGCCCTGTTATCGCTGTGCCGTCAATCCTGGTTCCGGCTGGCCCGTGTCTCCATTTACCTCATCCCTCCCTCACGGGGGCATAGGTACAGTATCCTCATTCGCTGAATAGGTGCCGAGTCGCCTCCGCTACATTCCATTCCATGGTTTACTTATTAGTAGGCCTGGGATTTTAGTCTAAATACCTATTCCTTTTAGTTGTACGAATAAACTAAAATTAGTTAAAGTTCTTCAGCTATTGATTAAAATATTAATGTACGCAAGTGGGTTTTGGAATCTAAAAGCGCCTATTTTACCTTTTCTGTTATTTCATTAATTTTTTTCCATGCAGCAATGAAAGATAGAGTATTTTAGTTTATTTTAGGACTGTGTCAGGTAGATTCACTTGTTTTGTAGAAAGGTAAATACGAGAATATCCCCCTCTAGGTCTCTTTCTTATTCTTTGGTATTGGTCGGTGGCTCAGTACTATACAAATCCCTTCCAACGAACAAAAGGGATTTTCCATCGTTTCGTGACTCGCATACCTCGTCCTCTTCATTATCAAATGCTTAAAGTTAATCTTCCTGGTTGTCACTCAAACAGTTCTCCAACAAACTAAACCCATCTACCCACATCCAAATAAAACTGTAGCACATTTTTGCAAGTTTTCTCTGTCGCTTTTACAAATGTATGAGATTTCAAACAGTTCCTTATCACTGCTTTCCTTAAGTTATGTTGTGTTTTGCTAACAGCCTTTGGAGGGGTGTCTCCATGTCAGCTCTTAGAGCGTTTAGGTCTGTAGTATACGATGAACTACTATTGTGATCTATAAGCTTTGAGTGTGTATTTTTACAACTTTATAACCTCATATTATGTATTAGTAACCGTGAATTAATAATTTAAGACATAATAAACATGTTTCTATCCATAGTAATTTAGTAAATTTGCTATCTGTGTTAAAACCTTCTGATTAATTCTAGTTTTAAACTTATTGTGATAATATAAAGTGGAAACATGTTTAAGATAAATCAAATCAGCTGTTTATCTTGTGGAAACTGTCATTGTATGCCTAAAAGCATCTTTAGTACGAGGTGGGATAAAAAATAACGGGAATCCTTTAATTTTGGAGCTTTATACATCCGATGTCCAAAAATTTTGTTTTTTCTTGTTGGTGCGCATGCTCCTGATGATGTTTGCATTTTCAGCTGTTTTAAATATTTAGTTTATTGTTGGCAGTCGCAAAACTTATACGTGTTTTCGAGTGTTCGGCGAATTTTTATTTTCGGAAAATATGGATCAAGGTATTTGCATTAAATTTTGCTTGAAAAACGGAATAAAGTGCAGCACCACCTTCGAAATGTTGATTGTGGCTTTTGGTGAATCTACTGTGAGTAAGAGAAAAGTTTACGAGTGATATAAACGTTTCAAGGAGGGTCGAGAAGACGTGAAAACGACGACGCCCTAGCAGATCAATTACTGACGACAATGTAGAAGTAAAGAAAGTTGTTCTGAAAAATCGGCGAATCACCATCAGAGAGTTTGGTGATGATACCGGCATATCCTTTGGCTCATACCAAGCATTTTTGGACGTTTCTGGCATGAAACATGTAGCAGCAAAGTTTGTTCCGAAATTGGTGAATTTCGACCAAAAACGACGTCGCGTAGACATCGCTTAAGAATTTCTGAATGAAGTCTAAAACCATCCAGAACTTCTAAAGAAGGTTGTAACAGGTGACAAAACATGTGTATATGGGTATGACGTCGAAACTAAGACCAATTGTCCCAATGGAAACTGCCTGAAGAACCAAGACCGAAAAAAATTCAAAAGTTCGATCACATGTGAAGGTTCTTGCTCACCGTTTTCTTTGATTATAATGGGATAGTGCACCAGGAGTTCCTGCCTTATGGTCATACGTTCTATACCTGGAAGTTATGAGCCGTTTTCATGAAGCAATCCGAATAAAACGACCAGAATTGTGGGAAAACCACTCGTGGAAATTGCATCACGATAATGCACCCGCTCACACCTCAATGCTTGTTCGTGACTTTTTGGCAAAAAACAAACCCACTATGCTGCCGGAAATGGCCCTCTGCAACTTCTTTCTATTCCCGAGGCTGAAGAGAACCATGAAAGGACGACATTTTGCCGCCATTGATGAGATAAAAATAGAATTGCTGAAGGAGCTCTTAGTTCCAGAAGTGCTTTCAAGATTGGAAAAAGCGCTGTCACAAGTGTATCATATCTGGTGGAGGGGACAAAGTTGATTTTGGTGATTAAATAAAACTTCTTTAAGAACAACAAACATTCGCGTTACTTTTTGACCACACCTCGTACATATTTTGATAATTTTTTTTATCGGGATGAAGTGAGGACGACAGCCGCTGTCGGCGTTGCCGCAGCGAGTTTGAAACTCTATCACATGTCCTCGGATTTTGTCCCTAAGGCCAAGCATTCAGAAATATTCGCCACTACACAATTCAGCATATGTTGGATAATTCTCTCCAGAAGGTTGGATATGTGACTCATGATGAGACCTCCGAAATTGCTACACAAGGGAATACACAAGGGCGTACTCATATAATTGCCTTTAAACCTGGCTCACGTATAGATCCAACCATTGGAGTTGAAACGAGCCCTACCCAAGACAAGGATTTAAAATTGAATCATTTGGAACGTCCACTTCGAAAGGCTCTTAACAAATCATCTTGATATCCCATGTTATTCACAGTAATGCCCCCCCCCCATGTTCTTCTACTGACTTCCCCCAAATCATCATGAATTTTCAAAATAACCCACAGTTATGTTTCAGTCTCTTCTAGAGGTATATTTGTAAGAGTTTTAAAAACACTTTCTAATCTTATCATTATTACTTTATTCTAACATTCTTTCATTGTATGACTTTGTTCTTGTCCTATTGCCGTATTCAATTATTTATATGTGTGTTTATTGGTAATTCTGTATTTGTTATGCTATGTCTAAGTGGCATCATTTCAATAAACGAAAGTTTAAAATAAAAAATCTGATGTGATACATTTATATGACCTTCTTTACCTTCTATCGTTTATTAGTGAGTATGCAAACTATGTTTACTAAAACTTATTTTTCTATCTGCTACATTTTAACCCAAATAAAGTTTGTAGAAACAGCTACATTACACTTTTTGTAATAGATACAAAGAGAACAGCGATAGTCAAATGTTTAAGAGCTGGACGCTGTCCTTAAATTCCATACTGTTTCCATGCACTCGAGGAATTTAAAGAATGGACAAGTAATGAACAATTTGAACCTTTAATAGCAAATATCTCAGAAATGGCCTATGCTACAAAAACTTATTTTTAGATAAATTCTTGTTTTAAAGAGATCTACATTTTTTGTGCAGTACATTTTCGTCTATCGCTTAACGTTTGCCAGTTATACAAGATTATACAAAACTTCTTCCGACTGAAGCGGACTTCACAGGTCCTTCTCAGAAAATTCAAGATATGCGTTTTATTCTTAATCTAAATATCTTTAATATATTGCATTTTAATCAAAATCGTTACAGCCATTTTTTTAGAAAACAAACAATTTCGAAAAATGGTCCATGTAAAGGGTAGCTGGGGGTGGAAGATTTTATTGAAAATGCACGTGTCGCATTCTTGGAGGGTACTGAGTCCAAATGCCAACTTTAGTATTTATCTAGCTTTTCGTTTTTGAGTTATGCTGTTCACAGACACACAGATAGACTGAGGGATACACACATACACACACACATACTTTTCTAAAAATAAATTTTTGGATTAACGGGTCTCAAAATATGTATTTCCGGTGAAATATCCGTATCGAATTTTTGGTTGGAATACAATAGTTCCCCTACTTATTATACACAGTAGAGAAAGTAAAAACAGGTGCCTAAAATTTGGTATGAAGAGTCTAAAAATCCAAGGTGTACTTATTACTTATGGTTATTCGTGCGTTCTACGAGTGAGATAGTCACGAAAGTTGTGACACACAGTGAATGCTGCTACTGCGAGAGATTAGAGATCTTGTGTTCACCGCTTCAGCGAGCGAATAGGAAGGAAGAAGAGGCTGCTGTTTCGTTACGCCGCTACCACAAGGAAAAACAAAGCGCATGGACAATGAAAATTGAACTAGATCACGTTAGTGAAGTTACAGTGTAAAGTGAACTAGATCACGTTAGTGAAGGGATAGTGTAAACTGAAGTGATAGTACAAGTTGAACTAGATAACTATAGTGAAGTGACAATGTAAACTCAACTAAATGACGATAGTGAAGTGGCAGTGAAAGCTGAATTAGATCACATGAGTGAAGTGACTATGTAAACTTATATATATCACATTAGTGAAGTGACCTGTAATTTGAACTAGACCATATAAGCGAAGTGATAGTGGAAATTGAATTAACCACATTAGTGAAGTAGCAGTGTAAATTGAACTAGATCACAATAGTGAAGTGACAGCGTAAATTGAACTACATCACAATAGTGAAGTGACAGTGTAAATTGAACTACATCACAATAGTGAAGTGACAGTGCAAATTGAACCAGATCACAATAGTGAAATCACAATGTAAATAGAACTAGATCACATTAGTGAAGTCACAGTGTAAATAAAATTAGATCACAATAGTGAAGTGACAGTGTAAATTGAAATTGATCACAATAGTGAAGTGACAGTGTAAATAGAACTAGATCACAAAAGTGAAGTGACAGTGTAAATAGAACTAGATCACATTAGTGAAGTCACAGTGTAAATAGAACTAGATCACATTAGTGAATTCACAGTGTAAATTGAACTAGATCACAATAGAGAAGTGACAGTGTAAATAGAACTAGATCACATTAGTGAAGTCACTGTGTAAATTGAACTAGATCACAATAGTGAAGTGACAGTGAAAATTGAACTAGATCACAATAGTGAAGTGACAGTGTAAATAGAACTAAATCACAATAGTGAAGTCACAGTGTAAACTGAATTAAATCACATTAGTGAAGTAACAGTAAACAATGAACAAAGTCACAATACATATCAAATTAAAACGGAAATTCCAATTAATAGAACTGCGTAAAGAAAACTAGAGATGTCATTTTGGCAATATTCGCCATCTCGTCTCTCATTAAAAGGATTGTTAGACTGTATAGAGATCTGGTGAAGCCGAATTATATAACAATCTTCATAATAAAATTCTGAGTGGACTTTAAGGTGATAAAAACTCATAGCAGCAATCAAACTTACTAGCATCAACGCAATTTTACTACGAGCATAAAAACTACACTTTATTTCCTTCTTCGTTTTAATTTTTTGCAAAGGCAAGCAAGCACCAATTACTTTAATGCGCCGAAGATGAGTGAAGACGCAGATGGACCTGACGTCACTCCCTGAGCTATAAACTCGCAGAGGGAGGCCAAGTGCAGTACTGTGTTGAAGTTCAGAGAAAGCCATCAAGCGTAGGAAGTGAAACAGCTCCAGGGATTACAACTTGCTTTACGCAAATAGCTCGGCGAAGTCCTCCCATAAACGTATTCTAGCAGGAATCTATACACCGAGTTCTTCTAGCTTTAGTTTGGGCTTCACCTTGCAGCTGTTTTTGAGGGCTAAAATAATCAACACCAAAAACAGACGTTTTAATACAGATTTTTATTACCAACAAAATTAGCACCCGGCGCGAGGAATACTGCTATTCATAATGATCACGATTACTATAGCTTGTCTCAACTTTAAAAGAGAGTAGGAGACAAATGGAACATCTCTGTCTCTGTCTAATGCATGCATGTTGCCATTAGCTTCGTCCTTTTCTACTCACCTGTTGTCGTCAAGTTGCTAATAACAAGGTGTAAATATTCAATTTTGATACATTTCAGCTTTGAACATATTATCCTATTCAGAATATTTTTCTCTATCAGCTTATATATTTTAGAGCATTTAGAGATTTCTGTGAGTCAACATTTCTAAAGAAAACATGTTTTTTTCAGTAAAGGTCCGAAATTTGCTATTTCTGCTTATCATGTAGTAACTAATAAACTAAAGGATACAACAAAACGACACTTTTTCATAACTAGGGTAAACTAGAGTTCTGATACCTGCCCATTTGAATTCTCTATCTATAATAACATGAGCGTTATAATGTTTTAAACTAAATATTTTCGGAAAATTCTATACCTATGCAGTAGAAAAGTCAGCCGGCTAGAATCATTTTTGTTTTTGGGCTTACAACGCAACCCAAGCGAGAGAAAATGAAGAGGGAAGTTGGAAACTAGTTTTAAAAGAAGCCAGAATCCTGCAACTTTTTGCATTCATTGTGTATGACAAACAAAAGCAATTCATCTATTCAGCTAACAGGCGCCAGGTACGAGGTAAAAGGCAGTAAAGATCACATCAGTTGAATGTATGTACTATATAACAATATATACGTACGGTAATCTAACAAGAAAGTAATCAATGTGTTAGATTAGTCAAATAAAATGAGTGTTAGTAAGGCAGTAACAGAAACAGCTAAGGCTACCGGATATTCAGAAACAATAGTGTATAGTATAACTAAGTAACGAATGAAAGGACCTCTAAGGACATATTAAAAAATCTTATGTGTTATACTCACATGACTTTCTCTACTCTTGTACAAACTATTTTTACTAACGCTTATTCTCCATATGCTTCATGTTAATCGAGATGTTAATCTTATTGCTAATTTTCTTGTAGATGCAAGGGAAATTGGTAGGCTTTAAGCGATAGTCAAATATTTTAAGAGCTGGTTGCTATGTGGCGCATTCCATTCTCTTTGCATGTCCAGGACATAAAAAAATGAATAACGAATTCCCATTTGAGAAAAAGTATAAGTATTGGAAAATTTAAGGGAATAACAGGCAATATCTCGAAAATGCTTCACTCAACAAAAAATGTATATGACATAAATTGTGTATTTTAACGCAATCCAAATTTTTTGTGTATTAAAATTATGCAAGTTATGAAGAATTCTTTTGGAGACATTCCCAGAAAATTCGAGATATACAATTCATTTGCCATAAAAATGTCTTAAACTTATGGTATTTTATTCAAAATCGTTAAGAGCATTTTTGAGAAAATAAAAATTTTCGAAAAATGTTCCATCTAAAGGGTAATCTGGGGTGGGGGATTTTCTTGAAAACCTTCGTACCGCATCTCTGGAAGATACTGAACCTAAATACCAAGTTTGGTGTTTATCCGACTGTTCGTTTCTGAGTTATGCTGTTCACAGACAGACACACAGATACACACACGGACAAGTTTCCAAAAATGCTTTATATGCATTCAGTGCACCTCAAAACATGTATTTACTGTGAAATATCGGTATCGAATTGTTGGGTGGAATGCAAATTTTCCCCTACTTACTATACGCAGTAGAGAAAATAAAAAGTGTGATGAGAAACAAAAGCACGAGGTTAACGCAATATGATGGAATAGCGCAAAGCATATGTTTTATTTTTTGCTGTTTGAAAACATTCCACTCAGGTTGAACGTAATTTTTGCAAGGGTAAACAATGATGATACCCTAAAAAGCTGTCAAATTTCCCCAACAAATTATAGCTTTTGTCATCGTATTTCGAGTAATAAAGATACAAAAAGGAGACGTAAAGCGGAGGTGAAGTATAAGTATTAGAATAACCTTATATAGCAGTTCATTTCACATTTGACTTTAAATTGGTAGACCGATTGCAGCTGGTCACCTAAGTTGCAAACGTAGTGTGGTACATCTGGCAACAGTGCGCTCCATTTAAATTCCAGTTACATCTACAGTTACCGTACGTAAAGCATGAAGTAAGTTTTATTTTAGGAGGAGTTGTATTGTAGTTCGACTGTTGGGGAGCCAAACTTGATGAAGTAACTGCCCCACGTATGGTACAATGTTTCCGGTGGCCTTCGCCCCGATGTTCACTTTCCGGGGGTCTTCGCCCCAAGTTTACTTTCCGGTGACCTTCGCCCCAGGTTTTAGGAATCAACTTTATAGTTTTATGTTTGTTTAAGTATTATATATATTTATGTTTGCCTTGGCCGCGTCAGTATTAATTTGTAGAAACATGTATCTCGTTGCAGGGAGTGATGCGGCTAAAGAATGTAGGCTTAGAGAAATTATAATTTTTACTTCACTACTTTTATTAATCCTTCACACGATTAAATAACACTTCACTTATATATAGAGAGCTGCGAGATTGTATATTAATTACATGCACTTTTTTTTTACACGTCAACTTTATAATTAATTTTCATCTCACAGTGAATACGTATTAAATTTTCTGAGGACGCGTCTGGCGTCCAGTTAGGAACGCTGTCTACTAGTAACTGATTTCTACCGCCTGCATTTGCAAATTTCATCTATTTCAAGTCTCTGATTGGCTAATCATACTCCAATAGAATACTTTTATTTAACTTTTAGCCTTTCTAGCTGTTCATTGTCTATTTATAAACTGCTTTCAATATTACATTATTGTAGCTTCAAGAATTACTACTAGCATTTTTAAACTTTCCAATTCATTATAGCCTCAAAGGTTACCTTATTGTTAGCAACGTTTGACCTATTATTCTCACAGCTCCTACATTATTAAATTACATAATACATCCACATAACATTATTGAAACTGTACATAATATAAACATAATACAATGACTGTTACATACATTTTACATATTATTTATACACATATTACTTTAAGGCGGGCTGTTATTTTTTCTGATATTATATAATTAGACTGAAATCATTTAAGTGTTAAACATACTGCCTCAAGCACACTGTATATTAAACATACAAAATTCATGCAGATAGGTGAGGAATTCCAAAGGAATATTGGCATTACTATTCATATTATAAACATTATAGTACAATAATGCACAAAAGGATGTAATAAAACTAAATGTTTGTACACCAAATATACTTGCCAGTGTTAGCAATACTAGAGCGCCTTTAAGCAGTCCTAAGTAATGTTATGATAAAACAATAGAAATACTTTAACATTCCTCGAGTTATCATTTGGGTTGCCTACTCGAACAAAGTGCACGTCGACTCGGGAACACCGTGTACACAGCAATAGGAATACGCTGGAGTCGCAAAAGTACATGCCTTCAAAGAAAGCTTTAAATTATTATCGAGAAAGGTTTTATAGTAAAACGTTTTGTTTGTTTCTCTATTTTTTCCATTGAGAATATCGTGGAATAGAACAAGATGTTGTCACTCCACAGAAAGTGCCTGTAAAACTAATACAAATGCCTGGGACACCTCATTTCAGTATATATAGATAGTTACGATTTAGCGATTGAGAAAACGGAATATGACTGTCTCTGTGAGCGATTTCAAACTTCTAAACCCTGAAGTTCCGGGTTCGATTCCCGGCTGGGACGACGAAGTTTTGTCTTCAATCTTTACCCTCCGCAGAGGCTGTAAATACGAATGGATTGTGTTTCATAACAGAAAAGAATCTGATGTGTTGCACTTATAAGACTCTCTCTTCTCTTGTACAAACTATTTTTACAAACGCTTATTCCCAATCTACTTCATGTTAATCGAGATGTTAATCTTATTGCTAATTTTCTTGTAGTTGCAAGGGGAATATGGTAGGCGTTAAGTGATAGTCAAATGTTTTAAGCGCTGGATGCCATGTGGAGCATTCCATTCTCTTTACATGTCCAGGACATAAAAAAATAGTAACGAATTCCCATTTGAAAAAGACTATAAATTTGGAGAATTCAAACAAATAACAAGGAATATCTCGGAAATGGCTCACACCACAAAAAAGAAGTATATGACACAAACCGAGTGTTTGAATGAGATATACATTTCTTGTGCAGTGAAGGTTTGTCCATCTCTTACGGTTTACCAGTTATGCGAAAGTTATTCAGAATGAAGAGGACTTTTGGGGACATTCCTAGAAAATTCAAGATATACATTTCATTTGCCATGAAAATATCCTAAACATACGATATTTTAATCAAAATTCTTAGAGCTGTTTTTGAGAAAATAAACATTTTCGAAAATTGTTCCATGTAAAGGTTAGTCTGGGGTGGTGGAATTTCTTGAAAATCTTCGTGTTGCATCTTAGAAGTGTACTGAACCTAAATACCAAGTTTGTTATTTTTCCGACTTTACGTTTTTAGTCATGCTGTTAAGAGACAGAAGGACACACACACAGAGACTTTTTCTAAAAGTTATTTTTTGGATTCAATGGTTCACCCAAAAAAATGTATATGACACAAATTGTAGTTTTAATGAGATTTACATTTCTTGTATGGTAAAATGTTGTCTATCTCTTATGGTTTACCAGTTATGCGAAAGTCATTCAGAATGAAGAGGAATTTTGGGAACATTCCCAGAAAATTGAAGATATAAATTTCATTTACCATGAAAAAATCTAAAACACAAGATATTTTAATCAAAATTGTTACAGCCATTTTTGAGAATATACATTTTCGAAAAAGTTTAATGTTTGTTTTCTTTTTATGGACGCTCTTTAACTGCTGTGGTCCTTAGCATCCCATTCTATATTGGGCGTGAAAGACCGGTAATTTTGCTCAGAAGCCTCTTTATCAGGCTTGAGGTTATTTCACGTGCCGTAAATCTACGACACGGGACCATCAGCTTTACTTCGCTTCCGAAGGAAGCCATGCGAAGAATTTTTACGTCCGAAAAAAATATATGACCCTCCGCCGGGTTTGAACCCACGACCTCGGGAATTAGAAGCGAGCATGGTAAAATGTTTCATGTAAAGGGTGGGGATTTTCTTGAAAATCTTCATTTTGCATCCCTAGAAGATACTAAACTTAAGTAGCAAGTTTGGTATTTATCCGAATTTTCGTTTTTCAGTTATGCTGTTCACAGACTGACACACACACGCACGGACATGTTTAAAAAATATTTTATTTGGTTTCAGAGGGTCTCAAAGTATGTATTTCTGCTGAAATCGCAGTATCGAATTTTTAGGTGGAATGCAATACTTTTCCTACTTACTATACGTAGTAGAGAAAGTAAGGATTCTTATGTGTTAAATCTAAATGACCTTTTCTATCCACAGTCCTTTACTTTTATATACGCTTCCAAAAAGTATTATTGCAAAACTTTCTTCTTGTCCTTAAAGTGAATTAAACGTTTGCATAAATTATTTAATTACAATTTTGTTATTAGCCAAATAATGTTTAAACACGTGTCGTTACACACTGACCTTGAAATTCCATACTCTGTTCAAGGACAGCGAGAAAAAGAGAAGTAGGTTGACAGTACTTCAAAAGTATAATAAAGTATTGAAAAATACAAAACAATTAATCACAACTGATAGCCCGGAAACTGTCGATGCTACAGAAAGGTTATTTAAAAGAAATTGTGGTTTTAAAGAAATATAAATTTTGTGTAATATTTCGAAATGAAGCAGACTTCACGGTTATTCTCAGAAAATTCAAGATGTACATATTATTTGTCATGTAAATATCTTTGAAACATGGTATTGGACTCAAAAATAAAAGTAAGGAGAACTTTTTCCAAGGGTAGTTTGGGGTGGGTGATTTTATTCAAAAATTTTCTGACGCATCCTAGGAATTTACTGAACTTAAATACAAAGTTTGGTATTTATCCCACATAATTGTAATTATAAACAAATATATATATATATATATATATATATATATATATATATATATTATGTTAAATATAACATAATATCCTATCCACAGACCTTTTTCTAAAGATGTATTTTTGGGTTTCAGGGGTCTCAAAACGTGTTTTTCCATCGAAATATCTGTATAGAATTTTTGGGTGGAATGCCATGCTTCCTTACTTACCAGGTACGTAAAAGAAAATGTAAACATTCACGGTGAGTTACTCCTCATTGTAATTTATTTTTCTTTCTCTTTTAGATAAGATCTAATTACTGGTGTAAACTTATTAAAGGTTTTATACATATATTTACTGGACAAGTCATCGACGGTGCTGCAATATACAACTTAAAGGTGACAAACATAAGCAAAATGGAAAAGAAACAAAAAGACAGAAAAATATAAAGTACCTCTGACTAACTGCCTTAGCTCACTTTTGCCAGTTCCTCTGGTCAGCCAGTAGGTCTCAAAATGCCAATCTCCATCTAACAGAACACAAAAATATTTCTTTGAGTTAACTGTTCGCTGGTTCTCCCACTGTGCACATTCTACCAAAACATGTAACGGTCTTCATCCAAATCACACAATGGGCAGAATCCTGAGTCATTTTCTGTGCCTTCCAGCCTCCCAGTCTAAACCATGCCATTCCTGATCTTATCTTTCCTTTCTTCCTAAGTTAAGTACGAGGGCGGATCGAAAAGTTACACACAATAAATTTTTTCTGCCTTGGTATTACAACTGGAATGTTGCAATTTCACACAGATATAGCTTGAAGGTTTTACCAAAGAGGGTATTTTTTGTTTCATGTGCAGCTCTAGCGAGAGAAGCGTAAACTACAACAAAGATGCCGCGCATGTTACTGTCGTCTACGTGTGAAGAGCAGAGAGGTGTGGTTCGATATTTGTGGGCCAAAGGGCATTAACCGAGTGATATTCACAGGAACATGCGTGGCGTGTATGGGGATGATTGTATGGACCGTAGAAATGTCTCCATGTGGTGTTCATTCTTCCTAGAGGGCCGTGTGAACCTTAGTGATTCGCCACACTCCGGGAGGCCGGTAAGAGCTGCAACCCCGCAGAATGTCAGCGACATTGAGGCGGCGATTTTGAAAGACCGGTGTGTGCAACTGCGAACCTTATCATAACAGTTCAACATTTCCTGTGGTGCAGTGTACGATATTGCTCATGACACGTTGAAATTTCGTAAAGTTAGTGCTCGCTGGGTGCCTAAGAACCTGACAGACAACCGCAAGGGCCTGTGAATGGTGAGATTGGATCACCTAACACGGTACATCGCAGAAGGGCATGCCTTTCTGACCAAGCAGGCAAGTATGGAGCGGAAACTTGCTGGTCCCCAGTGAAGGAAAAATTCAAAGTGACTCAATCTGCTAGGACAGTGCTTGTGACGGTGTTCTGGGATATGCATGGTGTTGTATTGGTGGACTTTGCTGAACACGGGATCGCTGTGAATACTACAGCCTATATGAAAACTTTGCTGAAGTTACGTCGTGCCCTTCGTGACAAACACCACAACATGAATGCTGACGATGTCAAAATTCTTCATGACAATGCTCGTCCAAGAAAATCACCAGAATTGAGTGGGAGGTGCTCCAGCTCCGACCTTGCACCTCAGACTTTCATCTGTTTGGTCCCATGAAGAAATTCCTGACCGGCCAAGGCTTTGCGACAGATGCGGAAGTGAAATCAGCAGATATGACTATACTCAAGCAAACGAACTTCTACGAATAGGGCAGATGGAAACTGGTATCACGATGGGAGAAATGTGTTGAGAAACTTGGTGACTGTCGAAAAGTAGGTAAAAGGTGTAAGTTCATTTGTGATTTTTTTTGTTGGTTTAACTATTCAACTTTTTTGAAAAAAAATTATTGTGCGTTACTCTTTGATCAGCCCTCGTATATATGCCGCTTTACTCCAATTCAATTTTATTTAATTTTAAAGACTATGAGAAGGTTTAATTTTACAATCCGATTGAATTTCCTGATGGCTAGTGTCCATTAGTCATCTTTTGACACCTTTCATATGTTTCTGTCATTTATTTCACCTCTTTGCCACACTGACACTATTCAGCTAAATCAAAGGGTACGGTATTCCATGCAAAGATCAGGTTTACGTAGTTTCTGAGGCCACGAAGCTGCTAAATTTATCACCGATGTGATAGGATAGAATATTCCAGTCCCCTTTACTGTAGACAAAGCCTCAATATATGCTTTTGTCTCCCCTTTAAATTTCCATTATCTTTACATTGCATACCCGAACAAAGGAGCGCACTAACCAATACCTCATTTAGAAGATAGGAAGAAGTCTAAGATTACAGGAGCGTTTTGTCAGAGAGGCAGACACTTGCGAGGACAAGGCGTCTTGGAGTTACAATCAAGGAGAGCACCTTGGTAGCAAAAATTCACAAAACTCCAATTTTTAATTATTATATTAGTGTATACTCAACCAAAAACCACATCACTTTCTCAACCAATGAACAATTAACTTATAACCGTTTACCTACGATACACTTTAATAGGCAGAGGAAGTATTGCATTCTACCTAACATTTCAATATCGTGTACCAACAGGATGATGCACTTCCTCATGAGCAATAGCCGTACGTGGATGGTTTGGTCGAGGAGGGCCAGATATGTGGTCTTCAAAATCCCCACACCTGACACCAACCAGTTTCTTTCTCTGGCGTTTTATAAAAAACGATGTAAATGCACAGCAATCCAGAGATATTCATCATCTAAGAGCAGAGATTTTCTCAGCTGTTTAGAAAGTCACCAGGGTTGTCATTTAGGGGAGAATGGGGTTAATTACCTGCTTTAAGTTACGGAAAATAATTGGGCTTGGGTGGATTGATAAGTCCGTAACTTTGACGAGAGATAGCGCTGTAATCATAGTTTTCTTGTTTGCACCCAAGTCTTACATCTATTTTGTGTATAATCGCAGAAATTCGTCGTCATTTGTTTCTTAGAACATTGATGAGAGCGTCTAAAATAAGCAGATGTGTATTACTTCGTAGAAAATGGAGAAAAGCGAATTTCGTGTTCTGATAAAGCACTACATTTTGCGTGGTAAGACGGTGAAGGAAACGGGAGGAAAGCTGAACAAGTATTATAGGGACTCCGCTCCAATATATGGCATGGTTCACAAGTGGTTCACAGAATTTCGATGTGGCCGTTCGAGCACAAGAGATGCCGTGCGCACAGGACGGCCGGTTGAGGTCGCAACAGAAGAAATGGTGAACAAAGTTCACGGTATTGTGCTGGAAGACCGCCGATTGAAAATCCGCGAGATAGCCAAGACTGTAAACATCTCAAATGAATGGGTGTACAACATTCTGCACGAATTTTTGGGTATGAGAAAGCAGTCAGCCAGATGGGTGCCGCAACTGCTCACAGTTGGGAACAAGCGGAATCGTGTGACCATTTCACAGGGATGTTTGAACATGTTCCAGCGCAACCCAAATGAGTTTTTGTGGTATTATAACACGGTTGATGAAACTTGGATCCATTGCTATCGACCTGAAACCAAACAACAATCAAAACAGTGGATTTCCTTCGGCGAACATTCACCAAAGAAGGTGAAAACCATTCCGTCGCCAGGAAAAATCATGGCAGCTGTCTTTTGGTATTTACAAGGGGTGATAGACATCCACTACCTGGAAAAGGGTAAAACGATCACAGTTTCATACTATGCCGCAATGCTGGATCAGTTTCACAAGGAATTGTTAAAAAAGACCCAATTTAGTGAAGAAAAAGGTTCCCTTTCACCAGGATAATGCACCCGCACACAAATCAGCCATTGCTATCGCAAAACTTGTGGAATTTGGCTAAGAACTGCTACCTCACCCACCATATTCTCCAGATTTGGCTCCGAGCAACTTCTTCCTCACCGCAAACCTGAAAAATTGGCTCGCTGGGAAGAAATTTACGTCCAGTGAACACATCATGGTGGAAACAACCTCATATTTTGCAGACTTTGAAAATAATATTTTTGGAAGGGTTAAAGAAATTGGAGAAACGTTGGACAACGTGTATTGAATTTAAAGGAGATTATATTGGGAAATAAAATTGATTTTTTGGAAAAAATTATTATCTTTAAAACGTCACTCACTTATAAATCCGCCCTCGTACTTCCATTCTTTTAGAATACATGCAAAAATTATTGAACAATAATTGAACGCGTACAGTTAACATTTTATAAGGTTTTTATTTTGTGTACCCAAATAGATCACCCTGTGAAGTAAACAAAGCAGGTACCATTAATAACGCATTGCTTTTGTTAATGAAAATTTGCTTTAATGTATAAGAAATAAAGCATTTTGTGACTTTTTGTATCTTTATGACTAAAGAATGAAGTACTTGACATTCAAAAGGGGCGACGAAGTGTTAAAGCAACAACTAGAAACAATTCTATTGTCATAAACTCAACAAGGTACTTATTTTAACGAATTTCTTTGTGTACCAACATGACAATATGAGCTAATGGAACAGGGTAAAGAAAGGAAAAGTGGAGATAGAAAAGCAAGTTTATTGTTTGCTTTAAAAATTCTCACACGTGGGGACCCTTTTTATTGCACAACAAGCGGCAGTTTTTGCAGCAGGCTATGAGCCAATGGAAATGTTTATAATCGCAAGCCAGAGAAAAAGTTGAATGTTTAAGCCAGGAAAACAAAGGAAACCGGCTCGGCCGCGCCAGCTCCCGCTTAAGTTTATACAGTGGCATACGGATACAAAAAGAGAATAGAACTGCGGCGGGAAGGAAGAAAAAAGAGAAATACAGGCTATTTTCTAAAAGTATCTCGTTTATTTAGTCTGACGATCGTTTGTTTGTCCGTTCAGAAAATGTTACTACCAACGTTAACACATTGTTTACAAAGGAGTTTGCCAAAAGCTTTGAGAAAAGCGAACAGCTGGTGAAACGAAATAAAATACTTTCTAGGAATATACGAATTTGTCAAGACATATTTATTATAAACAGAGCCCCAATTATTTTTTATTCTATTTTATTTTACATCGTTTTAACTCCTTGGTCATATCGCGACGGATCTGTTCGTGGATAACTTTTAGAACGATATGTGATAGACAGTCTTCTAGGTCTCATATCTGTAACCACCTGCTTCATGCCGCGCAGATGGCATTGGGGTGCCGTCCAGTCTAACTGCCGCCCTCACACAGAAAGACGTACAGTTAGTCTTCTAGGTCTCATATCTGTAACCACCTGCTTCATGCCATGCAGATGGCATTAGGGTGCCGTCAGTCTAACTGCCACCCTCACACAGAAAGGCGTACAGTTAGCCTTCTATGTCTCATCGCTGTAACCACCTGCTTCATGCCGTGCAGATGGCATTAGGGTGCCGTCCAGTCCAAACGCCGCCCCCACACAGAAAGGCGGCTAGCCGTCTAGGTCGCATCCCTGAAAATGCCATCTTGCTTCGTCACGTGCCCACAGAGACCCCCAGCTCATGGCAGCCGGATCTTCTACTTCGTGCGGTGCAGATGGCGTTAGGATGCGTCCAGTCTAACTGCTTACATTGTCTGTAGATAAATGGCATAGCATTCGCTATTAACACTTATTTTTCATTTTACTGCTGTTTTAGACTTGAGATGGAACTACATAGTTGGGCCGTGATATTAAATATCCAGTCCGGTATTTGTCTTGGTGACTGAGGAAACCCACGAGAAACCTCAGACAGATTGTTCGGCCCACGGGTTTGAACCCGGGACCTCCCGAATGTGGATCACAGACTTTACCGCCTGAGCCATCCCGCTCGGCTAGAGTCCGAATTTGTATGCGTAATCAAATAGTAAAATATCCACGTTAACATGCACAAAATGTATAAAACATGTACTGTAATGTAGAAAAACAAATGAAGAAAAGTCAAACAAAATATTATTGCACGGCCGTAGCGAGCCGCAGTGAAACCACAGGGTTCTCTGATTTCGGGATTTAATTCAAGATTAGGCTAGGTGTGTGTGGTTACGAGAAAATATGTTCATCTCAGCGATCCTAACCATACGGATTGTACATTAATCTTTTTAATTTTGTACATTTTTCCACCCCTTCTTACCCCCACTCATGTAGATGGGGACTGAACTGCAGTCGGAAGGACAGTACTGATCTAAACGGCCCTGAAAACTATAGATTCGACACTAATATCGATAGCGTTTAATTATTTCTTCGTGTCACCTCTTCCCGCCACAAAGTTGTGTATTCCAGGTTGTTGTAAGTCATGTGCGTACCGAGTTTGGTTGACATTGAAACAAGAGATATGCTGGAACATACACCCATTCTATATACTTATTGCTGAAACTTTATTAAGCACTAGTAATCATTGATTAGTAGAGGGCGGATTAGAGTGACCTGGTCCGTGATTTAAGTTACCAACGCAGAGAGCATAATGCCCTGGCACGTGTCCGTTGGGTACGGACGGTGGGTAGAGAAATACACCATAGTAGGCATGGTGTTTCGCTTCGTAAACAGACTAAGAGATATATCAGAGCGATGTGATTTACTTGTACACACCCATTACCTCGTGCGATGCCGAAAGGAGTTTCCCACGATATAGCCTGTGTTCAAGTGAGACGGAGAACGTTTCACGTTCGACAATCTTCGAATGCTGTATTGATGCAATCTATACGAGCACTCCAGACACGCGCCTGTTGTTTACATCTGGACTCACCTTTCCTCCTTCAACATAAACAGACTACAGTAGAAGGTAAGTTAACTTTATCAAAACCATCACGCTCATCCCGCCTTACTGGTTAGCTAAAGGTGAAACTAATTGTTAAATGCCGTATTCAAAAGTAAAACATCACTTTTGCATTAAAGTTCAAAATATGCATTTATATGCATTGTCTAACAATGCTCACATTTTCTGTGAAAGTGTGACTTACTATGCATATTATTTGCGTATACTTTTAAATTTAAGAAGTAGAACATGCATTTCGTTTACAAATCTGGGCTATAATACTGTAATTTCATATCTGCAATATTGTCATAACACAGAGTAATTCTACTCCTTTTACTAACAGAACACGCTGCTTATGTAATGTAGCTAAATAATTAATTGCTTCTCTCTATCTCGTTGTATGTATGTAATATACAATAATAACATTTTGTAATCTGAACTGAATTATAAAGAACCTTTGAAAGATTCCTCAGTGTAAATGTTGAAAATTACTCGTACCTTTAGTAGATTCCTCGGAAAAAAGTCTGAAAATGCCTTCCCTTTGGGAGATTCCTCAGAGTAAACGTTGAAAATGCCTTTTAGCATACCTCTCTGGGAGATTTCTCAGTATGGATGTTGAAAATGTCTTCTACGTCAGATTCCTCAAGAGAAACTGTTGAAAATATATTGCACCTTTGAGAGATTCCTCAGAGTGAATGTGGAAAATGTCTTCCATTTTTGGGAGATTCCTCAAAGTAAATGTTGGAAATGTCTTGTAGCATACCTCTGGGGAATTCCTCAAGAGCAAATGTTGAAATGTTTTGCCTATTTGGGAGACTTTATAGGGTAAAAGTTGGAAATGTTTTCTATATTTGGGAGAGATTTTTAGGGTTAAAGTTGAAAATGTCTTCCACTTTTAGGAGATTTCTCAGAATAAATATTGAAAATGTCTTACGTACGTATTTGGGAGATTTCCCAGAGTAAACGTGAAAATATCTTGTACCTTTGAGAGATACCTCGAGTAAATGTTGAAAAAGCCTTCCACATTTAGGAGATTTCTCAGAGTAAATATTGAAATTGTCTTGCACCTTAGGGGGATTCCTTAAGAGTAAATGCTGAAAATTTATTGTAGCCTTCAGAAATTCCTCAGACAGAATGTTGAAAATGACTTCTATTTTTGGGAGACTCCTCGAGTAATTTCGAAATGGTTGGTAACCTTGGGAAATTCCTTAGAATATACGTTAAAATATTTCGCACCTTTGGAAGATTCCCCAGGCTAAATGATACAAATGTCTTCCACCTACATTTATACACAGCTGTATTTGTCGCGCCATATTCTGTGAACTTTTGCAAAGTGTATATTTTTAGTGCTTCTAGTTTCATTTCTAATGTCCTTATGGAGTTCAGCAAGTGACTGCGGTCTATTATTGTATACTCTATTCTTTAGGTAGCCCCGCAAGAAGAAATCCGCAGATTCGAGGTTGGGTAATCTGGGACACCACAGATTTTTTTAGATAATACGATCTCCGAAATAACGACCTAAGAAACTAATAGAATAAATAAATGTATCACCTGTTGCGCCATATTGCTGGAAATAGCCTTCTCTCATTTCAATGCAATCCAGCCGTTCTACGAATGTATGAAGATATACCCATAGATCGCATTGTCTACCTATTGTCTTAGCAAATGGGACCAAAAATTCTGGAACCTGACATCGCGCGCCAGATCTCAACACTTCCGAATGTAATTTGAGCTTATTATTTGATTTTCAGGTCTTCAATACCTAATATCTGCTATTTTTCAGATAGGTCACATCAGGAATAAAAACCTGGCCAACGAAATACCTTGATCTCACGGCGTGTGACTATTCTTTGTGTAGAAACTCTTGAAAGGGGCAGTTTATGTCACCCTCTGCCAGAAATTTCTTCTTTTTCTTATCAGGAATTAGGCATTTCTACCTGTTCAGTCCTCGCATTCCAACAACTGCTCCCGTCTTTTTCCAGAACGCCTACATCTCTTCTTCCACGAGGACATATTGCAACAAATTTGAATGACCTAATACACGTATCACAGCAACGATAAACTGAGTTATGAGAACTCTCTTCACCGAGTATGGGATGAATTCAGTTTCCGTCCAGATGTTACTCGTGCAGCCAAAGTGGGCCACATTGAACATTTATTAGCCTGTATGGCGTACAGGTCTTTCACAAATAAAGAATAACGCAAATGAAACTAAAATTAACTCATTTTTAAAAGAACACATCCAAAAATTTAATATCTTGAAACCAAAATATAAAAAATGTGCTGTGATATTGTGGCGTATTTATAATTTGGAAGTTACATTGCCATTACCAAACATATTCTTGTTTTACATTGTTATTACCAGGCACATTGTTGTTTTTGTGAAGTCTCTCCTGGCTGGGAGTTTTTGCTAGCCACGAGTGGTGGCAATATAGCGTCTGTCTTACTTAGGATTCCGAGAGAAGCGGATCGCGCGTGCAAGCCGGCTTTTAGATCGGTGGACATCTTCCCTCACCTTTCATATTTAATAATGTAGGAACCCCAAACGGTTGGGAAATAAATCTAGGAATGTGTGAGTAGATTTGTGTTATGGATTTTGTACAGTGAAAACCCAAGGTCTTGCCCTTAACCTCCTTACCACGTTTTGGTCCTCCGCAGCCAAGTGAGTAAACGTCCCCTCAATGTACATGCTGGGTACTACAAATTAATTTAATTTTCATGTAACGATATTCCGACCCTCTGTCGTTTATTAGTGGATATACAAACTATTCTTATAAAGCTTATTTTTCTGTCTAGTGCATTTTAATAAACATTTACAGAAACAGCTACATTACACATTTCGTTATAGATACAAAGGGAACAGCGATAGTCAAATGTTTAACAACTGGATGCTATATGTTGCCTTAATTACATGCTGTTTCCATGACATCGGAGAAACAACTGTATATTAAAAGGACTTAATGAAGAAATTAACAACTCGAATGTTTAATACAGGATATCCCAGAAATGGCTTATGCCAAAAAAACTTATTTAAAATAAATTCCATGTTAAAGAGATGTACATTGTCTGTGTAGTACGTTTTCGTCTATCGTTCAAAGTTTAACAGTTATAAAACATTATACAGAATTCCTTTCGAATGAAGAGGACTTCATAGGATATTCCCAGAAAATTCAAGATATACATTTTATTTGTCATGTAATATTAATTTACGATACGGATATAGTAACGGATAATATTATAATATGAGATTAGAAGATTGACAAACGAGGCCACAGGCCCAGTTTGATAACCAACTGAGTATTGTAATATGTAGTTACGATATGTCTACTGTACAACGTTTTATCTACTTTAGTTACGTAACATCGGTTTTTTTTATTTACTTTGGTAAATTACAGTTTTATTTCAGACGTAGTATTAGGAATCAGTACTATATTAATACGTAGTTGATGCGTGTGTGTATTGGGCCATGCATGTTTTGATAGACGATTATTTTGTTTGTTAGATTTTTGTTTAAAGCAGAAGAACACGAGTACGATGTGAATTAAATAAACTTTGAAAGAATGAGTTCTGAAAGATATTGAAAACGCAGCTAATTCGTTATAAATAGTTTAATTCCTAATAAATCCGGACTTCGTATTATTTATGTATGGTTCACAATACGCAACCAGCTTCGTGATAAGAATTACATTACGACAACCGTTGCGTAATGAGTGCCATTACGCAACTAGTTAGGTAGTGAATAGATTTATAATCTTTTTTTAGTGCTTTAAAATCGTTATTACATAACTAAATTGATAAATATGCTTAATATATCGTATTTTAATCCAAATTGTTGCAGCCATTTTTTAAAAAATCAAAATCCTCGAGAAATGCTTTATGTAAAGTGTAGTTAGCGTGGCGGCATTTTGTTGAAAATCTTTGTGTCTCATCTTTGGAATATTTTAAATTAGCAAACCAAATGCAAGTTTTCTAAAACTGGCTTGAATATTTATATTTGTGAGAGGAGTATGATAGTGACATTTTATGACACATCAGTACAGTGAAAATAGATATGAGTATTTGATTGACGTTGATGCTATTAGTTCTAGATAAATAAATTTTGTTTTTCTGAAGTTGGTGTTAAAATTTTCCTTCTTTTTCATTTATAAATTAATTTTTTGTGAGCCAATGAATAAAGCAACCATAAAAATGAATTCTTGAATATTTAAATAGCACATTTTGGATGATGGATGCAAATTTGTATATAAATGAGAGTAAAACTAAAATGTAAGCAATAAATTTCATGCGCAAGAAAGTGAAACTGAGAAACAAGAAATACTATAAAAGGGCCCAGTGGAGTTAAAAGATAGAGCAAGTGTAATTGGAACATGTTGCTCTGCTTTTAAAACGTCTATTGTGAAAAATGTTTGGAACAAAATGATTTACAAGTGTCTGCAGAATATTTGTATCATGTACTAAAAATCGAAAATTGTGTTATTTTCAACTAAAATCCCAGTGTCCCTTAAAGGTTTAATTAAGCTGAATCACTGCATAGTTGTACAATTAATCTATGGCCGAGAGCTTGACCTACAATCACATTTGGAGTAACACAGAGGGCGTAAGGTTGATCTGAAATACATGGCTAGTCCTAAATCAAGATAACTCTAAGACCAGCCCTCCCAATAGGTAACATCTTGCTTCTTCTGTTATACGGTACAGTTCTCAACAGAAATACATAGCCTTTCAAACGTTATGAATTCATATTGACGATGTCTACACTGAAATGTCGTCAACATTCTGCCACCCCCATCATCAGGACATGCCGTACCACTGATTATTTAACCTGGTCCCACCACATCCAAATCCATTGGCGAGATAGACCACGTGGCGGCTTTACCATACCCAACCAACAGCGTATTTCTGGCTGTGAAATAGTGGCTGTCTTGAGGTGCAGAACGGTTCGACTTGTACCAAATGTCTAGCAGCTTTCCGCCATTACACTAAACAAGCAGCCCTTGCAGGTTTATGTTTCCCGCATACATAGGTGCAAAAGAAGTTGCCGCATCACTGCTGTTCAAAGGGGCAGTGCACGCACAAAGCGAAAGGTCACTGAGGTAGTGCTGCTCTCTGCAGGTGTTTACGTGGTAGTTTCCTACTGATAAGCGTCGCGTGCTCGCCTGCATGCAGTTCGAGCCAGGTTATTCAGGCAAAAAGGTAACGCTCACCAATAACGAACACACGGATATGGTTACGGTCCCGCGTAGACGCACCAAAAAGTAGCTGAGGCCTGAGGCTGTGTTCTGAATATTTTTTGACGCGGCATCTGTCTTTTGTGCACCCTTGTTTGACGTACAGAAATAATATTAATGATATTCCAGGTAAAACATGGGCCTGAGAGGCCCTTACATCACGTCGCCTACCAGGCGGACATGTTTTTGTACATGCTTATTATGAATAATGCATAATAGAAAGTAATTTAATTCTAACGCACCTTTAAAGGTAAACAAATATAATAAAAGTAGAATATTTTGTTTAATCTTGTTAACATTGGCGCACCAATTGGTACCATATAGTTGTACTGATTCTAGATTAACTGTCAAGGAACTAATTGGAAATTGCGTCAAGCGACAATCCTGAATTCTTGTTGATGAGCGAATTGCTTAATAACCGATAACACACAGACACACAGGTACTCTCACATTCAAACACCAAACTCTGGCCATACCGCGAAATGTTTTTATTTATAGACAGCTTTCTGGAGCCCTGCTGGGAATCAAACGCGGAACACCTCATGTAGCAGGCAGTGTTTCTATCGAATGAGCTCTGGGACCTGTAATAGAAGTTAAAATGTTGTTTTCAAGCATTGGTCTTTCATTTAGCGATCTCCTCTCTGTCGGTATGGAGTCCTCTTTGCAGTTCTGCTTAGGAAAACCTTTTGGCATCCGCGCTATTCGGTATAAACTAACTTCAACTAAGGACGGCTTGTGTGGGCCACCTGGTGTATAATACTTGGCTATGGCAAAGACGACCCATGTGAGTTACCAGTTATAACGGAATTAAAAATTTGCTGCTGTTTTCAGAAAGTAAATAAATATATAGATTAGCTTGTAATAATAACATTAAAAACTTAGATGGGAGAAAATCAGGTTTTAATACAATGGTTTTCTTTCACACGGTTCATGCGCCGGTCGTTACAGCTAGGACTTCCGCCGAAACAATATCCCTGCAACCGCCTCACGTTCTCATACTTACAATTACAATGATAATAAGCACACACCTTATCATAAGAGATGTTGGAAACGTTGCCCTTCTCTATCCACATATTTCTGACACCTCAGGAAATTTTCATTCATACTCGAGAGTTCAATATTCGAAATTGAATGAATTTCTCGTCTGATGTTTTCTTTTAGTTCTTCCAGTGTATGGGGTTTGTTGCATATACCTTATTTTTCAATTTGATCATCAGCGTCGGGTAAATTGCTGTAATTGGATCTTGGGAAAAGTCAATAATTGACCGAGCTTAATATTTTTCTATGATGAAGCATGTTTCCATTTACATGGTTAAGTTCCGTCTTAAAATAACAGATTCTGATGCACAGAGAAACCCGATTTTATACACGAGATTCCCTTCATGACGCGAAAATTTGATATGCTGTACAGTAAATGCATTCAGAAGAATAGGACCTATGGTTTATGAACAAACAATAAATGCAGGAATGACTTACACCATTTTTTCAACAGCTGACCGACGTTTAATGTCAGTCTGGGCTTCTCCAACAAGACTTTGCTACCACGCATACAACTGTTGACTAATTCAATTTAATTCAGGAAATTTAGGGTAGGATAATTAGTAAAATATTATGGGCGTTAAGATCCCCTGATTTGACGGCATGCAATTTTCATCTGTAGGAAAACTTGAAAAATAAAGTGTGTGCAACAAGTCCTATACACTGGAAGAACTAGAAGAAAACATCAGGTAAAAAATTCACTTAATTTCAGATTCTGAACTCTCAAGTGTGAATGAAACTTTCCTGAAAAGATGCCAAAAATATGTGGACAACATTTGCAATATCTTTTGTGATAAGGTATATGCTTATTGTCACTGTATCTGTAACTATGAGAAGATGAGATGGTTGCGGGGATACTATATATGTTTCGACGGGAAGTTCGAGCTACAGTTGCCTTTGCGAGAGCCGCCGTATGATGGACACGGTGTGAAAGAAAGCCATTGTATAATTGTAATACAGAAAAAACATACAACAAAAGGCATATCTCTTCCATTTACTTCATAGAATAAGACCATTGGAGCAAAACTAAAAGCAATGATTAAACCTGTTAACTTCAATGTCACTCCTATAAAATTAAGAATGCTGACTATGAACATAGGCAGAACAGAGGTATAGAAGATGTGGAGACGTAATACAGCCGTGAAGGAGTTTGACACAAGAGTACACTACAGTAAATAAACACACATTTCATTTGCAGTTTTCGTGCATTTTAGTCTTTCATACAAATGTACCCTTTACTCAGAAGCTATCTAAGACAGAGCCATGAACCTTTTACAGTAACCGATGGAGTAAAAGTACATTTTAAGTGGAAGAGAGATAAAAAATTATATTTGGTTAATCAGTGCTTAAAATAAAAAAAATCCAAAAGGTATTTAATTCATTTCAAATCGTATAATTTGTCCGAAAACAAAATACCTTCATTTATATGTACAACCAGTATTGTAGAATAGAGAACGAAATGTCTGCTTTCATCATTTTCTTTATATACGGTAGTTTGTAAATTCGAAATATTTGAACTTTATTCACAAAAAATAATTCAAAATTTCAGGCCATGATACAGAAAAAATATCTCATGTTACACTCCCATGACCTACACAACTCTCTATCGTTAGTGGGTATACAAAATATTCTATTTAAAGTTAATTTTGTTATCTACATCATTTTAATCCAAGTAAACTTTTGTAGAAACAGCTACATTACACATTTCGTTATAGATACAAAGGGAACAGCGATAGTCAAATGTTTAACAGCTGGACGCTATATGCTGGCCTTAAAATTCCATACTGCTACCATGACATCGCGAGAAAAGATTGAAAATCGACAGTACTTTAAAATAATTACAAAGTAATTGAACATTTCCAAACATTAATAACGAATATCTTGGAAATGGCTTATGCCACAAAAAAACTATTTTGAAGTACGTTTTAGTCTATTGCTAAATGTTTACCAGTTATACGATACTATACAAACTCCTTCAGAATGAGGAGACTTCATAAGGTATTGCCAGAAAATTCAGGATAAGTGATCAAAAGTATCCGGACAACCCAACAAACATACGTTTTTCATCTTAGGTGCATTGTGCTGCCACCTACTGCCTGGTACTCATTATCCACGACCTCAGTAGTCATTAGACATCGTGAAACAGCAGAATGCGACGCTCCGTGGAACTCACGGACTTCAAACGTGGTCAGGTGATTGGGTGTCACTTGTGTCAGAAGTCTGTACGCGAGATTTCCACACCCCTGATCATCCCTAGGTCCAGTGTTTCTGATGTGATAGTAAAGTGGAAACGTGAAGGGACATGTACAGCACAAAAGCGTACAGGCCGACCTCGTCTATTGAACTAACACAGACCGTCGACATTTGAAGAGGGTCGTAAAGAGTAGTAGGCACACATCTATACAGACCATCACACAGGAATTCCAAACTACATCACTGCATCCACTCCAAGTACTATGAAAGTTAGGCGTGAGGTGAGAAACCTTGGATTCCATGGTCGAGCGGCTGCTCATAAACCACAAATCACGCAGGAAAATGCCAAACGACGCCTCGCTTGGTGTAAGGAGCGTCAACATTACACGATTGAACAGTGGCAAAACGTTGTGTGGAGTGACGAATCACGACACACAATGTGGCGATCCGATGGCTGGGTGTGTGTATGGCGAATGCCCGGTGAACGTCATCTGCCAGCGTGTGTAATGACAACAGTGATATTCGGAGGTGGTGGTGTTATGGTGTGGTCGTGTTTTTCCTGGAGGGGGCTTCACCCCTTGTTGTTTTGCGTGGCACAATTCACAGCGCAGACCCACATTGATATTTTAAGCACCTTCTTGCTTCCCACTGTTGAAGAACAATTCTGGGATGGCAATTGCATCTTTCAACGCGATCGAGCACCTGTTCATATTTCACGGACTGTGGCGGAGTGATTACACGACAATAACATCCCTGTAATGGACTGGCCTGCACAGAGTCCTGACTTGAATCCTATAGACCACCTTTGGGATGTTTTGGAACGCCAACTTCGTGCCAGGCCTCACCGACCTACAGCGATACCTCTCCTCAGTTCAGCACTCCGTGAAGAATGGGCTGCCATTCCCTAAGAAACCTTCCAGCACCTGATTGAAAGTATGCTTGCGAGAGTGAACGCTGTCATCAAGACTAAGGGTGGGCCAACACCATATTGACTTCCAGCATTACCGATGGAAGGCGCCACGAACTTGTACGTCATTTTCAGCCAGGTTTCCGGATACTTTTGATCACGTAGTGTACGGTTTATTTGCCGTCTAAATATCTTTAATATATGGTATTTTAATCAAATATGGTTACCGCCGTTATTTAGAAAATATAAATAACTCCAAAAATTTTCCATGTAAATATTAGTAATAGATAGAGGGTTTTCTTGAAAATCTTCGAGTGCTATCTTTGAAAGCCACAAATAGCAAATTTGGCATTTGTCCGACTTCTTGTTTTTGAGTTATTCTGTGCACAGACACATAGGCACATAGATATGGACATTTTTCCAAAAATGCCTTTTTTTATTCAAGGGGTCTCAAAACAGGTAATCCCGTGAAATATCGACGTAGAACTTTTGGTAGAATGCAATACTTTCTCTATAGTATGCACGTGGAAGACATAGTAAAAATTAAATTTTCAACATGTATTTAATCTATTTAAAATAATGAAATTCTCCAAAAACAAAATACTTTCATTTATATGTATAACCAACATTGTAGAATGCAGAATTAATCATAATAGGTTTTCAAAAATAAAGCTACATTTCAAAATTTCAGGCACGATACACAAAAAAGCAGCCAATCAGGTGTAGATCCTTATCACCATTTGCGCAGAATTACTTTTACCTGTGATTAGTAGTATATGAACAGTAATTTATTCCAATGACATAGAATCTCATGTATATCCCCTCTTAATTAACCTGAATCACTACACAGATACACAAACTCTGGCCGAGAGTTTGACCTACAATCACATTTGGAGTAACATAGAGGGCGCGAGGTCGGTCCGAGATACATGGCCTGCCCTATATCTAGATAACTCTGAGACCTGCCCTCCCATTAGGTAACGACTTCTTCCTTCCTTCCTCTGTTATACGGTACAGCCATCAACAAAAATACTTAGCCTTCCATAGGAGCATTACATTTTCTCATTAATACTGGCGATGTGTACACTAGCACTCCGCTGCTTTGTTCATGCTACACTCAGAAATCCCCAGAAATGATCACTCTCATGCACAAATTAATTTTACGAGTACAGAAAATGCGCATACATCTGACAGAATAAATGATTGCTGGCTGTATTACCAACAAAGTTACTGCCCGATTTAGTTAACGTAAGATTAATGCCCTATCCCTCTAATGTTATATCTGCTAAATTCATGAACCATTATCTCACTAACTATTTTTACATATCAGACTAAAATTTTTACAGGATGTAGATGCATGCCTACTTCCTTAGTTCATTGAATTACTTCTGTACAATAATGTGATAGATTAAGGAAGATAGCATTTTTACTTTTTCTACTACGTATAGTCAGGAAGTATTGCATTCCTTGCAAAAATACTATACCGAGATTTCACCGGAAATACATGTTCTAGGTGTCCTGAAATCAAATAAAGCATTTCTGAAAACATGTACGTATGTATGTGACTGTGGACAACATGGCTCAAAAACAAAATGTCTGATAAGTACCAAACTTGGTATTTAAGTTCGCTATCTTTATAGGATGCAACACGAAAATATTCAAGAAAATGACCGCACCCCAAATAACCCTTTACTGGTACATGTTTACTTTCTCTACTACGTATAATAAGTAGGGGAAGTATTGTATTCCACCCAAAAATTTGATACCGAGATTTCACCGGAAATACATGTTTTGAGATCCCCTGAAACCAAAAAAAGCATTTTTAGAAACATGTCCGTGTGTGTGTGTCTGTCTGTGTGTGTGTCTGTGAACAGTATAATTCAGAAACGAACAGTCGGATAAACATCAAACTTGGTATTTAGGTTCAGTATCTTCCAGAGATGCGACACGAAGGTTTTCAAAAAAATCCCCCACCCCAGATTATCCTTTACATGGAACATTTTTCGAAAATTTTAATTTTCTCAAAAATGGCTCTAACGATGTTGATTAAAATATCATATGTTTAAGATATTTTCATGAAAATTAAATATACATCTCGAATTTTCTGGGAATGTCTCCAAACGTATTCTTCATTGTGAACGGCTTTTGCTTAACTGGTAAACCATAAGAGACAGACAGACTTTTACTACATAAAAAATGCAGATCGTGTTAAAATACATAATTTATGTCATATATATATATATATATTGTGCTGAGTGAACCATTTTCGATATATTGCTTGTTATTCCCTTAAATTTTTCAATACTTATTTTCTCAAATGGAAATTCGTTATTCATTTTTTTGTTTTGTATATGCAAAGAGTATTAATCTGAGGCAAAGAGAATGGTGCTACACCTAGCAACCAGCTATTAAGAGATATGTATATGCTTAAAGGCTACTGTATTTCTATATTGCCCTTGCAAATACAAAACAAGGGGAACATAGTAAGCCTTAAGCGATAGTCAAATATTTTTAGAACTGGTCGCTATGTGCTAAATGTAATTCTCTTTTCATGTCAAAAGATCGTTTCTGCAAATGTTTATCTCGATTAATATGAAATAGATGGAGAATAACAGTTTGTAAAAATAATTTGTACAAGAGTAGAGAATGTCATGTGAGTGTAACACATCAGATATTTTTATGTCGTGGACATACAAAGAGAATGGAATGCACCACATAGCAAACAAGCTCTTAAAATATTTGACTATCGCTTAAATACTACCATATTTCTCTTGCATCTACAAGAAAATTTGCAATAAGGTTAACATCTCGATTAACATAAGCATATGGAGAATACGCGTTTGTAAAAATAGTTTTTACAAGAGTAGAGAAAGTCATGTGAGTGTAACATATCAGATTTTTAGAAATGGTTTATTTTATAAAAATGGCTCTAACGGTTTTCGTAAAAATATCATATATTAAAGACATTTAGATTATAAATAAACTGTATATCTTGAATATTATGGGAATAGCCTGTGAAGTCCTCTTCATTCGGGAGGAATTTTGTATAACCTTGTATAATGTGTAAATGCAAAGCGATACGTACCACACTAAAAAGTGTAGATTCTTTAAAACAAAAAATTTATTCCAAATACCATTTTTTGTATCATCAGCCATTTCCGAGATGTCCTTTACCGACGGTTCGAATTGTTCAATACTTAGTCATTATTTTTAAGTCCTGTTGAATTTCAGCTGTTTCTCGCGACGTCATAGAAAGAGCATGATATTTTAAGGCTAACATACAGTGTCCAGTTCTTAAACATTTGAATATCGCTATTCCCTTTTTATATATAACGAAATGTGTAATGGAGCTATTTCTTCAAACGTTTATCTCAATTAAAATGAGTAGATAGAAAATGAACATTCGCAAGAATAATTTGTATAGCCACTAATAACCGAAGGGGAGTAGAGAAAGTCGTGTGAATGTAACACATCAGATTTATTCCATAACATAGCCAGAAAGAACTGAAAATTGACAGAACCTTTAAACAATGTCCAAGCTATGAAGTATTCCAACCATTAATAATAGATGTCTCGGATGTGGCTAATACCATTTCACCCAAACAACATTCACCCTAAAGTAAAAGTCTTTAGCTTATTAACACCACGCTTTGTTTACCAAACTTGAGGTAGTTGCAGCCCCACGTATGGTACTAACTTTTCGGTGGCCTTCGCCTCAATGTTTGCTTTTCCGGTGGCCTTCGCCCCAAAGTTTAGAAATGAACTTTGTATTTTAATGTTTATTTAAATATTATATATGTATGCCTGGGCTGCGTCAGTAGTAATTTGCAGAAACATATATCTCTTAGCAGGGGTAGTACGGCTAAGGAATGAAGGCTTACACAAATTATAATCTTTCACGCGATTAAATAAGCCTTAAATGATATATTCTACTGTAGAGCTGTGAGACTATTGTTTAATTGCACTTTTTTAAAACGTAAACTTTATACTATACACTTCGTAATGAATTTTTTTGTCTCACACTGAATACGTATAAAATCGAACTGCTCGGGATCGCTGCCTTCTAGCGTCTGGTTGGGAACGCTGTCTTCTAGCGTCTGGCGCTTGAATTTGCACGTTTTACTCTATTTCAAGCCTCTGATTGGCTAAGCCTACTCCAATAGAACACTTTCATTTAACTTAACGCTTTTTGTAGTTGTTGATTGGCTATTTATAAACTGCTTGAAATATTACATTATTGTTCCAAGAATTATTAGTAACATTATTAAACTTTCTAATGTATTGCTGTCTCAACATTACCTCATTGTTAGCAACTTCTGGTTCTACATTGTAATTCTGTTTGCTACGGAAGATATTTTGTTTCTATTCTCACAGCTCCTACATTGTTAAATTATATAATGCATTCACATAACATTATTATACATGTACATAATAATATAAACATTAATACTATGACTGTAACATACACTTTATATATTATATTATAGACATATTGCTTTAAGGCGGGCTGTTATTATATTTTGTATTATATAATTAGACTCATATCATTTAACTGTTAAAAATACTGCCTCAATTCGATACCACATTTCAACAGAAATATATGCTTGGAAGCTCTTGAATAAAAAAAAGTTCTTATTAAAGGTCTAGGCGCTCGCAGGTGTTTTGTGTCTGTGAACAGCATACTAACTCAAAAATGAAAGGCTGGTTTAACACCGAACTTATGTTTAGCAAGTTCTAAGTATGTGACACGAAGATTTTCAAGAAAATTCCTCTAACTCAAGCTGCCCTTTTCTTAATTTATGAGAAATGACTAAAGATTTTGATTAAAATTCCATATACTGAAGGCATTTAATGAGGAATAAAGTACATATTTCGAATTTCCTGATAAACTGTGTAGTTCCTCTTCATTCGGCAGGAATTTTATATCATCTTGTATAGCTGGTAAATTTTGAGTGGTAGACGAAAACATGTTAGATAATAAATCTGATTTGTTGCACTCACATGACTTTCTCTTCTCCTGTACAAACACTTATTCTCCATCTACTTCATGTTAATCAAGATAAGCATTTTCAGAAGCTATCTTACTGTTAATTTTCTTGTAGGTGCAAGGGGAATGTGGCAGGCTTTAAGCGATAGTCAAATGTTTTAAGAGCTGGTTGCTATGTGGAGTATTCCATTCTCTTTGTGTGTCTAGGACATAAAAAACTAATAACGAATTCCCATTTGAAAAAAAGTATGGGTATTGGAAAATTCAAACAAATAACAGTAATATCTCGGAAATGGTTCACTACACACAAAAAAGTATGTGACATAAACTGTGTGTTTTAACAAGATCTACATTTTTTGTTTCGTAAAATATCTTGCCAGTTATGCAAAAGTCATTCAGAATGAAGAGAACTTTTGCGGACTTTGTCAGAAAATTCAAGTTATACATTTCATTTGCCATGAAAATATCTTAACCATAGGATATTTTAATGAATATCGTTCAGCCATTTTTGAGAAAATCAAAGTTTTCTTAAAATGTTCCAAGGAAAGGTAGTTTGGAGTGGGGAGATTTTATTGAAGATGTTCGTGTCGCATCTTTGGAAGATACTAAACTCAAATATCAAATTTGGTGTTTATCCAACTTTTTGTTTTTGGGTTAAGTTGTTCACAGACAGATACATAGACAGACACACAAACCCACGGAAGTGTTTCCAAAAATGATATATTTGGATTCAGGGGGTCTCAAAACATATATTTCCGGTGAAATCTCGGTATCGAATTTTTGGGTGGAATACAATACTTCCCCTACTTACTATACATAGTAGAGAAAGTGAGAATGTAGATCTTTTTACAACAGTTCACTTCAAATAACTTTTTGTGACAGAATACATTACCTAGGTATCCGTTATTAATGGCTCGAATTGCTCAATGCTTCGTCATTATTTTAAAGTTCTGTCGATGTTCAGTTGTTTCTCGCGATGTCATGGAAACAGTATGGAATTTTTAGGCAGCATATAGCGTCCAGTTCTTAAACATTTGACTATCGCTGTTCTCTTTGTATCTATAACGGAATGTGTGATGTAGCTGTTTCTGCAAAGACTTATTTGGATTAAAATCTAGTAGATAGACAAATAAACGTTTGTAAGAATAATTTGTATACCCCTAATAAACGATAGAGGGAAGAGAAAGTTATGTGAATGTAACACATTAATTTTTCCTTTCTTTCCTTTTAGTGTTCATGCAAAGAGAAGAGAAATTCAAACCTCCAAACAGCAATCGACTTTGAAAGAATTTAACTACAGCTTTAGGTTATTGTATACTTCTGATGCCTACAAAAAATGAGTGAATGAAGGTTTATGTGTATGACCAAGAAGTATGTAAATGGAAGAATAAACCCTTGTAAGAATAGTTTGTAGAAGACTGAGTAGAGAAAGGCATGTATATGTTAACACCAAATATTTTTTATTCAATGGAAGCAATAGTACAAAGTGCTTGCTGACGTGCCATAAGCTTCAAGAATACGTGAATTTAAACGTTATCACTCTGTGAATATACGATTATATATCGCATGCTGCTATCCAAACTTGCAGCATATGCCTGAAGCCATTAATCGTTGAAAATATGCCGACAACGCCACGGAGAAAAAATATATTTCACAGCAGGGCAGTGATTTATGATAGCACCCAAGCTCAATTAGCCATTAATTATTGTCCAGCGGACACTTCCGAGCATCAGGAATACCGACCTGGATGTTCCCTCTACGAACATTACTCACAATCAGATGCCTGGATATTCGGTCATTGTCGGGATACTGTTTTCTTTCCTCAGTGACAAACCGAGAGAGATGGCACCGCGGTAACGCGTGAGGCTTGCATTCAGAAAGTCCCAGTTCGATTCCCGTCGGGCCTATCACTATGAACTGGAGTTTCTCCTGGTTTCTCCGGGTCGGTAAGCGAATGCTGGGGAGGTTCCCCCTTCTACAATGAATTTTCTGTACTCATTATTTCTTTTCATCTGTTTCAGTTTGTAGGGTCAGACGATGGCGGTTGGTGTGTTGCGGCAGGACGGTGGACTTTGCGATATGGAAGGATTTCTCCCTGGTATTTGGCGGAGCTGTTGGGACCTGCTGGTTGCGATTGGCTTAAGCAGCGCTAGCCGACGATAAGATTGGTGCCATGTTGGAATAGTTAGCGACCCCTTTTTGCTAGCGTGCATCGACTGACCGAATCTAGGCCCTCTTCGGGGCTTCCCTTGCTCCCAGGGGTTCGTGAAATATTTGCAGCGAGTTTTCGTATTATTTAGCAAGAGGGAGTATGTATTTACCCTACGAACTCCTCAAAGTTCTCAGCCTTCGTTTGGATCACATTTCCGTCCATAAAGTTTAATATCACAAGTGAGTAATAACTAGCGACAGGATTTTAATGCAAATTCAAGAAGTATTTTACTAGCTACACGTATGGAAAAGCCGATTTTGAAGAAGGTTATTATATCTTTACGTTATTTGCACCACGTATGGATGCCAATTTGAAGAAGATGGTTTGTTACGTTATTTTTACCACGCTTTGGGCGTCCATTTAAAGTAGTTTGCATTGAAGGAGTTGTATTATAGTTCAACTGTTGGGGAGCCAAACTTTAAGTACTTACAACCGCAAGTATGGTACCCGGTAGCCTTTGTCCCAATTTTTGAAAATATTAACTTTGTAATTTGACTGTTTCTTTAAGTATTAAATATTTATGTTTGGCTCGGCTGTGTCAGGATTATTGTTTCTCTTAGCAGGGTTGTGGTTAAATCTCTTGAGAACACTTTTTGCGTCTGGTTAGTAACGCTTTCTGCAACCAACTGAACTCTAAATTTGTAAAATTTTCTCCTTTTCAGTTTCTGATTGGCTGATCCTAGTCCAATAGAATACCTTCTGGTTGTTGATTGGCTATTTTTAAACTGTCTCAAAATTTACATTATTATTGCTCCAATAATGACTAGTAACGTTATTAAACTCTCAAACTCATTATTGCCTCAAGGTTACATCATTATTACCTCATTGTTAGCAACTTTTAGCCTATTATTCTCACAGCTCCTACATTATTAAACTACGTAATACATTCACATAGCATTATTGAACATGTATACAATAATATAAGCATATACAATGACTGTTACAGACATTTTTACACATTATTACATACAGATGTTGCTTTAAGGCGGGCTATTATTGAATTTATATATTATATAATTATGCTGAAATGATTTAAGTGTACATACTGCCTCAATATGCATATCTCTTCCCTAGTGTCAGAAAATATGCTCATTAGACATGTATGTTAATTACTAAATTGCAACAATTTAAGCAATATTTTATTACATATAACATATATTTTACCTGTTTTGTTAACACATAATATTTCAGCAGTTTCTATTTTTTAAACACTTTTTGTTTTATTCATTTTATCTCCATATGTGGTTTACAAATATGTGCCATTGAGTCAGTCTTGAAACTTGGCAATATTGATAATAGCTCACACGCAACGCAATAATTATCTCACGTCACACCGGTGAGAATCTCCGCCTCATCCGCAGCCTTCCTTACGGTAGAAGATTGATGTTAAATTCTCTGAACTGGGACTTGGCACCTCGACCTATGCAGATCTTATGTACCTAGGCCCTAATGGGGTGCCCTCGGGAGGAAGCAATGAGGTGAGAGGAGACAGAGGGCGGCCGGATTAGAAGGCTGACTGGCAGAGCATTTACAGATTGAACTCTCAGAGAGGTGGCTGGTGCAGCCGGCTTCCCTCCCCTTGTGGGCTTACACATCCCGGGGGAGGGCCCGGTCGCAGTCCGGTGGACAAAGGTTCCCTCGGAGCATCCTTTTCTCCTGCCATGTACACACCGAGACCGCCCGCCGACACTTGCAACCCTGAAAGTAGCAAAGCAGATGAAAGGGGAAGTGAAATGAGAATGGGGATGAAATGGAGAGACAGGAAATTCGGGGGATGCGTATCCTTCCCAGCATTCGCCTGGTAATCTGGGGAAACCCCCGAAAATACCCATGGGTTAGATAAGTGGAACACAGGAATCGAACCCAAAACCTCCCGAATGCGGGCCACAGATGTTATCGCCTGAGCCATCCCGCTCGGTGGGGTATGTCTTAACTCTTCAACTTTGATGAGTTAATACCACAATAGTTTTAGACACAGAGGGATTACAAAATGGCCTTATATTTTTATTTTATGTCAATAAGATGTCTTATAATAATATCAATAATAATCCCGTGGCACTATAGTGTATGAAGGGCCTTGACCTGCCAACCCGACTGCCGATCTCAAGCCCACATACGCAGGGCAGGCGTGGGTGATCATACAACCGATACGGGAAGGTGATGTGGCCAGCATATCACATTCTTCAGCCAGAATGTTTGCCACCGGCTCCTCACTTTCCTCACGATGCTGAGTGAGCACCGGTCCTATACCCGGGACTTAAAATCCACACCCCCATGGGTGGTATCGAACCCTGGCACATTCCGTGGCCACGTTCTAACCTTTACGCCACGGCGCAAGAATACCACTTTTGTATGGGAATATTTGTATGATATTGTGTACAGTTTTGATAAATATTGTAGCGTACGTGTGTACATTGTCGCATCGGACACATTATTGCTGTGTATAATATTATTGAGCTAATTGTTGTGTTTGTATGCTAAGTTCTCGTCCGGCGAGGCAACTCCATCTTCCTAGTTGGGGGGTGAAGGCAATTGAGGGAATAGCTCTCTTTGTGTGTGGCGTGGCTTGGCTTGTCTTGAAGTGTGAGAGTCTTCAATGTGTTAGCATGTGTGTAGGAGTACGTGTTGCCATGTGTGTGCGTGGGGCATCTCCCCCAATGTTTTGTATGTAATCCTTTCGTGTACCATTTAGAGCACCTTGATGTTTAATAAACCTGAGCAAAATGTGAATTCATATGTAATTATTTATAAATATTCCACGCCAGCTTTAGCTTTGTGCAGCAAGTTCTTGATATCTTTCGTTTGCCTCTGTAGCTATGTCGCTCAATGTTTATGACAGGGTAACTAAATTTAATATTTTAGCCTCACCCCGGTGTATAACAATATGGGTTTACACAGTTTGAGATGTTCAGGACAGACGTGGTTTACGTACCTACAGGAAATTGTCTGTAGAATTCTTGCTAGTCGTTTCCCGGAAGTTGATGTAAGCAGAGATCGGGTGACATTTGGTTTAGAGTAAAAGTTCACCTTTTGTCTGATACACGTGTAAATTAAGTACACATCGTCAGCTATTAGTATGGGAACGATGTAACAGTTGGTGGGTTGAAGAAGGGTTTATTTTAGGAGTTGTATTGTAGTGCAGCTGTTGGGATGCCAAACTTGATGAAGTTACTGACGTCACGTGTAGTACAAAATTCTGGTGGCCTTCGCCCCAACTTTCCTTTCCGGTGGTCTTCGTCCCAAGTTTACTTTCCGGTGGTCTTCTCCAACGATTAGGAATCAACTTTGTATTTTAATGTTTTCCTTAAATATTATAAATATTTAGGTTTGCCTTGGCTGCGTCAGTATTAATTTGTAGAAACATGTGTCTCTTTGCAGCGGGTGATGCGGCTAAAGAATGTAGGCTTACACAAATTGTAATATTACTTCACTCCTTTTATTAATCCTTCACGCGATTAAATAACACTTCACTTATATAGAGAGCTGTGAGATTATTTATTCATTACTTGCACTGTTTAACACATAAACTTTATAATATTCTCGCCGTTATGAATGTTATGTCTCACACTGAATACGTATTTAACTGCTTGTGAACGCGTATAGCGTCCGGTTGTGAACGCTGTCTACTAGTGATTGACTTCTACCGCCTGAATTTGCAAATTTCATCTATTTCAAGAATCTGATTGGCTAATCCTGATCCAATAGAATACTTTTATTTAACTTAAGCTTCTTCTATTTGTTGATTGGCTATTTATAAACTGTTTTAAAAATATTACATTACTGTTTCCCAGAATTACTAGTAGCATTATTAAACTTTCTAATTCATTATTGCCTCAAGGTTACCCATTGTTACCTCATTGTTAGCAAATTTCTGCTTCTATTATAAAGCTCCTATATTGTTAAATTACCTAATACATTCACATAACATTACTACACATGTATACAATAGTATAAACATTAATATATTGACTGTAATATACACTTTTTATATACTGTTACATACACATATTGTTGTTATTTTTTTATATTATATAATTAGACTGAAGTCATTTAAATTTTAAAAATACTGCCACGGGTTAGAGCTTTGTGACAATCTCTTCCTGACCAACCACGTGCCTAGCAGGAATCTCTGATGGATAGTTCCGAAATTTGTTTTTAATTTACATTCGCGACGTAGCAGTTAGGCTGACAACGATGGACTACAGGATCTCCTCTGCCGCTCAGGTAAATTTACCATGTAGCTAATTCTTTCTTGATTTTCTTTTAGAAGTATAGTTTAGTTTAATTAGTTAAATTAAAAGTTTAGAAAGATTGGGAACAGGACTTGCATGTGTCATTAAAGGGTACGCATTTACCACCCTTGCTACCGTGACCGGTAACCCTAGGGCCTCCATCCTGTGTTACGTCTCCATCCTTTAAGTGACGCTAGTTAATGGCACCACGGAAGCGTCACAGTATTATGGAAGTCTTCAATGCATAAATGCATACATATTTAAGGAGATAGTGGAGCATAAGGTTCCTGTGCCTAGTAATAAAAATCTGATGTGATACACTCATATGACTTTCTCTTCTCTTGTACAAACTATTTTTACAAACGCCTATTCCCCATATGCTTCATGTTAATCGAGATATCGAGATGTTAATCTTATTGCTAAGTTTCTTGTAGATGCAAGGCGAATTGCTAGGCTTTAAGCGAGTCAAATATTTTAAGAGGTGGTTGCTATGTGGAGTATTCCATTCTCTTTGTATTAACAGGACAAAAAAAAAAGAATAACGAATTTGAGAAAAGTGTAAGTATTGGAAAATTTAAGGGAATAACAAGCAATATCTCAAAAATGGTTCACCCAACAAAAAAAATGTATATGACATAAATTGTGTATTTTAACGCGATCTACATTTTTGTGTAGTAAAATTTTGTCTATTTCTTATGGTTTACCAGTTATGCAAAAGTCGTTCACAATGAAGAATACTTTAGGAGACATTCCCAGAAAATTCGAGATATACATTTCATTTGTCATGAAAATATCTTAAACATGTGATATTTTAATCAAAATCGTTAGAGCCATTTTTGAGAAAATTAAAATTTTCGAAAAATGTTCCATGTAAAGGTTAATCTGGGGTGGAGGGATTTTCTCGAAAACCTTCGTGTCGCATCTCTGGAAGATACTGAACCTAAATAGGAAGTTGGTGTTTATCCGACTGTCCGTTTCTGAGTTATGCTGTTCACAGACACACACACGGACATGTTTCCAAAAATGCTTTTTTTGGATTCAGAGGTCTCAAAGCATGTATTTCCAGTGAAATCTCGGTATCAAATTTTTGGGTGGAATACAATACTTCCCTTACTTACTGTACGCAGTAGAGAAGGTAAAAAAAAGACTTGTTATGCAAAATATGTCAGTCATTATATTAACGAAGCAGTCCTAATCACCCTGAAATAAGACTTAGTTATTGACCACTCTCACCTGTTAGTACATTATCGCCGTATTACCTGAGTTTATCCGTATCGAGATAGTCTTGGTCCCAATTAGCTCGGATAACCACAGATCTACTGCATATTCATACTTCCAGGATGGAGGAATCATAGGTAATCCTGGACAAAGGAAAATTCTCGTTCACCAGGCGGGAATCGCAACAGGAACCTCTTGATTTGGAGGCCATTATGCTAACCACAACATGAATATTTAGATTATTCCATAATCTGAAAACTTGTGATATTATTTTGGCCTGAAGCGAAAGTGGAATGGGTTGCAGAAGCGAAGGAAAGACACAGGCACCATTCTGCTCAGGGCCAGTTCAATTACTGCAGTGAAACAAAACAATAGCGCCTACAGTTGAGTGACAGAGGTATTGTCCATGACCCGAGCACAAAAAAAGTGCAACATTAAGGTCCAGGACCTTCTTGATTAACTCCATCCACTGCGCTCTTTCATTCAGATTGTTTTGTTTCATAGCAATATCACAAGACAGAAACAGAAGAAAGGTCAGATTCCCCTCTCCCTTGTGTACATTGTGCTTTGCTGAAAGCGAGCACGAAAATAAACAGAGAGAGAGCGATGAACTTTGGAAAAAATGTAAAGCACACGAGAAGAAATGACTTATTTTTAACGAACGGATTATGCACATTTAACGACTAACAGAATTACGCGACGTTGCATGGGAATGAAGAATTTTTTTGTCTATTTACTTTACGTCGTTTTAACTACGTGATCATATCGCGACAGATCTGCTAGGAGATACCTCTTGGATCGGTATGTGGCGGAGTTAGCCTTTTGGTCTCATCCCTATACCATCTTACTTGTCATGTGCATAGCAACTGTACCTCTGCTTCTGTCATGAGCAGATGGCAGCTTCGACATGTGTTCACGCGGCTTGTGTACAGCAACTGTACTTCTGCTTCTACAGGTGCTGGCAGATGACATTAGTGTGCTGTCTAATTTACCTGCTTTCATTATCTGTGGATAGACGGCTGAGCATTCGCTATTGCCATTTATTTTTACTTTATCTACTACGTTGCTAAGTAGAGGAAGCATTTCATTCCACCAAATAATTCGATACCGAGGTTTCACCGGAAATATATGTTTTCAGGTCTCCTGAAACCAAAAAAAGCACGTTTGGAAACACGTCCATGTGTGTGCCTGTGTGTCTGCCTGTGAACAGCATAACTCAAAAACGAAAACTCGGATAAGTATTGAACTTGGCATTTAGGTTTAATATCATCCATAGATAAGACACCACGATTTTAAACAAAATCTCCACCTGAAACTACCCTTCACATGAAACATTTTTCAAATTTTTTTATTTTATAAATATAGCTTTTACAATTTTGATTAAAATGCCACATATGAAATATATTTACACGACAAATAAAATGCATATCTAGAATTTTCGGGGAATAGCCTATGAAGTCCCCTTATTTCGTAGCGAATTTTGTATAATCTTGTATACCTAGTAAATGTTCAGCGACAGAGGAAAACGTACTTCACAACAAATGTAGACCTCTTTAAAACACACAATTTATTAGTAGTTCAATTTGTTCATTTCCTGCTCATTCTTTCAAATCCTTCCAAAATTCAGTTGCTTCTCGCGTTTGCATGGAAACGGTATATAATTTTAAGAACAGCATATAGCGTCCATTTCCTAAACATTTGACTGTCGCTGTTCTCTGTGAATCTATAACGAAATGTGTAATGCAGATATTTCTGCAAAGATTTATTTGGATTATTACCAGACAAAAATCCGATCTGTTCACTAACATGACTTTCTCTACTCTTGTACAAACTATTTATACAAACGCTTATTCTCCATATGCTTCATGTTAATCGAGATGTTAATTTTATTGCTAATTTTCTTGTAGATGCAAGGGGAATGTGGTAGACTTTAAGCGATAGTCAAATATTTTAACGCTGGTTGCTATGTGGAGCAGCTATGTCCTCTTTGCATGTCCAGGACGTGAAAAAACGAATAACGAATTCCCGTTTGAGAAAAAGTGTATTGAAAAATTCAAACAAGTAACAAGGAATATCTCGGAAATGATTCACACGAGAAAAAAAGCATAATATAGAAATTGTGTGTTTTAACGAGATCTACATTGTTTATGTAGTAATATTTTGAATAACTCCTACGATTTAACAGTTATGCGAAAGTCATTTAGAATGAAGAGGGCTTTTGGGGACTTTCCCAGCCAATTTAAAGTATACATTTAATTTTTTATGAGAATATGTTAAAAATATGATACTGTAATCAAAATCGTTAAGAGCCATTTTTCAGAAAATCATCCTTCAAAGACACTGAACTCAAATGCCAACTTTGGTATTTATTCGACTTCGCGTTATGTTATGCTGTTCACAGGCAGAGAGATCGATAAGACACACAGACACAAATACACGGACATGTTTCCAAAAATGCCTTGTTTGGATTCACGGCACCTCAAAACATGTATTTCCGGTGAAATCTCGGTATCAAATTTTTGGGTGAAATACAATACTTCCCCTACTTACTATACGTAGTAGAGAAAGTAAATTATTTGAAATTGTGTATTTTAAGGAAATTTACACCTTTTTTGGTCGTTTTATCGCTTATACGTTTAGCGGTTATACAAGATTACACAACTAGTGTAACCAGTTGAATTCTAATTATTTAACAAGTGTTCAAAATGCTCCCCAATTACAACCGTGTACTGTGAACTGTTGAACATTTTCAGTCACTGCAGATACGGAAGAACGGAGCTGTTCCCGCAGAGCACCGCAAGTAAGCCGCAACGGTCTTTTTGCATTTACCGTGACCGGGAGGAACAGAGACATACGAAGGGCGACAAGGATGACGACGAGCGAAAGCATGGAGGTGGTCCCTAATGCTTCCAGTTGGAACGCATCCGACGCCACCCTAGGCCATCCACAAACTCGCTGTGCCCGCTGGTGGAGCCCACTCGAAGGCGCATCGTAATTGAGCAGTCCCACGACGACTCAAGGGAAGAAACCTATACAAAACACACATCCACCGCAACCCGCCGAACACTGTCGCCTGGTTCCTACAAACCTGAAACAGAAGACAGTGATGGAAACTATGGGTACAAGAAATGAAGGTCAGGGAAGTCGTGGTAGAAGAGAAACCACCCCAGCATTCGCCTACTGACCGGGGAGAACACGAAAAACCTATGGGGTGAGAGTGGAGGTCACCGGGTTCGAACTCGGAACCTCCCGAATGCGAGTGGCACAGGTTACAGCTGCGCAACCTCGCTTCGTAATCATCGCGGGTGGTATATCTCTGCATTCTCTTATGATCCTTAATGTTAATTCTTCCATATTAGCAGGCCTCGTAACAAAGAATACATTTAAAATATTCCCACCAAGTGGAGAGAGATCTGAGATCTGATTCCTTTAGCATAGCCCGCAACACAACTCAGAGTATTGTAAATATAACTTCAAATTGTGTTTGGCTATTCAGTATTGATTCATGTTTATGAAAGTCAGAAAAAATCTGGCAAGCAACCTGCTCTTGGCAAAGGTTCACGGGCAGACTTGGCATCTCTGAAATGGTAGTAAAACAAATAGAGCAAAACGCAAATCTGCCGAAACCAGCATTTCCTAATAAACCCTAAAATCCAATATCCGGATATATACTTCTTTGAAAGGAGGTCTATTTGCATTTAGCAACCAGTGGTTGGACGTATGCCACAAACACATCGAGATCCCACCTTAGCTTCTCAAGCAAAGTAATAGGTATAAAGAATGAAAAGCAAAATAATACTTGCTAAACGCCCAGAGGGGCACTCTAAACCTTCTTGTTCTGACTAAGAAAGCACAAGATTTAAGATAAATTTTAATACATTCTGTCCAACGACATTCCAACTTCTTGATATCCTCAGTAAAATAAAATTTGTTCAACTGCAAAATAAGCATGCCTTAGATTCATCATTCGATGTGAATCTTGGTCCACCTAGGTTTGGGAACGAACAGCAATCGCTTGGATACAAATCCGGCCTATATGTCGGATGCAAAAGCACTTGCCACTGACGACCATGCAGATTTGTAGCATCAATCGCAGACGCGTGTGGAGGTGCATTATCGAGATGAAAGACAACACTTTTTCGCAAGGTATGGACGTTTAGTCTGAATATTATCCTTCAATTGGCCCAGTAGTGAATTGTAATACTCCGCGGTGATGGTCTACCCTTCTAGAGATAGTCTATGAAAGCCACACCTTGAGAATCCCAGAAAACCACAGTCATGACTTTTCTGGATATGGAACCGGCTTTGCTTGCTTTGGTGTACTTTAACCTATTTTCACCCCTGTTTGGACTGCTCCCTCTTCTCTGGCTGTACTGATTCATCCAGTTTCACCTACTGCTATGAAACGTTGAAGAAACTCACTTAAAGAAGTCTAAACACTCTTGAGAAATGATAATTGTTCTTCCACAGGAGCAGCGTGGAGGTTAAGTTTGGAAAGGTAGAACCAGACTGAAAAATTCAATGCTAATGCTGGGATTTGAACCACGGATCTTTGGCTTATCTTCCGCTGTTTAACCAACAGAGCTACCATGACAATAATCCGGTACAACATTAAATTCCCAAACTGAATTATATATACTTTTTTGCGGTGAAGTACAAGGTATGCTTAATTCATTTTGAGATAATATATCCCAATGGTGACTCACAATGTCCCAAGTCCCGGGCTAGTTAATCAATCAATGGTAATGATGGTCCAACGTAACTGTGTAGCAGCTTTGTGCATTTACCTTTCTTCCTAATAGGGGTGAATACTTTCACTAATTGACCTACGGTGTACACCACATCTCTATATTTTGTATCGGTAAGCCAAAGACCCGTGTTGAAATCCCGGTTACTCTGGTGTAGTTGTCGAGGGTTTCCCGGGTACTAGTAGCGAAAATTATGTTTTAATTACTAAACCGTTTAGGTGAAAATGAGCATCCATAGTTTGCTTAGAAGTTGGTTACCTTCATCAAATTTCACTGAAAACTGGTCACAAAATTCAATCCGATTGATTTTGTCTATAGGTTTTAATGGATGAACAGTCCGCAACATGTATGGATGAAAGTGCAAGTTCTTTCTCAATATTCTGTGGACGCTGGCATAGGCTATGTTCAACAGCACTGATAGCCTCACAATGAAGGTTTAGGACTCCGTTCTTAGAGTCTCATTGTTGGGCTTGTATCCACTGCTTATCTGATGGCACTTTACTGAAGCTGTTCGTTCAAAACTTCTCACCCAGTTCTGATGGCATATACTGAAGGAAACACATCATGTCGTTCAAGATTGTAGTGAACTGGAATAGCTCTTTTTGGAACAGTTGGACTATAGTTGTTCTTACAGAATAATTTTACACCTCTGGCACATTGAACTGTAGACCACATCTCCATATTGTGATATTGTCCAGCTTTTCACTCATTTCTCATTGGCACTGTTCTAAGTTCTTATTTGTCACTTTTATTTTATCTAGCTTACTTCACTGAGTTGAGCTAGTTCAATTCTCGGTCTCTTCACTGCCTCTTCACGCTGGACCGTTTCCTTCAATCGGGAGTCAAACACAACCCGTCACTTGGTAGTGCATTCGCCGTATATCACAACAGCTCGCTCGGAGAATCGCTCTTCATATCGCACCAGCTCCCTCACTGACGAACAATACTCTCGCATTAGACTGGATTGCGCGAGAACGCTCGCTTGTATACTCAATGAAATCTTTCCACAAGGTTCTCGAACGATCTAGAACTATTTCGCCACACTTTCTGAAGGAGGTGAGAAGAAGGTCTCAGAAAGTTCTAGTTATCTCCCGATTGCGCGCACACACCTGCGCCTGCGAGCGCAGTTATTGTTGTTTACATCGACCGCCCGGCGCCGACCTCCCGATAATCCTGGGCTATAGCCGATGCGTTACAATATTAACAACAATGACATAAAATTAGTGAACAGTTTATGTACATTTTTGTTTCTAAAACACCCGACAAAATTTCCTAAAGATTTGAAAAACTTTCGCTTCATTGAGACAGCTATACTATTAATGTTATTTTCAGTTTCTAAATAAGAGGTAATAATAGAGGAGCAATTATAATTGTGGTTATTATGTTATTATAATTGAATTTCACAAACCTTGCTACAATGTCTACCTTGTGTCAAAATTAAGGCAAAGGCATTTTGGTTTTACAATATGTATCTACGACGCTTCTAGTGTTAACCAATTAAGCTTTTTCGTTACCGACCTCAAAACTCATTAAAGCAAACATCTTTATATCCGAAGCTACTGTGCTGCTAAATTTCATAAAAAACTTCAAGGACAGACAGGATGTCAACACTGAGAAAAGATAATCTAATTTATCCAAGCCTGTGACACATGAATGACGGCCGGAGGATGTTAATTATAGCGAGCTAAGGTCGAGAAAATTAAACGCAGTTCTTGGTGCTTATGCAAATCTGCTTCACATCAAGAGAAAATGTCGCCAGCACGAATCTTAATAGAAAGTGTTGGGTTAACTACAGGCTCGCTGCTACGTGTAAGGCTTTGTCTGCAGTAACACCAGATGGTCCTAACTTGCTAACTCTGAGCATTCTAATGAGAGATCATTAGCATTCCTGCCGAACGTGTTGCACCCTCTGGCTTGGAAGTAGCATATTCATTTGTATGCCTTAGTCAATCTAAATATCTGCCGTTGAGAAAAAAATCTGACGTGTAACATTTACATGACTTTCTCTACTCTCTATCCTTTATTACTGAGCATACAAATTATTCTTGAGAAAGCTTATTTCTTCCTCTAGTACGTATAGTAAGAAGGGGAAGTATTGCATTCCACCCAAAAACTCTATACCAAGATTTAACCGAAAATACACGCTTTGAGGGACTGCGAATTACAAAATCACAATTACAAAAAGATCTGTCGTGTGTCTGTGAAAAGTATAATTCAAAAATGAAAGTTTGATAAATACCAAAGTTCATATTTAGGTTCAGTATCTTTCAAAGTTACAAGAAGGTTTTCAAGAAAATCCCCCACCATACACTACCATTTCCCAAAAAGGACTGAAACGATTTTCATTAAAATATCATATGTTTAAGATATTTTCATGAAAATGAAATTTATATCTTGAATTATATAGGAATGTCACCCATTTTATTTTATTATTTTCTGGAGTGAAGCATTTCCCATATATTCCTTGTTATTTGTTTGAATTTCCCAATACTTATACTTTTTCACTAATGGGAATTCGTTATTCGTGTTTTTTATGTCCTGGATATACAAAGAAAACGGAATGTTCCACATAGCAACCAGCTCTTAAAACATTTGACTATCGCTTAAAGCCTACCATATTCCCCTTGCACCTACAAGAAAATTAGCAATAAGATTAACATGAAGTAGATGGAGAATATGCGTTTATAAAAATAGTTTGCACAAAACTATGGAAAGTTATGTGACAGCAAAGCATCAAATTTCTTTTTCTATTTTAATTTAATCGAGATATGAGTAACGTTCTGTAGAATTAGCTACGTTGCACATTTACTTTTTTTATTTTCTCTACCAGGTATATAGTAGGAAGAGAAGGTATTGCATTTCACCCAAAAATTCAATACCGAGATTTCACAGGAAATACATGTTTTGGGGCTCCCTGAACAAATGATAAGCATTTTTAGAAAACGTTCCCCGTGCGCGTGTGTCTGTCAACAGCATAACTCTAAAACGGTATGTCGGATAAATACAAAATTTGTATTTAAGTATAGTAACTTCCAAAGTTGCGACATGAAGATTTTCAAAAAAATCCCCCACCTCAATCTATCCTTTAAATGGAAAAGTTTTCGAAATATTTTATTTTATAAAAAATGGCTCTTACGATTTTTATTAAAACACCATATCTTTAAGATATTTTTATGGCAAATGAAATATTTGTCTTGCATTTTCTGGGAATGACTCCAAAAGTCCTGTTAATTCTGAATGGCTTTGCATAAGGCTAAACCGTAACATATAGAGAAAAGTTTAGATGCCGTTAAATCTCACAATTTATGTCATGTACATTATTTTTTTGTCCAGTGTGCCATTTCCAGATATTCCTTGTTATTTGTTTGAATTTTCCATTGCTTATACTTTTTTCCAAGTGGGAATTCGTTATTCATTTTTTATGTCCTGGACATACAAAGAGAATGGAATACTCCACATGGCAGCCAGCTCTTAAAACATTTGACTATCGCTTAAAGCCTGCCATATTCCCCTTACAATATGAAGTAGATGGGGAATAAGCGTATGTAAAAATAGTTTGAACAAGAGAAGAGAAAGTCTTGTGACTTGTGAAAGTCACTTTTTTCGGTGTGATTTTACCTTTCTAGAGATAAAATTTCATTCGCTGTATACGTATAGGAAAGATACAATAATCAGATGTTTAAAAAGTGTGTGGCTCCTTGCATGACGAGGAGAAAAAGGTTCTGATATTTTACATTCACACGACCCTCTCTATGGACTATGGTTTATTTATATACAAGTTCTATAAAATACTTTTCGAAAGCTTATTTTGCTATCTGCCTCATTATAATCGGGATAAGAATTTTCAGAAATACTTCCGTTACACATTTCGTTTTAAGCGCAAGAGAATACGAATTAATAGTCACATCCTTAAAAACCTGATCGTTATATGGTGGCGGGATTAAGATTAGTTATGGATGTAGATGTTTAATAACTAGGTCTGTTCGACCATAAAATTCCTAGAAAATCCATACTCTTTCCATGACATCGTGAGAGAAACAAATGAATAGACACAACACTAAAATGGCAGATTATTGAAAAATTCAAAACAACATTAACGGATATGTCGGAAATACCTGATACCACAAAAAGATGCTTGAAATAAATTATGTGTTTTATAAAGATCTTTACTTTTTTACAGTATGATCTCCAATCTATTATGGTTTACAACTTACACAAACTTTCTTCAGAATAAAGTGTAATTCAGAGACTATTCCCAGAAAGATCATGATATACCTTTTATTTTCTATTTAAATAATATGTTAAATATACGGCATTTTAATCAAAACAGAGCCATTTTTGAGAAAATCCATATTCAGAAAATCGTCTATGTAAGGTTAGTTTGGGGTGGGGGATTTGTTTTAGCCTTTGTGTCGAATCCATGGAAGATGCTGCACTTAAATTCTAAGTTTTGTGTTTGTCGGAATTTTATGGCATTTGAGTTATGATATTCAAAGTCTCATACACTGGTTTTTACCTAAAATTATTCTTTGGGATTCAGTGAGTCTCAAACATGTATTTTGGGTGAAATATCGGTATGGGAACTTTTGGCTGGAATGCATTACGTTTTCTACGTACCATGGGTAAGTAATAAAGAAAGTAAAATGTTTAAGCATTTGTAATTTAAAAACAATAACAAAGAATATCTCAGAAGTGGTTTTAACAAAATAGTGGATTATGATACCAGGTGTAGAAATAGGGTTTTATTTTGCAATCCTACGAGTAAAATAAAACCAGGTTTAACATGTGTGGCATATACTAGTTTTTAGACAGCGCTCGAATTTGTAAAATAGCAATTTAAATTGATTCCTAAACGAACAGAGATCACGTTTAGAACGCGGTTCTTGAAACAGAAAAAGCGAGATATCAGATGTTTTGTTCATTCGCATAATTTTCAGTGAAATTATTTTCAAGATGTTTTACTCTGCACCAAGCAATGAAGCGATTAAATGCTATATCATAGTAAGTAGGGGAAGTATTGTATTCCACCCAAATATTTGATACCGAGATTTCACCGGAAATATATGTTTTGAGACCCCCTGAATCCAAAAAAAGCATTTTTGGAAACATGTCCATGTGTGTGTCTGTGAACAGCATAACTCAGAAACGAACAATCGGATAAACACCAAGCTTGGTATTTAGGTTGAGTATCTTCCAGAGATGCGAAATGAAGGTTTTCAAGAAAATCCTCCCACCCCAGATTACCCTTTACATGGAAGATTTTTTGAAAATTTTAATTTTCTCAAAAATGGCTAACGATTTTCATTAAAATATCATATGTTTAAGATATTTTCATGACCAATGAAATGTATATCTCGAATTTTCTGGGAATGTCTCCAAAAGTATTCTTCATTGTGAACGACTTTTGTATAACTGGTAAACCATAAGAGATAGACAAAATTTTACTACACCTAGAATGTAGATCGCGTTAAAATACACAATTTATGTAATATAATATTTTCTTGAGTGAATAATTTTCGAGATATTGCTTGTTATTCCCTTAAATGTTCCAATGCTTATACTTTTTCTCAAATGGGAATTCGTTATTCATTTTTTTGTCCTCGTAATGCAAACAGAATGGAATACTCCACATAGCAACCAGCGCTTAAAACATTTGACTATCGCTTAAAGCCTACCAATTCCACTTGCATCTACAAACAAATTAGCAATAAGATTAACATACAGCATATGGAGAATAGGCGTTTGTAAAAATAGCTTGTACAAGAGTAGAGAAAGTAATGTGAGTGTAACACATCAGATTTTTTTAAGTACTTCTAGTGTTATTCTTTGTACTGCTTCTTTAATTTAACTTCTATTTCCGTTTCTTCTGAATTCATAATTTATGCCATTTTATCTTTATGTAGGTTTTACTAGATAAAAGAATAACGTTTTAAATCTCAGAAAGCAGAAGGGTGCCAATATATCGTATAGGTTAACTTCACAACGAACTGCAATAAATTGAAGTATGAATTTGTATTGTGAACAATAATGCGAGCGCCATGAGAAATTAATCCAGTAGAAGGACACAATGAAAAGTAAAGCCTAATCAAAGCAAGTCGAGTTATTAAATGTGTGCAAATACAAAGAGTAATTGTCATGTGACTTGACTTGAAACCAAAGTTGGTCACGTTGAAGATTATCGCACTAGTGTGATAATCTAAAGACTGGGGCTGGAGGCTGGAGGGCAGAGAAAATGATGACGATTCTGACAGGAGAATCTGCCCATTCTGTGATCTCGATGAGGACTGGGTACATATTTTGGCGGAATGTGCACAGTGGGAGAACCAGCGAACAATTAAACTCTAAGAAAAATTGTTAAGTTCGTCAAGAAAGACATTGGTATGTTGGGATCTACTGGCTGACCAGAGGAGCTGGCAAAACATGGGCAACTTCTTGGCTAAAGCGCGCGAAGTCAAAGGTAATTTATATCTATTTTCCTTTTTCTTGTTTTGTTTCTTTTTCTGTTGTTTATTTTGTTACCTTACCTTGTATCTTAAGTATGCATGTACGGTCAATGACCCCATGCACGAATTACTTATGTAATAACTTCAATAATTTGAAACCAAGAAAGATACCTTATCTATCTATCTACTTTTAGACCGTGCTGTCTAAAAATCGTATTTGCAATAAAGTGTGTATTTTAAAGAGGTCTACACTTGTTATGCAGTACGTTTTTTCTTTCTCTTATGGTTTACCAGCTATATAAAATTATAACAAATATTTTCCGAATGAAGGGAATATAAGAAAAGTTTGCCATTTTCCTTTGTGCTTATGTAACCAAGTTCATTGTCAGAGCATACTAAATAATTGTATAAATACAGTAAATTGCTAACATTAGAAGTCAGTGAACCGATATGTTATCAAAATTGATAAGATTATTCGTAGACTATGTGTCTGGTCCAAGGAAGTTAACTTGGTGGCCTAGGAGTGCGGAATTTTTATATTCTTCACCTTCATCTCTATTTCGTTGTACCATATGTCAAGACTTTGTGCAGTAGGTGGAAACTGTGTAGCTTTTATACTATTAAATAACTACGGGAACAGGTTCCATTGAAGGTCTACCTGGACAAGAACCTAAGCTGAAGCCCCCTCCTATAACCTAGGGTCAGCGCCATCCGAGCGGCTCTCCAATGGGGCCAATACCTTGTTTCCTAAACCCCTCCCGGAAGGGGATACGCTACTTACGCGCGTCATACTGAAAGGGAGACTACCAATAACCTCGGTATGGTCGACAGCAATCTAGCATACCCTCTACCGGCTATCCAGGTCGGTACCGGAGGACATTGAGGCGTCTCACAACCCCGCCTGTATGGAATGGGTTTCGGGAACCGAGTCCAACCCAATCCGAACAGCTGGAGGGGCTCGAATGTTCGGCCCAGCGTACTTCTAGTAACGTGAGAAATACCACGAGTGCTAGGGGTCCGCAACGCTTGCACCATGGCAGCCGAAGGGAACAAAGAGACGATACAAAAGTTCAAAACTCCACCGTCTGTAATTATCTAAAACATTTCTTGGCCACATCGAAGGATGACTGTTTCACCGCCAAAGAGTATTTATAAACTATGTAGGATTTCCAGAAGCTGTAACATTGCTGGGAGGAGGTTAAGGAAGTCAAGCGTTCACATTCATTCAGCATAAAATGTTATGAATAATTGTAAAATATCATCATAGCCCCTCTTACGGGGGAGGTAAATTAAATTAATGAAATCATCATTCGAGCTTAAAAAGCAAATCGTGCAAAGTCGGGTAAGGCAGATATTACGTAATAATGCATCTAAACTGCAAGGGGATAAGATAGGCCATGCTGAGAATCGGCGGGTGCAGCAGCGGGAATTTGCATTAAGCAGTAAAATGAAATGGAGATGAGCAAGCCATTCAAAGCCCAGATTCCATCTTAGCTGTCGGACCTTTTGTTCCAACGTTTTCCCTAAGCTTATCTTAATAACGGGTTTTCGCAGAAAAGAAATGAACCGTTCCGTAAATAGCAAGAATACCTCGCACTGTTTGATGGCAGCTTGCAAAATGAACTTTCGTACGTATTAGCAATAAGGTTGGTCATAAGGTACGTAAGGGCTGATGATTTATTTCTGACTTTCAAATACACGATTACTGAGATGTTGGTTATTCATCAGTCTACAAACTACCATGTGGTACAAAGAATTGAGCAGTAACTACCAGTTTTACTTTCTCTAATGGTTACTATGAGTGCATAAAAAGTAGCACGTTCCCCTAAACTGCAATAATATTTTTTCCTACGTAACATTTCCACCTTTGACTCCACCCAACCGATATCTATGCTCTATGTGGCTGGCTTGAAAAACAATTCAGAGACACAAAACAATGAACTATGTTATAATGAATGCCAAATGAAGGGGTGGTTCGGATTCCACCTCTATGAAAGAGTTTCACTACGACTGGTCATAATTCGGCCTTCTAGAACAAAAAATATATATGAGAGGTTTCATCAGTGACATTATAATAAAGATCAAAGTTATTGTCGCCATCACACGGCTATATGAAAACCGACATTAAGAGAACACTAGTGTAGCATGAAAAAGCAATACTTATGTATCATAAGAACACAAACCTATGTGTTACATTCACATTAACTTCTATACCCTTGTAGCTTATTAGTGGGTATACAAACTATCCTTACAAAAGCTTTCTACTTTCTCTACTACTATTGCGTTCCACCAAAAATGCGGTACCGAGATTTCAACGGAAATACATGTTTTGAGGCCCCCTGAATCCAAAAAGAGCATTTTTAGAAGAAGTCCATGTGTGTGTCTGTGTGGACATGTTTCTGTGAACAGCATAACTCAAAAACGAAAAGTTAAATACATGCCAAACTTGGTATTTAGGTTCAGTATCTTTCAAAGATGCGACACAAAGATTTTCAAAAAAATCCTCCCATCCCAGACTACCCTTTTGCATGGAATATTTTTTGAAAATTCTTATTTTCTCAAAAATGGGCGTAACGATTTTGATTAAAATATATGTTCAATATATTTTAACCATAATAGATAGACAAACTTTTTCTACGCCAAAAAATATAGATCCCGTTAAAACACATAATTTATTCACATACATTTTTTTGTGAAATGAACTATTTCTGAGATATTCCTTACTATTGTTTTTTAATTTTGCAATACTTTTTCTCAAATGGGAATTTGTTATTCGTTTTTCTATGTCCTGGACACACAAAGAGAATGGAATACTCCACATAGCAACCATCTCTTAAAACATTTGATTATCGCTATATTCCCCTTGCACCTACAAGAAAATTAGGAATAAGATTAATATCTCGATTAACAGGAAGCATATGGAGAATAAACGTTTGTAAAAATAGTTTGTACAAAAGTAGAGAAAGTCATGTGGGTGCAATACATAAGATTTTTTCCCATTTACATAACTTTAATCGAGATAAACGTTTTCAGAAATAGCTACATTATATAAATATATGCGTGTCATTTGATGCCTACAGCGAAAGTGCTAAATTCTCTCATGGCTTTTCTGCTGATTGGAGATCAGTGTAGAATACCATGTTTCTTTGCAGCTGGATATTGACAGATGCGAAGTAAATTACAAATATAGTTGTGGGTGCTATAATGAATCATAGTTGTCGTATGAAGGTGTATAAAATGACTAATGTAGAAGAAACCGATGCAGATTGTCAGGGGAAAAACCATGTGGAGAGAACCCCTCCACCCAAAAAATTAAGTATATTAATGAGTTTGCAAAAAAAATAGGCATAGTGACGAAAGAAAATGAAGAGGGTAGAGTTTAATTCGAAAAATAGTTTGTATAGTCCCTCTTCAAATTGTTATATTGATAGATATGAAAAATTCCCAGAATGCCCAGGGAGTGTAATTATTTCAAAATTCCTAAATTCATTATTGGAGAAAAATACAATGGAAGAAATCGTGCATAAGAATAGAGGAAACAGACAGACAGATAGACAAAACAGAGATGATAAAAGCCAGTACTGTAAATTTTATGAATAATTTCTTTATTTCTCTGAAAAACTTTAAAGCAAACAATAACTCAATCACCGTTCCTGAAGCATCTGAAAACGGCAACCCAACATAGGGAATTCATTATTGGCGACTTTATGAAAATTATAGCTTTATATACAGGACCCATACAAATATATCACTGGAACAGGTCTCAGCTCTCCATCAGCTCTCCATCTACTTGTTATTTACTACACGAAAGTTAAAAATTAACCTGGAACGTACAGGTTTTTAGGATTATAAGGTGATTTATGAAGAACTGACGTTTATTTGCTTAATTGTTTCAAAACGAGCTATGCTAGCGACAACTTATTATACCTGAAATGCTGAGGAATTTTGGAAGATTATTTACCTCTATAGTAAATGTTGAAAAGGTCCTCCATCCTGCATAAGGCACAACTCAACACGTCGTTCCATGTTACTGGCCACTCGTTAGAGCACTCTGTTGTCAATAGCTTGAATCTCCTGTGTAATGTTGTGCTTCAGATCGTCTAATGTCTGGTGGTGTGTGGCATAAACCCTGTCTTTTAAGTAACCCCATAGAAAGAAGTCCGTAGATCTCGCTGGTCACAGGTTCTTGGAAATTATCCGGTCGTCAAAGAAACTTGCAATTAGTGGCTGGATTCATTTGATGTATGGCATGTAGCGCCGTCCTGCTGAAAATATCCTTGACTCAGCTCTACATCGTCTAGTTGCTCACTAAACTCCAATAGAATCCGTCGATACTCTGCAGTATTCACCTTGTTTACAAAAAAAATTGGTCCCACTATTCTCAATGCGGATATTGCTCACCAAACTACGATTTTAACCGGATGCATAGGTGCTTCAGGAATAGCATGTAGATTTTTGTTGGCCCAATAGTGTGAGTTATTTGAGTTCACATAGCCGCATAAATGGAACCATGGTTCATCTGTGAACCATGTGATGGACAATATTGCAGGATTTTGCACAATGAACGCCTGAAACCAGCGACAATAATTCAGTCGTTCTATCCTTATCTGCTTCCTGTAACTCACGGACAACCGTAATATTATACGGCTTTAGACCTGCACTTTTCACAGTTCTCTGACACTTCAGTAGCTGTACCCTGTCTCCTGCGACAAGCGTCTTAATGATTTTTTGGGTGACTGATACAGTCGTGCTCTTACGTCAACAACAACCGTGGGAAGCCTAGATGAACGAGTTTTGTCTTTTCACTCACCAGAGATCCAGTTGTTTCCAATGTGCCTATCAGTCCCAGTATTGTGTTTCTTTGGGGAGGGTTCTGAACACCAAATTCTCTCTAGTATGCCATTTAAGTGGCTGTAATTTAATTTGTAATCCAATATTGCTTTACAATGAGGAGTCGCTCATTTAATGTGTACTCCATTTTCACGTTGCCTAGAAGAAAATCTCAAAAACAGTTACCGACAATAAAACTAACAATTACGAATAAAACATGAACATCTGCGCATCTAGTGACAGGCAGTCAAAACTCCAGAACGTTCCGCTTAATTTGGTGCTAAAATTGGGCTTTGAGTGAATTTCCAACAGAACAATTAAAGAAAGAAATGTGTCAGTTCTTCATAAATCACTCTGTATTTAGTTCATGTCAGTCCTGGGGGTCATCTTTAGTAAAAACAACTGATTACGTATTTATAACAGCAATTTTCACACAAACAAAATGTTAACTATCTCAACGATGGGACAGCAAGTCAATAGATTTACAAGTGTCAGTAGAATGGCATTTCATTCACAACCAAAGAGGAACACAAAGACGCTAGATTTTAAATACACAAAGATTTATGGGACTGAAAACTAACACGCAGAATCCAGAGTGTGATTTTATTTTCTGGGGGGAAAAAAATAAAAAAGACTGTCGTAAAAACATTTTCTGATTCATGAGAAATCCCCATACAAGTTGTCCTAAATTCCCCGAGATCTCGTCGTGGGGAGAGACAGAATAATGCGTACCAGACAGCCGAACGAGTTCAACAGCGGCGGGTTGCAAACTATGCGCCTTGCCTCCGTTCAGGACTTATACTTCTTTTTGTGGTTACGCGTAGAAAATTTTCAACTTAAATAGTATGTTTATCTCTATTTAATTTTAATCCAAATTATAAGGTTGTCTTTGGAGTTATAACATTTTAAATTATACATGTGTAGTCTTTTCAAAAGAAAATAAACAATGTCGACTTAAAATTTAGTGCATAATAAAATTTAATATCCACCTTTTCATAAATTTAAAGATCATTTATGTTGAAGATCCTGTAGAGCCTTGAGAAAATTATACACATATACATGTTTTGGACAGCCACAACTTTCATATGCTCATAATTGCCTACTATCCTCAATAATATTTTCATACTCTGTCTGGTGTATGTAGGCAATGTATAAAGTAATATTACACATTCCAAGATGTAGTGTTTAAAGTCACACTTATTCGGATGGATGAACCCAAATCTTGAATTTTCTGGGAATGGTTTGTGAAGGTCTCTTCATTCGTAAGGAATTTTGCATAATGAGTTAATTGTTCTTCCAGACTAACATGTGTGTAGGACAAGGTTGGAAAGGTAGAATTAGGGAACCGAAAAATGCAATTCTAAAGTCGGCATTTGAACCACGTATCTACCGATTTCCGTCCGGATTCTCTAAACACTGAGCTACCACGGCAACATGCCGTCATGTGATTCTATCTTTCAATTTTGTATAATCTTGTACAATTGGTAAACGTTAAGATATAGACGAAACGTACTTCAGAAAAACTGTTCATCTCTTTAAAACACACAATTTATTCCAAATAACCTCCTTTGTGGCATAAACTATTTCGGAGATATTCGTTATTAATGGTTCGAAATGTTCAATGCTTTGTCATTCTTTGTAAGTCCTGTCGATTTTCAGTTTTTCTCGTGATTGCGAAGTGGTGCGGGCGCTGCGGACCGTGAGCTCTCGTGGTATTTTTGTCATTACCAGAAGTACGTCGATCAAACACCCGAACCCTACTCGTACAGAGTTTGGATTGGGTTGGACTCGACGGGGCAGAAGTTCCCAATACCTGTGGGAGATTGAGTGCGTTAGGCGGCCCGCTAGTGGGCTGTAGGCCCCAGCGAGGTTGTTGGTAGCCTTCACCTTTGGGGGTTGACGCGTGTAAATGGCACATCTATTTCCACCCTGTAATGGGGGGGGCGGATTAAAGTTTTCAGGTGGCGGCCTACAGGAAAAGCCTTCGTCGGTTGGAGAGCCACTCCTCCGGTCCAGTGGGACAGCCGCCCCTGCTGTTGTAGTGTTTTTCGTGATTGCATGGAAACAGTATGGAATTTTAAGACCAGCACATACGAGTAGCATCCAGTTCTTAAACATTTGACTATTGCTGTTCTCTTTGTATCAATAACGAAATGTGTAATGTGGGTATTTCTGTAAAGGTTTATTTGGGTTAAGATGTAAGTCGAAGAAAGCTTTCGTAAGGGTAATTTTTATACTGATTAATCAATTATAAAGAGTAGAGAAAGTCATGTGAATGTAACACATCAGATTCTTTTGTGTTACAATGTTCAGAGGTACACAGACGAAGAGACAATCAGATACACGGATATCTTTTGGTTTCGGAGATCTGGCATCGTGATTAGCAATGAAATCCAAATATCGAAATTCTGATTGAAATGCATTACTTCCTTTGTCTTAGGTGCGCGGTAGGGAAACTAAACATGCAAGCACCTCACGAATGCACGATCTGCGATTCATTACAATCCGCTGTAAACCACCCGTTATTGTAGGCCTCCATTTGCATTCATATTGCTTTTCTGCACATACACGTTTATAGAAGCCTGCATCCCTGCAGTTCTGTGATTGTTAGCTGAAATTTAATGCACTAAGTGCCTAATAAACTACCATAGCATGTGTTTTATAAATTATTTGGGGCTTTTGGAGTACCGTTGTTAGCAAGGTTTTCTGAACACACCTGAACTACTTCATACCTTCCTGCTGTTATGCAAAGAATGAGTATACAATCAGTTTTCTCAAAAACTGCCTGATAAATACGCTCTTTTTAAAACTCTAACACCTAACTGACGTGCATAAAAAGTGGCGCATAATGGAACGCTGGTACTGACAAATTTAGCCCCTCACTCTGCAAGTGTGACCACTCCTATTTTGCGACTAGCCGCTGGATTGGCAGGACACTTTTACAAGCTAGTTTTCTATATTCTCACTTTTGTGTATAATACATTTTGGCGCAAAAATAAAATATAATACAATAAAAACATAGAAACAAACGCGAAAGTTAAAACGGTCTTGTTTTTTATTATTTGAATACACTCAAACCTTGTATTTTCATGCCTCATTATATTAAAATAGGTTTTCGTATTGCCGTTCGATGGCAGCAGTAACCTTAACCATATCGCTGATGAAAGCTCTCATGTTAATGTCGTTGCTGTCGCTCAGTTTACCGACACTTGCAAACATTCTTCCTCTAGAAGGCCGAACTATGTTGTATTGGTTTAAGCTTTTCTCGTGTACCAGTCGTGAAACTTTTATGGAGCCGATATCCGAACCAGCCCTTCATTGCACATCGATTATAACAATGTTCACATAGTTCGTTTTTGTGTGCCCAAATTGTTTTTCAGGCAGTTAGAGAACTGATATCGGCTGGCTGAAGTCAAAGGTTGGCTAGCATTGCGAGGGGAAATATACTATTGTGATCTAGGGGAACGCGCCACATTTTATGCTCGTCAGTGTACCTAGTAGGCAGAGAAAGTATTGCGTTCTAGCAAAAGCTGGAATACCGAGATTTCACTGGAAAATATTTTTGAGGACCCTTGAATCCATAAAAGCATTTTTAGAAAAAACGTTGACTCTGTATCTGTGAATAGCATAACTCAAAACGAAAAGTCGGATAAGTACCAAACTTGATACTTCGATTCAAAATATTCCAAAGATGCGAGATGGGACACACAGATTTTCTAGAGAATGTCTACATCTCAAACTACTCTTTACATGAATATTTTTGGTATATTTGATTTTCTCAAAAATATTTATGTCATAAATAAAATGCATATCTTGAATTTTCTGCGAATAGACTACACAGTCCTCTTCATTTGGAAGTAATTTTGTATAGTCTTGTTCACTGGTAAACGCTAAGTGATAGACAAAAATCGTACCACACAAAAAGTGTACATACTTTAAAACTTACAATTTATTTCAAATAACATTTTTGTGGGATAAACCACTTTCCAGATATCTGTATTTATTGGTTTTAAACTATCAGAATTTTTGTGATTTTATAAAGTGCTAGTACTATTCAGTAACTTCTTGCTTATTATGGAAAGAGCATGGACATTACCGTTAAAATACCTTTTTTTGTTTATTCCTGGGGTCTCAAAACATGTAGGCATTTCCTGTAAAATCTCAGCATCAAATTTTTGGGTAAAATGCAGTGAATGTTTTCTCTACCTTATAGGTATTGGTAGAGAAAGTAAAAACATAATTGGACTGAAAATCATGTTTAGCATTTATATGGAAGTTTGAAAAGTTCTCTGCATCACCAACAGATGTCACTGCTAGTGCAATCCGGATCTGACGTAATAATTAGTCATCCTTCTTGAGTAAACATTTGGGGCATCGTTGCTCTGGTTGTACAGCTGCAGTACTGAAGTCTCTCTATTGTTGTTCCTGTGTAGTGATTTTTGAAGATGGAAAAAACTGAGATTTGAACAGTGATAAAGTACCTACTTTGTAAAGAAGGGTATGAAGGCAAATGAAATTCATGCTGATTTTCGAAACACACTGGATACTCTGCTCCTTCATGTTCAACCGTAGCCAAGTGGATCAATGAGTTTAAATTTGTTTGGGAGAGCTTAGGAGATGATCAACGTAGTGGTCGGCCAAGATGTGTCACCACCCCAGAAATGATTACAAAAGTGCACAATATGGTTTTGGAGGATCACCGACTCAAAGTGCAAGAAATTGCTGATGCTCTAGGGACATTATTTGAAAGGGCATATCACATTTTAACTGGGGAATTGAGTATGAAACCTTTATCTTGTGTGGATGCCGCGACAATTAACACAGAATCAAGAACCTCCGTTTTCAGAAAACCTCCCAAAATTGTTTGCATCGGCATGAGACCACAGATAAGCCATGGGTCCATTACTACACCCAGAGACAAAGCAACAGTCAAAACAGTGGAAACATGTTGATTCTTCACCACCAAAGAAAGCAAAGGCAATACTGTCAGCCGGAAAGGCCATAGCATCAGTGTTCTGGGATGTGAAAGAAATTCTGTTTTGTTATCCTCCTAATGGTCAAACAATTACGGGAGAATACTATGCTAACCTCCTGGACCAACTGCAGCAATAAATACGGGAAAAATTCCAGGTTTAGCAAGGAAGAAAAACATCCTCCATTAAGACAATGCGCACCCACACACATGTGTCCTTGCCATGGCAAAACGTTCACGAACAGAGGTATGAATTGTTGCCACATCCATCTTATTCACCTGATACGGCTCCATCAAACTTCTATCTCTTCCCTAAGCTCAAAATGTCATTGGTGGACGGAGATTCCCTTCAAATGAAGAACTCATAGCTGGAGTTGACGAGAATTTTGCAGGCCTGGAAGAATCTCATTTTCGAGATGGAATAGAGGCATTGGAACATCGATGGACCAAGTGCATTGGTGTACAAGAAGACTGCATTGAGAAATAAACATATTTTGGATGAGGTCAGTTGTTATTTAGTATGTCATTCCGAGAACAGACATACATACATTTTGATAGAAAAACGCAAGCGTAGCATCTTCCATTATTAATGTCACACTGTTAAATGTAGCCCATTCTTTTAAAAAGTGGAACTATATAATGTGTCGTTGTTTTGATTTAGCAGGTGTTAATTTACCTGACAACTGTCTGTATATAAGAACGAATTATACCGTTACACATTTTCAACTGTCGACAATCTCTCACCATGCCTACACGTTATGATTGGACGTACTAAATATGATAGTTCATAATACTAAGGCCTTGCCAAGAGTATTGTTATACCTTGAATTACTCAACACAATGTACTAACACTACGAATGGTAGATGTATCAGTAGATCTTAAGAAATCTTAATAATCCCTGATAATTAATTCATACCTTATTTTCATGCATTTATGCTGAAAGAATTTTGTACGTGTGTCCTACAGAAGATGGTTGATGTCCTCACTTCGATATTTCGACCGTAATAATCTCAATCAATCACCAAACCACTACCTTCTGTACTAGACTCATAAGTAACAAGTAATGTCTTGTATAATAAAAGTAAAGGTTCAGTTGAATTAGTCTGTGTTACGAAACGTACTGGAAAAACCATAGCAGAATAAATAAAAACACTAATGTATTCATACATTAAAAATCTGATGTGATGCATTCACATGACCTTCTCTATCCTCTATTATTTGTTAATGGGTATACAAACTATTCTTACTAAAGCTTATTTTTGTATCATTACACGTTTCGTTATAGATACAAAGAGAATGCGATAGTCAAATGTTTAAGAGCTGGACGCTATATGCTGGCTTTAAAATTCCATACTGTTTCCATGACATCGCGAGAAACAACTGAAAGTCATTGGACATAAAGAGAATGGCAAAGTATTGATCAAACGAACCATTAATAAGAATATCTTGAAAATGGCTGAGGCTACAAGAAAAGTTATTCGAAATAAATTGCGTGTTTTAAAGAGATCTACATTTTTTGTGCAGTACGTTTTTTGTCTATCGCTTAAGGTTTACCAGTTATACAAGATTATACAAAATTCCTTCCGAATGAAGAGGACTTCATAGGTTATTCCCAGAAAAACAGGGCGTGCATTTTATTTGTTATATAAGTGTCTTTAATATGTAATATTTTTATAAAAACTGTTAGAACCCTTTTTTAAGAAATACATAATTTTTAAAAGTGTTCCATGTAAAGGATAGTTAGGGGTGGGGGATTTTTTTGAAAATATTCGTGTCCTATGTTCAGAAGCTGCTAAACCTAAATACCAAGTTTGGCGTTTATCCAAATTTTCGTTTTTGAGTTATTATTGTTTACAGACACACACAACCACACATGGACCTTTATTTAAACTGCCTTTTTATTGGATTCGAGGTGCCTCAAAACATGTATTTCCGGTGAAATCTCGGTATACAATTTTTGGGTGGAATGCAATAACTTCTCTACCTACTATGTAAAAGGCAGAGAAAGTAAAAATTAATACCATTTATTTGGGTAACCTACCGTTATTATCCGGTTGTTGGTGTATAAAGTATCATAGCCTATTATGGAACCCGTGTCAATAATAGCAATGACGTATTTCCTTAGCTATGACGTAATACCGCTGTTCTAAGTTGCCCTGGCTATAGAGAGAAGATCAAACTATTTTGTGATATTCTTTTCTCTGAGTAACGAAGATACAAGTTTACATTTTACAATTACTTATCATGGTGTACTACATTACAGTCTCTAACACCTGCTCACTTCCTTCCCAGGCAGAAAATGTCTTTCTTATCGGTTAAACACGCCAGGTAATAACAAATGAAATGCAGGAGAGAAGTTAATGTATTACTTACTAACATATGAAGAGATCTCACTTGTGCCAGTTATGGATATCGAATTACTTCATGATTTATTTCCTACAATTTATAATAATAAGATTGTATAAAAAGTTGTACCTACTCGTGCGCTAATCATCAAAATCATTCATTTGTTCCACAAATTACGATTTTAATGTCGAAGAAGAAAGCTTCTAACCTATTCGTTTTTCGCTCGTTCAGCTTATATATTAGGATACTGCTGTATTATTGACTTACCAAACGCGTTGATTCAGTCAACAGCAATTTTCTCAACTTACCTAAAATAAAAAGAAAACACAGTATTACTTACAGTGAAAACTAAACAATATATCATTATCTACTATTGCACAAACAATTAAATTTCCTTCACTAAATATTCAGGCAAGAACAACAGATTTGTTTTTTTTTTTTTTGCATCTGATACCTATATGGAGTTCGCAACTTAAAAATCTGATGTAATACACCTACATGACTTTCTCTACCCTCTATAGCTTATTAGTGGATATACAAATTATTATTATTATTATTATTATTATTATTATTATTATTATTATTATTATTATTATGCAAATTTATTTTCCTTTCTGTTTCACTTTAATTGAGCTAAACCTTTGCATGAATAGCTACATTTCACATTTCGTTATAGATACAAAAAAGAACAGCGATATCAAATGCTTAAGAACTGGACGCTACATATTGGTCTTAAAATTTCACGCTGTTTCTATGCAATCTCGAGAAACAACCCAAAATCAACAGAACTGGAAAATAAGATGGCATGAACAATTCGAACCACCAACAACGGATATCTCGGAAATGGCTTGTGCCACAAACAAAGTTAAATGAAATAAAGTGTGCATTTTAAAGATATTTAGAATTTTTGTGTGGTACGTTTTCGTCTATCGCTTAACCAGTTGTACAACATTATACAAAATTCCCTCCGAATGAAGAAACTTTCACAGGCTATTCCCGGAAAATTCAAGGTATAAATTTTATTTGTCGTGTAAATATCTTTCATATATGGTATTTTAATCAAAATCGTTAGAGCGATTTTTTAGAAAATCAAAATTTTCGAAAAATGTTCCATGTAAAGAGTAGTTCGGGATGGGGGAGTTTTTTAAAATCTTCGTGTTGCATCCTCTAAGGATACTAAATCCAAATACCTAGTTTGGTATTCATCCGATTTTTCGTTTTTGAGTTATGTGTTTCACAGACAGACAAGGATGTGTTTTCAAAAATGCTTTATTTGGATTCAGGATACCTCAAGACATGTAATTCTGTTGAAATCTTGGTATCGAATTTTTGGGTGGAATTCAATACTTCCCTAGTAGAGAAAGTAATAAGCTTGGGTAAGAATAATTTGTATATACACTAATAAAAGATAGAGGGAGAGAAAACCATGTGACTGTACCACTCAGAATTTTTTTAAAAAAACTGACTACTGCATACCGTATTCTTCTTGCATACCTACAAGGAAATGTGTAAATCTGCAAATGTGAATTATCATCTCGATGAACAAGAAATAGAAGAATGTACTTTGTAAGAATATATTATAGAAGATTGAGCGGAGAAAGTCATGTGAGTACAACACATCAGGTCTTTTCAAGTAGTAATTCGCTATTCGTTTTCTCTCGTGGTCATGCACAGAGAAATGTTTAAATGCACCACATAGCGACTCAAAGTAGTTTTACTGTTGTTTAAAACCTTCTTGATGCTCTGTGAAATTACCTTATAACGGATAAGAAGTTACAGCCAGGAATAAGCAAACGTTACCGCTCACTCCATATCAGCTTAACAAATGTGTTAATTGCCTTTCAAAGGTAGAGCCGGTTAAATATTACCGTTATTGCTTGGCAAACAAAACCAACATGTGAAAGAAAATTTACATAAGCGCTGTCGGGATTCGAGTTGGCTACCGCTGTAATTCCTTAAGATCAAGGCACGTTTTGCCGCCTTTCCAAAATTCGCATCACGTTCTTGAGTGCAAAGAAGCCTCTGAGATTCAGAATCCCCCATCATCCGGTTGACTTGGCGCACGGTAAACTCTCGTCAACGGAATACATTAGTTGAGCTTATGGAGTTTCAGTGTACATAGAGAGACGGAGCACAGCGTCCTACAACAGACTCAGACACTAATATAACCATTACAAATCATTAGGTAATGGACTGATCAAAAGTGTACAATATTGTGACTTTATCCAGATTTGTTTCAACTGTCACTGTTTAGTTTTTATGTAGTTCCAGTCCTTCACACTGTCACTTCACTAAGCTGAGAAAATTTAATCCCCTTCGTGACGTAGCCTCTCCTTTTGAGCGGTTCCCACGCAGGGGAATCGAACACAAGACCTCCACCATCACTCGCTCCACAGCAGATCCGCTGCACGCCACAGAGTCGCTACAAACTCGCTCGGAGAACGGCAGCTCTCGTCGCAACGGATCTCACCCGCCAACTCGCTCGCTCATTCACTGATTGACTGACAAGTCAGTCCCCACCACACTTTATAAAAGTTTAATCCGACCTATAATAATCACTTACACTGCACCGGTATAGCCCCATCATTCATCAAAACCATTGCCACATGAAGTAGAACATCTTTACGTTATTAGCACCACGCTTTGGGCGCCAAACTTGCAGTTGTTTATTACTGCTGTTTGCACCACGTATTGCGGGAGATATGTTTCTTGGAGTGTTCGTCCCACGTACGATACAAACTTTCTGGTGGCCTTCGCCCCACGTTCACTTTTCCGGTGGCCTTCGCCCTCTTTTAAAAATCAACTTTGTATTTTAATGCTTATTTAAATATATATGTATGCCTCGGCTGCGTCAGTAGTAATTTGCAAAAACACGTATCTCTTAGCAGGGGTAGTACGGCTAAAGAATGAAGGCTTACACAAATTATAATGGTATTTAACTTCGTTTTATTAATCTTTCACACGATTAAATAACACCTCACTGATATATCCTACTGTAGAGCTGTGAGATTATTGTTACTTGTACTTTTTAACACGTAAACTTTATATTATTCACGCCGTAATGAATTTTTTTATAGCTCACATTGAATAAGTACCGAGTGAACTGCTCGGGAAAGCTGCCTTCTAGCGCCTGGCTTCTACCGATTAAATTCATATATTTCCACTATTTCAATTTCTGATTGGCTAATCCTACTCCAATAGAATACTTTTATTTAACTTAAAGCTTTTCTACTTTTTGATTGGCTGTTTATAAGCTGTTTTAAATAGTACATTATTGTTCCTTAGAATTACTAGCAGCCTTATTAAACTTTCTAATTTGTTGTTGTCTCAATGATACTTTATTGTTACCTCATTGTTACCAACTTTCGGCTTCTACTCTCACAGCTTCTACATTGTTAAATTACTTAATACATGCATATAACATTATTATACATGTACATAATAATATAAACATAATACAATGACTTTTACAAACACTTTAAATATTATATTATACACATATGTCTTTAAAAAGGCTGTTATTATATTTTATATTATATAATTACACTGATATAATTTAAGTGTTAAAAATACTGCCTCGCACATTCCAAAACAAAATTCTCCGCATTGCAGCCAAAGTTACTCCCATTGCTCCAGCCGCCAAACTACATGACGAACTCCGAACAATGACTCCGACATGACGAACAATTCATCAAAATGCTTGCTTTTAACTTATACAACACCATACCGCATAGCCACAATCCACTCATCAGACAACTTGGGAACCATGAAACTGACGACCTACAATACAAACGAACGTTGCATATTTTTTATCGCTCTCTTACTAACGACGATACCGCCATAGACGTAGCTGTTCATCTTTACATCACTCGTAATATTAGCATGTAATTTCTTACCCCTAGAGCTCCACAATAGGTCCACCAATTCTCCAAGACTGCGTCACTCGAGTCTCGAGCCAGCAACAACTCCGCAACCAACAGTACCAGGGGTCCGCACCTACACTTTAGGTAGACAGCCAGCCTTGTGTGTACTACACACGACCAACTACAGCTACTATTCACAGTAAGACAAACCGTGGAGGTAAGACATTCCACATCCTCCCCCAACATATATTGCAACGCTTCAGACCAACCCCTGTATTGTGAGGGTCAGTCCGTCAAATCGATCACTACAACAAAATTGTCCATCTCATCACTCCTTTCCCCAGGGTTTTGTTAAGACTTCGCTATGTACAGAACTAGGGTCATCCAACGCTTGCTTGCAAGTTATCATGTCCGTCCGTACTATCCGGGGTGCTCAACGGAACCCGGCTACACATACGCATGCACTTCATTCTTACATCTCCCCTGTCCTACCTGCTTAGGTTTGCATGTTGCATGGGGAGGCGATTTAGAACACACGCTGATGTAGCCGCTAGAATCTTCCAAAGAACATTCTAGAAATATTCACGTTCTGGAGGAGGGGCGAGGAAAGCGACATAAAACTCTTAGTTATCTACCGATAGTGATTCCGTGTTTACGCTGGTGAGCGGTACTTATCGTTGTTTATTCCGATTGCGACGCCGACCTCCCGATAACCTTGGACTATAGCCGCTCCGTCATTATATATATTCCAGTAGAAACATCTGGCCAACATCTTCGGCTGACTAGAGGGATTCAAAATACATAACATATTATATGAATAGATTATTAATAATAATTTGGTTTACTGCAATATTTCTTATTTGCTATTGGCGATTTTATAGCCAATTAAATACACAAAAGAACGTTTAAGTCATGTTAAAAATCTCACTTGCTTTCATATAACCTTCTCTACTCACTCTTCTACACATCATTCTTACAGCACTTCATTCTTCAGTCTACTTGTTGTTAATCGATACAAACCTTCATTACACATTTCGCTGCAGGTATAAGAAGAGCACACAGATAAACTAATAGTCGCAGTTTTAAAAAGCGTGTCGCTATGTGATGGATTTGCAATTCCAAAAATGTATTTAGAATGAAAAGAACTACCCAGTTTATTCACAGACAATTTAAGATAAACATATTATACACCATACAAGTATCTTAAACATAGTGTACTTCGATCAAAATCGTTTACATCATTGAAAAAAATAAAAAATAATGAAGGGGTAGTCTTTGTTACATCCTTGGAAGGTGCTGAAGATGGTATTTAACTGACATTTGTTTTTTGAGTTATGCTGTTCACAGAAAGTCACAAAAACACACACGAAAGTTTTCTAAAACTGCCTCAAAAGTGTATTTCCTGTAAACTTTTGGCATCAATTTTTGGATGGGATACAATTCTTCCTCTACCTACTGGCCCAGCAAGATGGCTCCGCGATAAAATGCGAGATCCCGTGTTGGATTCCCGGTGACCACCCACTGTAACCATGTTTTTTTCGTGGTTTTTTCTGCTTGACAAAGGCGAATACTGGAATGGTGCATTATACCACAGCTTTCCTTTATCTCTCATTTACTCTCAATTCATCTTCCTTTCATGTTTCAGGTTGACTCCGGCGCTATGATTCGGTTGGTGTCGGGCAGATGGCACAGAGGCTTGCGCTTTGGAAATGTTTCCCCGATCCCACCGGAGGGACGTCTACAAGTGACCCTTCCGCGGCCGGTTGTTGAGGCCGCATTTTTAACACTTAAATAATTTCAGTCTAATTATATAATATGTAAATTCAATAACAGCCCGCCTTAAAGCAATGTGTGTATGTAACAGTATATACAAAATGTATGTAACAGTCATTGTATATGTTTATATTATTGTATCCTTGTGTAATAATGTTAAGTGAATATATTACGTAATTTAATAATGTAGGAGCTTTGAGAATAATAGGTTAAAAGTTGCTAACAATGGGGTAACCTTGAAGCAATAATGAATTAGAAAGTTAAAATGTTACTTGTGATTCTTGGAAGCAATAATGTAATTTTAGTGACAGTTTATAAAAATAGCCAATCCACAACCAGAAAAGGCTTTAGTTAAATGAAGGTACTCTATTGGATTAGGAATAGCCAATCAGACACTTGAAATATAGAAATTTACAAGTTTAGGCGATTGAAATCAATTCAGTTGGTTACAGACAGCGTTATTAACCAGACGCAAAAAGTGCCCACAAGAGATTTAATACGTATTCGTGTGAGACGAAAAATGATTTACGTGCTAAAAAATGCAAATAATTAGTAAAAGAACCTCACAGCTCTCTATCAGTGAAGTGTTATATAAATCGTATCAAGCATTAATAAAAGGAGCGAAGTAAAATTATAATCTGTGTAAGCCTACATTCTTAGTCGCACCACAACCCTGCTAAAAGAAACATGTCTCCAACAATAATACTGACGCAGCCGAGGCAAACAAATATATAAATATAAAGAAACAGTTAAATTACAAAGTTAATATTTTTTAAACCTGGGACAAAGGCCACCTGAAAGTACATTTGGGGTGAAGGCTTTCGGAAACTGTTTACTACACGTGCGGTTGCAACTACTACAAGTTCGGCTCCCCAACAGTTGAAATACAATACAACTCCTACTTCAAATCGGCTTTTCCATACGTGAAACAATAACTTTCTCATTGTGCAGGCCTGAAAATCTTGCGAGTGTCTGTCCACTTGTGCCAGCTTCGCTCTGTCACCCGAGTGTCTCCTGTGGCTCCCTCACCTCATCCGTTTCTCTCTGCGGTGTAGGGATACAATATAGTGTCCCTTCGTTCACTAATACAGTCCAGTCCTCTATCTACCACACATAAGTAGTAGATAAAGTAAAAAGTTGATGGAGGCCAACAACTATATGGGAACGGTTAACAGGACAAATATCTAATATATAAATTGCCAATTTGAGAACGCAATAAGCTGTAAACGCTGGAAACGCCATAAAGAAGTAGAGACAGAGCATCGATATATGCTCATCTTTAAAATTGTCTTATGATAGCTTTGTTTACGTTAGCGGAGAGCTCTCTAATGACCAGTAAGCCACAACAAAACCTCGTTAATAGGGACTCCGATAACCCGGATCACAAAACTCCCTCCTAAAGAACGCGAAATCAGAATCACAAGCTTTTAACATGTTGGAAGTAAAAACCTCGCATGGGTTATGCTCTTCCATTTGAACAAAAACTCCTCATCGATTTTTACCTCTCAACTACCAGCGTGGGTAACCCAATATATACAAGTGCCTTATGAAAACTAAAATGCAACTTGAAAGCAAATTATGTATTACCAATATAATATTTTTATTACTTGCATCTTTCAAGGATACGACACGAAGATTTTCAACAAAAATCACCCAACTTCAAACGACCTTTTAAATGGAAAATATTTCGATTTTTTTTATTTTATCAACAAATAGCTCTAAACACTTTGATTAAAATTCGATATGCTTAAGATATTTTCATGACAAATAAAATGTATATCTGAATTTTCCTGGTAAAAGCCCACTTCATCCAGAAGTAGTTTTCTGCAATGTTGTATCGTGTCTTCAGGTTTATTGGTCCTTCACCACTAGTCGCTTTAAATAAACGACATCACTATTAGGACAGCGAGCCCCTTGTCTCAAAGGGGAGACGCGGAATTGAAACTTGAGCTGCATGCGTTTCCGACTTCTTAAACTGCGGCGGGACGTTCCAAATGTAAATACTGGAAAGGTACATACAAGTCCCATTTCACTAAGGTGACCTCGAAGCTGTTAACATCCACCCTTTCATTCATCTTTCGCTAGTCCTCCGCCATAGGCACTGATGTTAAACTCGTTTCAAAGTATTTATATATGCGCAGACAACCAACTGGCTGCAGCGCCGGGATAAATCTAAATACCCCGTATAAGTAGTAAACGTTAAGCGATGGACGAAAACACACCACATAAAAATGTCAATCCCTTTAAAGAACAGAATTTATTTAAAACAACTTTTTTGTGGCATAGATATCCATTATTAATGGCTGAAATTGTTTAATGCTTTGTCTTCTTTTAAAATCCTGTCGATATTCAGTTGTTTTTCGTGATTGCATGGAAAGAGTACTTAAGGAATTTATCGCTGTTCTCTTTGTACTTATAACGAAATGTGTAATGTAGCTCTTTCTGTAAAGGTTTATCTCAATTAAACTTAAGAAGATAGAAAAATAAGCTTTGGTAAGAATAGTTTGTGTGCCCACTAATAAGCGATGGAGAAAGTCATGTGAATGTGACACATCAGATTTTTAGAAAAGGGTTAGGTATTTACGTCAATGTTTATGTTTGTCTGTCCTCTGCAGAAAAGGAATATTTTGGTGAATACCAAACCTTTGGAGCTCTAAAGGAAGAAGCGTTACTTCGATTCAAAATCCACTGATTTCACGGTTTGTATGATTTGATTATGAAGATATAATTATTATTAAAGTTACTTGAGGCAGTATTTTTAACACTTGAATAATTTCAGTCTAATTATATAAATATGTAAATTCAATATCAGCCCGCCTTGAAGCAATATGTATGTAATAATTTGTAAAATGTATGTAGCAGTCATTGCATATGCTTATATTATTGTAAACATGTTCAATAATGTTATGTGAATGCATTACGTAATTTAATAATGTAGGAGCTGTGAGAATAAGAAGCTAAAGGTTGCTAATAATGAGGTAACAACAAGGTAACCTTGAGGCAATAATGAGTAAGGAAGTTTAAATGCTTCCTAGTTGTTATTAGAGCAGCAATAATATAAATTTTGAGACAGTTTAAAAATAGCCATTCAACAACCAGAAAAAGCTTTAGTTAAATGAAGGTATTCTATTGAAGTAGTATTAGCCAATCAGAGACTTGAAATACAGAAATTTAAAATTTAGGCGGTGGAAAAACAATTTAGTTGCTTCTAGATAGTGCTCATAACCAGACGAGAGGTGTGTCCTCGAGAAATTAAATACGTATTTGTGTGAGACGAAAATACTTTACGTGTTAAAAAGTGCAAGTATTAAATAAAATTATCTCACAGCTCTCTATATCAGTGAAATGTTATTTAATTTGTGTCAAGGATTAATAAAAAAAGTGAATTTAAACTAAAAATCTGTGTAAGCCTACATTCTTCAGTCGCACCACAACCCTGCCAAGACTTCCATGTCTCTAACAATAATACTGACGCGGCCGAGGCAAACATAAATATATAATATTTAAAGAAACAGTCAAATTACAAAGCTAATATTTTGAAACTTGGGGCGAAGGCCACCGAAAACCGGGTAGTATACGTGCGGTTGCAACAACTTCAAGTTCGGCTCCCCAACAGTTGAAATATAATACAACTCCTATAATACATCTTCTTCAAACTGGCTTTCAATATATAAAGACAATATCTACTTCATACTATAGAACTGCCTAAAACCAAAATAGACCAGGGGCAGTCTTTCTGAAACAATCTCCAGACGGAAGGTTATCAGTGAACACCATGATAGAATAATCAAACGGACGAGGCCCCCCACCTATCTGGAGCTCAGCACTGCACATAGCTCTCTCAGTAGGTTTACTCTGTCTTATGTGACTCCTAGAAGGAAGGAGGGACCCGAAGGGTGACCAAATCCTGAGGACGATGGAACCTGCCAAGGACAATTCCAGAATCACATTAATCCTGGCGACGACGCGAGCCTGCCAGCGCCATCTTCGTGGGAACAAGCACCCTCCTCCAGGAAGGGTCAACAGTGAGAAATGATTGTTGCTGCTACGTATGGAAAGTCATTTTATATTGTCTTTACATTGTTTGCACCAATTTGAAGTAGTTTATATTGGAGGAGTTGTATTATATTTCAACTGTTGGGGAGCCAAACTTGAAATTCGTTGCAACCGCACGTATGGTACCCAGTAGCCTTTCCCCAATTTTTAAAAATATTAACTTTGTAATTTGACTGTTTCTTTAAATATTATGTATTTATGTTTGCCTCGGTTGCGTCAGTATTTATTTTAGAGACACTTTTCTCTTAGTAGGGTTGTGGTGCAACAAGAATGTAGGCTTACACAGATTATAACTTTACTTCACTGCTTGACACAATTTAACTAACACTTCACTGATATAGAGAGAGAGAGAGCCGAGAAATTATTTTTATTAATTAATTACACTTTTTAACACGTAAACTTATTTTTCGTCTCACATGAATACGTATTATATTTCTTGAGGACACTTTTTGCGTCTGGTTACTAACGCTGTCTGCAGGCAACTGACTTCTAGATTTGTAAATTTTGCTATATTTCAGTTTCTTATTGGCTAGTCCTAGTCCTACACCTAGAATACTTTTATTTAACTAAGGCTTTTTCTGGTTGTTGATTGGATATTTTATAAACTTGTCAGTAAAATTACATTATTGTTAATCACAAGCAGTACTGTTAAACTTTCTTACTCATTATTGACTCAAGGTTACCTCATTGTTAGCAACTTTTAACTTATTATTCTCACAGATCCTACATTATTAAATTACGTAATATATTCACATAACATTATTAAACATGTATACAATAATATAAGCATATGCAATGACTGTTACATACATTATACAAATTATTACATACATATATTGCTTCAAGGCGGGTTGTTATTGAATTTATATATTATACAATTAGACTGAAATTATTTAAGTGTTAGAAATACTGCCTCAACAGACAGTCTTCCAAACGCCCGGGACAAATTCTTTACACAACGCAAACTCTCGCTGTCACCTGGTCCTGCAACCCTAAAGTTTGTTTGCAGATGACACAGATGAAAGCAAATGAACAGCAAATTTATGGTAAATGCGGAAGTACCCCAGATTCGCCTTCCGACCTAGGAACACCGCGATACAATTCAAGGTTGGAGTGGCCGACTGTGCTCGACGACAGTTGAAGAAAATACCGATCACTGGCATTCCCACCGGTAAAAGATGTAAATGCATTCGACACCCTGCAACAGATAGGCCAAGAAGATTTGACACCAATACCTCATTACCTTGAAGATAACTGAGCTAATCGACGACATCGTGGAGGAGGTAGACATTCAACACTCACAGATACAGAACTATCACATTCGGGTAATTTGAAACCTTCCTAGGACTATTAGTTCCTGTGAGGCATAGCACAGCAGGCTGAATACAATAGACGCGAAAACATCGGCCACCAATTACTTCAACATTTGCAAATATGGACTAATACATCGCACGGCTGCAAGCAGGGAATAGTCCCATGATGTATTGCACTCACATGACTTTCTCTACTGTTGTACTCGTACATACTATTTTAACAAACGCTTATTCTCCACGTACTTCATGTTAATCGAGATGTTAATCTTACTGCTAATTTTCTTGTAGATACAAGGGGAATATGCTAGGCTTTAAGTGATAGTCAAATACTTTAAGAGCGGGTTGCTATGTGGAGTATTCCATTTTCTTTGCATGTCCAGGACATATAAAAAATGAATAACGAATTCCCATTTGAGAATAAGTATAGCATTGGAACATTCAAGCAAATAACAAGGAATACCTCGAAAATGCTTCACTCAAAAAAAAATGTACATGACATAAATTGCGTGTTTTAAGGAGATCTGCACTTTTTGTGTAGTAAAATTTTCTCTCTCTCTTACGGTTTACGAGTTATGCAAAAGTAATTTAAAATGAAGAGGACCTTTGAAACATTCCCAGAAAATTCATCATATGCATCTCATTTACTATGAAAGTATTTTAAACATATATTTTAATCAAAGTCGTTAGAGGCATTTCTGAGTAAATCAAAGTTTTTGAAAAATGTTTCAAGTAAAGGATAGTCTGGGTGGGGGGATTTTCTTGTAAATCTTTGTGTCGCATCTTTGAAAGATACTGAACCTAAATGCCAAGTTTTGTATTTATCCGACTTTTTGTTTTGAATTATGCTGTTAAAAGACAGATACACGGACACACACTTGGGCATGTTTCCAAAAATGCTTTTTTGGATTCAGAGGACCTCAAATCACGTATTTCTGGTAAAATATCGGCATCGAATTTTTGGGTGGAATGCCAAGTTTCCCCTACTTACAATGTGTTGTAGAGAAATAAACAAAGATATCTTCCGTTATATTAACATGACTTTCTCCGCTCATATTTACACAATCCAGTTTTACAAAAGAATATTCTTCTGTCCGCTTCTGGTTAATCGAGATAAAAGTCTGCAGAAATAATTTAGTTGCACACTTCACTGCATGTACAATGGAAATATTCATACTTAAGGGAATCAAATCCAAAACAGCCAATGATAAAGCACGTAAATATTACAGCGGGAAAGTTAGAGTCTCTCTAGCAGAGTATAGAAGATGGACAATTCCGAGAAGCTTTCTTCCAATTCTGATCTTCAAGAGGTGCACATCACGTCGATCTGGGGAAGTGTGTGAACTTAGATGTAGATCTTGACAAAGTAGCGGGGAAATAGTACGCAATTTGGAGGAATTGAAAAGGTGTCAAGACAGCAGTTTTATTATTATTATTATTATTATTATTATTATTATTATTGCTTACATAAATAGAATAAATCCAGACAAGCAGTAACACGTGGCTTAATTCAACTCTCATTATTCGGATAAGAATAATGTGCAAATATAGACAATTTAAGGTAACAACAACGAAGAGAAGAAGCGAACTTCTCAGACTACAGTAGCACACCGCTACACGTGTTGTGGAGTAGCTATGGGAAAACAAGTCTTCTATAGACGTCTAAACAGAATGTTTTCAAAATCCGCACAGAGTACGTAAAGCTTTATAATTCTATAGAGGCGTATCGAAAGTTAATTTCTGTTTAAGAGAGTTCTTTAGTATTATTGTTGTTATTATTATTATTATTATTATTATTATTAGTAGTAGTAGTAGTAGTAGTAGTAGTAGTAGTAGTAGTAGTAGTAGTAGTAGTAGTAGTAGTACATACAAAGTATGGCATTTACAAAAAAGTCCCTAAATGTTTCCCCTTGTTATGATTAGAATTAACCCAGGGCACAGGCACATATATTGTTCATGCATCCATCGCCCTCACATAAGGACAAGATTCCACCTGCACGTAGAAGCTACTTCATTTTATTCCATCTCTCCAGTTTCCTGAAGTCGTCTCCAAATATAGCAGCACTTTCCTCTATCAACAAAGCCACCCCACGATGCTCAAGTTGTTTGCCTCTAAGATGGCGCCGTCTGATAGTCCCTCCCCCCACACACACCTATCGATCTGGTCTGTAAATCTTAAGAGAACACATGAGAGAATGTACTTGGCTCTACAACCTTCAAATTCCGCGTAAGTGACTTAGTAGTAGTACTACTTTTTTTTCTTTCTCTATCACGTATTACCGAGTAAGTATTGTATTCCGCACAAAAGTTCCATACACATTTCACCGGAAATACATCTTTTGAGGAACCCTGAACAAAACACTGTTGGGAAAAGATCCGTGTGTGTGTGAACGCTAGATGCGCACATGACAACGTGCATAAGTTAAAACTTTTGTGAAAATTTCGTTAAGTACACTTCACTCGGAAGGAATTTTGCATATTTTCGTTCGATTGGTTAACCACAATAAGTATTCAAAAATATGTTCTTTCTTTCTTTAACGGATTACGCTCGTTATTGGACATATACTACCAAGGACTCACAAGACAATGCCTTGGGTCATTAGCCTGTCGAGGAGCAAGCGAATTCTGGATCATAGCACATCCATGATTCGTGATCAGCCAAATGTCTGGGTCAGTAGTCTTTCGAGGAACAAGTAAACTCTGGATCATAGCACATCCAGGATTTGTGATCAGCCAAATGTCTGGGTCAGTAGTCTGTCGAGGAGCAAGAAAACTCTGGATCATAGCTTATCCAGGATGGGTGATCAGTGCAATATCTTGGGTCAGTAGCCTATGGAGGAGCAAGTAAACTCTGGATCATAGCACATCCAGGATTGGTGATCAGCCAAATGTCTGGGTCAGTAGTCTGTCGAGGAGAAAGTAAACTCTGGATCATAGCTTATCCAGGATGGGTGATGAGCCCAATGCCTTGGATCAGTAGCCTGTCGAGGAGCAAGTAAATTCTGGATCATAAGCACATCCAGGATTGTGATCAGCCAAATGTCTTGGGTCAGTAGCCTGTCGAGGAACAAGTAAATTCGGGATCATAGCATATCCAGGATTGGTGATCAGTCCAATGTCTTTGGTCAGTAGTCTGTCGAGGAGCAAGCAAACTTTGGATCATAGCACATCCAGGATTGGTGATCAGCCATATATCTTGGGTCAGTAGTCTGTCGAGGAGCAAGTAAACTCTGGATGATAGCATATCCAGTATGCATGAAGAGCCCAATGTTTGGTATGGTGGTGAAGAAGAAGGAAATGACATATAGTGATGAAAGAGGTGATAGGAAAATTCGTAGATCGCATTACCCTACCCAGCATTCACCTAGCAAACGAGGAAGGGCAAAGTGCCCTCGGTCGGATTGGTCGGCGCCGGGGTTTCAACCCGAGACCTCCCGAACGCGTACCACAGATGTTTGCGCCTGAGGCATCCCGCTCCGTAAATATTAAAAAATTTGCTACACAGAACTTTAGATCTCTTTAACACAGACAAATTATATTAAATAACCTATTTTGGCATCAGCCATTTCTGGAATCCCCGTTGTTTTTGGTTTGAAGTTTTCAGTAGTTTGTTATTTTTTAAGTGCTGCCATTATTCAGTTGTTTCTCGCAATGTCATGCAAAGAACGAGGAGCGTCAAGATCAGGAATATTATATTAAAGCGCTTTAAATATTTTATTATCACCTCGTGTTCTGTATAGCTCTTGTATCTACAACGAAATGTGTAGTACAACTGTTTCTACAGATGTTTATTTGGATTATCGTAAAGTAAATAGAAGCATAAGCCTTCCTAAGGTTTGTTTGCAGCCGGTAAATAAACTATGTTCAAAAATGTATTCTTAGTTTTATAATACATCATGGAATACTATTGAATCTCATGCTATATCGATAGACCCACTGTTTAACCTGCTTCATCTGAAGTATTTGCTACTTCGTAAAGGTAGAAAGGAGAGGAAGTTACTTTTGTAGCTTAAAAAAATACAAAAGCAAGTTGTTTAAGAAAATTATAACAGATAAATGGAAGTTAATTGATTGAAAACTACTATTAGCTGTAAGCTAATTGTGGGAGTGTAATACATTGTGACGTAACTATGGCTAGAGCTATCAATTGCAAAGCGCCGACTAACGGGCGTTTGAAGAGATACCATGCGTTTCCATTCTCCGAACCTATAGAATATTCTAGAACTGTCTGAAAAATTCCAGCGGTTATATAACCGAAGGCGCGCGCTAGTAAGCAAGCTGGTGAGTGCGTTTCTGATGCGACATTAAGAGCGGTTATGCTAGTGTGTTTGTAACCACTGGTGTGACGTACAGTGAGTGCGGCTACTGCGAGAAATGCGAGACTCTTGTGTTCGACTCCCCAGCAGAGCCTGCTTCGCGCGTAATTCATTACATCGCGAAGAGAAGTGAAATGGCAGAGAAAACTGAAGCAGATCCTATTAGTGAACTGACAGTAAAAATTGCACTACATCATGTTAGTGACAGTAAGACCTTAGTGAAGTGACACTGAAAATTCAGCTAGATTGCATTATAGAAGTGACAGTGAGAATTGAACTAGGCGCATTAGTGAGGTGGCAATGAGAACTAAGTAAATTGACAATGAAACTTGAACTAGATCACATCAGTAAAGTAATATATCTTATTGAATTGACAATGAAAACTGAGCTAAATCACATTAGGGAAGTGACAGCGAGAACTAGGTGATTTTACAGTGAAAATTGAACTAGATCACATTATAGAAGCAACACTGAGAACTAAGTGAATTGACAGCTAGAATTGAACTAGGTCACATTAGTGAAGTGACAGTGAATTGATAGTGAAAATTGAACTAGATCATATTAGTGAAGTGATAGAACTAAGTGAATTGATAGTGAAAATTGAATTAGATCACATTAGTGATGTGATAGTGAGAACTAAGTGAATTTATAGTGAAAATTGAAGTGGTTCACATTAGTGAAGTTATAGTGAGCACTAAGTGAATTCACTGTGAAAATTGAACTAGATCAAATTAGTGAAGTTATATGAGAACTAAGTGAATTGATAGTGAAAACTGAACTAGATCACATTAGTGAAGTGATAGTGAGAACTAATTGATTTTACAATGAAAATTGAACCAGATCACATTATAGAAGCTACACTGAGAACTAAGTGAATTTACAGCTAAAATTGAAATAGGTCACATTACTGAAGTGACAGTCAATTGATAGTGAAAATTGAGCTAGATCACATTATTGAAATGATAGTGAGAACTAAGTGAATTTATGGTGAAAATTGAACTAGATCACAATAGTGAATAGGCAACGAGAACTAATTACATTGACAGTGAAAATTCAACTAGATCAGACTTGTAAATTGACAGCCAAAAACTGAACTAAAGCCCATTAGCCAAGTAGCAGTGAGACCTTAATGAAGTGACAGTGAAAAATTGAACTCACATTAACAAAGTGACAGTGAAAAATTGAACTCATTTTAACAAAGTGACAGTGAGGTCTTAGTGAAGTGACTGAAAATTGAACTAGATCACAGTAGTGAAGTATCATTGATAGCTTAGTGAAGTGACAGTGAAAGTTGAACTAGATCACAGTAGTGAAGTATCATTGATAGCTTAGTGAAGTGACAGTGAAAATTGAACTAGATCACAGTAGTGAAGTATCATTGATAGCTTAGTGAAGTGACGGTGAAAAATTGAACTAGATCACATTAACAAAGTGACAGTGAGGCCTTAGTGAAGTGACAGTGAAAATTGAACTAGATCACAGTAGTGAAGTATCATTGAGAGCTTAGTGAAGTGACAGTGAAAGTTGAACTAGATCACAGTAGTGAAGTATCATTGATAGCTTAATGAAGTGACAGTGAAAGTTGAACTAGATCACAGTAGTGAAGTATCATTGATAGCTTAGTGAACTGACAGTGAAAGTTGAACTAGATCACAGTAGTAAAGTATCATTGATAGCTTAGTGAAGTGACAGTGAAAATTGAGCTAGATCACAGTAGTGAAGTATCATTGATAGCTTAGTTAAGTGACGGTGAAAAATTAAACTAGATCACATTAACAAAGTGACAGTGAGGCCTTAGTGAAGTGACAGTGAAAATTGAACTAGATCACAGTAGTGAAGTATCACTGATAGCTTAGTTAAGTGACGGTGAAAAATTAAACTACATCACATTAACAAAGTGACAGTGAGGCCTTAGTGAAGTGACAGTGAAAATTGAACTAGATCACAGTAGTGAAGTATCATTGATAGCTTAGTGAACTGACAGTGAAAGTTGAAGTAGATCACATTAACAAAGTGACAGTGAGGCCTTAGTGAAGCGACAGTGAAAATTGAACTAGATCACAGTAGTGAAATATCATTGATAGCTTAGTGAAGTGCCAGTGAAAGTTGAACTAAATCGCAGTAGTGAAGTATCATTGATAGCTTAGTGATGTGACAGTGAAAGTTGAACCAGATCACAGTAGTGAAGCATCATTTATAGCTTAGTGAAGTGACAGTGAAAGTTGAACTAGATCACAGTAGTGAAGTATCATTGATAGCTTAGTGAAGTGACAGTGAAAATTGAACTAGATCACAGTAGTGAAGTATCATTGATAGCTTAGTGAAGCGACGGTGAAAAATTAAACTAGATCACATTAACAAAGTGACAGTGAGGCCTTAGTGAAGTGACAGTGAAAATTGAACTAGATCACAGTAGTGAAGTATAATTGATAGCTTAGTGAAGTGACAGTGAAAATTGAACTAGATCACAGTAGTGAAGTATCATTGATAGCTTAATGAAGTGACAGTGAAAGTTGAACTAGATCACAGTAGTGAAGTATCATTGATAGCTTAGTGAACTGACAGTGAAAGTTGAACTAGATCACAGTAGTAAAGTATCATTGATAGCTTAGTAAAGTGACAGTGAAAATTGAACTAGATCACAGTAGTGAAGTATCATTGATAGCTTAGTGAAGTGACGGTGAAAAATTGAACTAGATCACATTAACAACGTGACAGTGAGGCCTTAGTGAAGTGACACTGAAAATTGAGCTAGATCACAGTAGTGAAGTATCATTGATAGCTTAGTGAAGTGACAGTGAAAGTTGAACTAGATCACATTAACAAAGTGACAGTGAGGCCTTAGTGAAGCGACAGTGAAAATTGAACTAGATCACAGTAGTGAAGTATCATTGATAGCTTAGTGAAGTGACAGTGAAAGTTGAACTAGATCACATTAACAAAGTGACAGTGAGGCCTTAGTGAAGCGACAGTGAAAATTGAACTAGATCACAGTAGTGAAATATCATTGATAGCTTAGTGAAGTGACAGTGAAAGTTGAACTAAATCGCAGTAGTGAAGTATCATTGATAGCTTAGTGAAGTGACAGTGAAAGTTGAACTAGATCACAGTAGTGAAGCATCATTTATAGCTTAGTGAAGTGACAGTGAAAGTTGAACTAGATCACAGTAGTGAAGTATCATTGATAGCTTAGTGAAGTGACAGTGAAAATTGAACTAGATCACAGTAGTGAAGTATCATTGATAGCTTAGTGAAGTGACGGTGAAAAATTAAACTAGATCACATTAACAAAGTGACAGTGAGGCCTTAGTGAAGTGACAGTGAAAATTGAACTAGATCACAGTAGTGAAGTATCATTGATAGCTTAGTGAAGTGACAGTGAAAATTGAACTAGATCACAGTAGTGAAGTATCATTGATAGCTTAATGAAGTGACAGTGAAAGTTGAACTAGATCACAGTAGTGAAGTATCATTGATAGCTTAGTGAAGTGACGGTGAAAAATTGAACCAGATCACATTAACAACGTGACAGTGAGGCCTTAGTGAAGTGACACTGAAAATTGAGCTAGATCACAGTAGTGAAGTATCATTGATAGCTTAGTGAAGTGACAGTGAAAGTTGAACTAGATCACATTAACAAAGTGACAGTGAGGCCTTAGTGAAGCGACAGTGAAAATTGAACTAGATCACAGTAGTGAAGTATCATTGATAGCTTAGTGAAGTGACAGTGAAAGTTGAACTAGATCGCAGTAGTGAAGTATCATTGATAGCTTAGTGAAGTGACAGTGAAAATTGAACTAGATCACAGTAGTGAAGTATCATTGATAGCTTAATGAAGTGACAGTGAAAGTTGAACTAGATCACAGTAGTGAAGTATCATTGATAGCTTAGTGAACTGACAGTGAAAGTTGAACTAGATCACAGTAGTAAAGTATCATAGATAGCTTAGTGAAGTGACAGTGAAAATAGAACTAGATCACAGTAGTGAAGTATCATTGATAGCTTAGTGAAGTGACGGTGAAAAATTGAACTAGATCACATTAACAACGTGACAGTGAGGCCTTAGTGAAGTGACACTGAAAATTGAGCTAGATCACAGTAGTGAAGTATCATTGATAGCTTAGTGAAGTGACAGTGAAAGTTGAACTAGATCACATTAACAAAGTGACAGTGAGGCCTTAGTGAAGCGACAGTGAAAATTGAACTAGATCACAGTAGTGAAGTATCATTGATAGCTTAGTGAAGTGACAGTGAAAGTTGAACTAGATCACATTAACAAAGTGACAGTGAGGCCTTAGTGAAGCGACAGTGAAAATTGAACTAGATCACAGTAGTGAAATATCATTGATAGCTTAGTGAAGTGACAGTGAAAGTTGAACTAAATCGCAGTAGTGAAGTATCATTGATAGCTTAGTGAAGTGACAGTGAAAGTTGAACTAGATCACAGTAGTGAAGCATCATTTATAGCTTAGTGAAGTGACAGTGAAAGTTGAACTAGATCACAGTAGTGAAGTATCATTGATAGCTTAGTGAAGTGACAGTGAAAATTGAACTAGATCACAGTAGTGAAGTATCATTGATAGCTTAGTGAAGTGACGGTGAAAAATTAAACTAGATCACATTAACAAAGTGACAGTGAGGCCTTAGTGAAGTGACAGTGAAAATTGAACTAGATCACAGTAGTGAAGTATCATTGATAGCTTAGTGAAGTGACAGTGAAAATTGAACTAGATCACAGTAGTGAAGTATCATTGATAGCTTAATGAAGTGACAGTGAAAGTTGAACTAGATCACAGTAGTGAAGTATCATTGATAGCTTAGTGAACTGACAGTGAAAGTTGAACTAGATCACAGTAGTAAAGTATCATTGATAGCTTAGTGAAGTGACAGTGAAAATTGAACTGGATCACAGTAGTGAAGTATCATTGATAGCTTAGTGAAGTGACGGTGAAAAATTGAACCAGATCACATTAACAACGTGACAGTGAGGCCTTAGTGAAGTGACACTGAAAATTGAGCTAGATCACAGTAGTGAAGTATCATTGATAGCTTAGTGAAGTGACAGTGAAAGTTGAACTAGATCACATTAACAAAGTGACAGTGAGGCCTTAGTGAAGCGACAGTGAAAATTGAACTGGATCACAGTAGTGAAGTATCATTGATAGCTTAGTGAAGTGACAGTGAAAGTTGAACTAGATCGCAGTAGTGAAGTATCATTGATAGCTTAGTGAAGTGGCAGTGAAAGTTGAACTAGATCACAGTAGTGAAGCATCATTTATAGCTTAGTGAAGTGACAGTGAAAGTTGAACTAGATCACAGTAGTGAAGTATCATTGATAGCTTAGTGAAGTGACAGTGAAAATTGAACTAGATCACAGTAGTGAAGTATCATTGATAGCTTAGTGGAGTGACAGTGAAAGTTGAACTGGATCACATTAACAAAGTGACAGTGAGGCCTTAGTGAAGTGACAGTGAAAATTGAACTAGATCACAGTAGTGAAGTATCATTGATAGCTTAGTGAAGTGACAGTGAAAGTTGAACTAGGACACATTAACAAAGTGACAGTGAGGCCTTAGTGAAGTGACAGTGAAAATTTAACTAGTTCACAGTAGTGAAGTATCATTGATAGCTTAGCGAAGTGACAGTGAAAGTTGAACTGGATCACATTAACAAAGTGACAGTGAGGTCTTAGTGAAGTGACAGTGAAAATTGAACTAGATTACTGTAGTGAAGTATCATTGATAGCTTAGTGAAGTGACGGTGAAAGTTGAACTAAATCGCAGTATTGAAGTATCATTGATAGCTTAGTGAAGTGACAGTGAAAGTTGAACTAGATCACAGTAGTGAATTTATAGCTTAGTGAAGTGACAGTGAAAGTTGAACTAGATCACAGTAGTGAAGTATCATTGATAGCTTAGTGAAGTGACAGTGAAAATTGAACTAGATCACAGTAGTGAAGTATCATTGATAGCTTAGTGAAGTGACGGTGAAAAATTAAACTAGATCACATTAATAAAGTGACAGTGAGGCCTTAGTGAAGTGACAGTGAAAATTGAACTAGATCACAGTAGTGAAGTATCATTGATAGTTTAGTGAAGTGACAGTGAAAATTGAACTAGATCACAGTAGTGAAGTATCATTGATAGCTTAATGAAGTGACAGTGAAAGTTGAACTAGATCACAGTAGTGAAGTATCATTGATAGCTTAGTGAAGTGACAGTGAAAGTTGAACTAGATCACAGTAGTAAAGTATCATTGATAGCTTAGTGAAGTGACAGTGAAAATTGAACTAGATCACAGTAGTGAAGTGTCATTGATAGCTTAGTGAAGTGGCAGTGAAAATTGAACTAGATCACAGTAGTAAAGTATCATTGATAGCTTAGTGAAGTGACAGTGAAAATTGAACTAGATCACAGTAGTAAAGTATCATTGATAGCTTAGTGAAGTGACAGTGAAAATTGAACTAGATCACAGTAGTGAAGTGTCATTGATAGCTTAGTGAAGTGACAGTGAAAATTGAACTAGATCACAGTAGTAAAGTATCATTGATAGCTTAGTGAAGTGACAGTGAAAATTGAACTAGATCACAGTAGTGAAGTGTCATTGATAGCTTAGCGAAGTGACAGTGAAAGTTGAACTAGATTACATTAACAAAGTGACAGTGAGGCCTTAGTGAAGTGACAGTGAAAATTGAACTAGATCACAGTAGTGAAGTATCATTGATAGCTTAGCGAAGTGACAGTGAAAGTTGAACTAGATTACATTAACAACGTGACAGTTAGATCTTAGTGAAGTGACAGTGACAATTGAACTAGATCACAGTAGGTACACAGGCATGGGAAATTATTTCTGTTGACAAATATTTAAATGTTACGAGGATGAATACAGCGGATACACGAGTGCAGCCATATCCTTCTTAAACGAGAACATTTACTATATGTTGACGTAGAAAAAAAAGATGATATATGACTGTTAGCATAGGTGCTATTCTTTACGATAATTGAACCCATATATCACGTGGGCGTTAGTGTATTATTCTCTGAACAGGGCGTCGAGATATGAGAGATTGATTACATGGCTGCGGAATATTTTCACCGTCCTCTCCAATTCCGGGAAAATAAGAAGAGCGACAATGGTTGTACACATTTCTTTTCAAAGTTTCATCTAACTGAAAATGATAACATTTAAAGGGTGTGTGTGTGACACATTTTTACTTCCCCTACTACCTACCTTATAACAGTAAGTAAATGTAGTATTGTATTGCATACAAAAATTGCTTAGCGAGATTTCATTGCAAATACGTATTTTGATACTCCCTGAATCTAAAAATTAGTGTTTTTAGAAAAAGGTTCATGTGTGTGTGTATGTTGCGACACGAACATTTTCAACAAAATCCCCACACCATATTACCCTTATATGAAACATTTTTCAAAAATATTGATTTTCTCAAAAATAGCTCTTACGATTTTGATTAAATTATCATACGTTTAAGATGTTTTCAGCAAATGAAATGTATATGATGAATTTTCTGGGAATGTTCCCAAAAGTCTGTTTCATTCTGAATGACGTTTGCATTAACTGGTAAACCGTAAGAGAGAGACAAAATTTTACTACATATAAAATGTTGATCTCATTAAAATACACAATTTATACCATATACTTTTTTTGTAGAGTGAAGCATTTCCGAGATATTCCTTGTCATTTTTTTTGAATTTTTCAACACTTATACTTTTCCTCAAAGCAAAATTACTTATTCATTTTTGTTCCTAGTAATGCAAAGAGAATGGAATACTCCACATAGCAACCAATTCTTAAAATATTTGACTATCGCTTAAGGCCCTTGCACCTACAAGAAAATTGGCAACAATACTACATTGACATGAAGTAGATGGTGAATAAGCGTTTGTAAAAATAGTTTGTACACGAGTAGAGAAAGTCATGCGAGTGTAACATAACAATTTTTTTTTTTGTGTAGCACGTTTTCGTCTATCGCTTAACGTTTAGCAGTTATGACAAGATTATGCAAAATTCCTACTGATGGAAGGCTACACAGGCATTTCCCAAGAAAATTTAAGATACAAATATTATTTTACAGGTAAATATCTTTAATATATGGTAATTTAATCATAATCGTTGCAACCATGTTTTAGAAAATACAAATGTTCCAATTGTTTTCCATGTAAATTGAGTTTGGGTTGAAGGGATTTTCTTGAAAATCTTCAGACACACAGACATATGCGGATCTTTTTCTAAAAATGTCTTTTTTTGAATTCAAGGGACCTCAAAACATGTATTTACAGTGAAATCACAGTATCGATTTTTTAGGTGGAATGCAAAACTTTCTCTACTTACTACGTACGTGGTAGAGAAAGTCATGATAATGCAAGGTATAAGATTTAAAACGTTACTTCGATTGTTTTTTTAAATTTATTTTAAAAGGTCTGTTGCTTTGTTTCTTTTGTGACACAAGACTTTCACTTCAACGCCGGGTTGCCCTCTAGGAACTAAAAGCGTCTCTCGTACATCTGTAACGTAACAAAACATAAATATACATGAAGCTATCGACCGCGGGAACAAATTTCCTTTCCTTTTGTAATGTGTGGGTCTATTAACACTTGTAAGGGAAGGATGACAATGGCAGGTCGTGTTTACCTGAACTTTATGCTGAAAGAGACTGATAATGGTCTGCGTTGGACAATTAGAACAAAACAACTGCTAGAGACGAGATAGCACCCGCTCTGTATAGCGCGTGTCAATCCTTTGTTATCAGAGAAGAAGCCATTTGTCTATTAGAGACCTCTGTGTACATCGTCACGTAAAATTTCTGTTGAAAGTGGAGCTATGCCGAACACCCTATTCTAACTCAGCTACGTAGTTCCAGAGATGTGCATCCGTTAACGGAACCATTTGGTGTAAACGTTTGAGGGAACATGTTGATCCGTATTTCATATTATGCATTCATTCATATGTACAGAACTGCTGGATGCCCCAGAGAACAATATTTCTAAAGGATGAACTGGCGTGGAAATTGGAACAGTATCATTTGCAGATAAAGTTTGTTAAATTGTAAAGAAAGGTTGGTAAAATATACTGTATTCTATTCAAAAAATTTATATCGAGATTTAACTAAAATACAGGTTGAGCCTTCGTGAATACAAACAAAAACAAGATTCAAGCAAACAAACAAATAAAAAGCATTTTTAAACAAATGTTTTTACGCTGGCGGACATATGTGTGCGTGTGTTGTCTGTGTGTGAAAGCACACTCTGTTAAACTAACTCCCTCCACCACAGAGTAAACTTCACATGGAAACATTTTCGTTTTTACATTCTCTACTAGAAATCGGGCAAATATTGCATTCCACCCAAAAATCCGATACGATATGTCATTGAAATACATGTTTTGAGACTCCCAGAATTCAAATAAGTTCATGTGTGTATGTTTGTATTGTGTGTGTGTGTGTGTTTCTGTGAACAGCATAACACAAAAGCAAAAATTTGGATAAATATTATACTTGGTATTTAGATTCAGTACCTTCCATGGATGCGACACGAAGATTTTCAAGAAAATCCCCCCACCTCAAACTACCCGTTACAAGGAACATTTTGCGAAATTATTTATTTTATAAAAATGGCTTTAACGATTTATATTAACATACTATATATTAAAGATATTTACATGAAAAATAAAATGCATGTCTTGAATTTTCGAAAACATGCTAAATAAAAAATATAGATCTCTATAAAGCAGGCAATTTATTTGAAATAACCTTTTTTTGTAACATAAGCCATTTCCGAGATATCCGTTATTGAGTTTCAAATTGTCAAATGTAGAATGTTGGTTGAATGTAAGACAGAGTTGGGCAGATAAAACCGGCCCCATCTCACTTTATATGATTTTGTAAGAAATTATTATGGTTATACTTTCTTCCGCGTGTTTACTTTCATTGTTCTTGTTGCTTCTTACAAATGATTGACAATGATTTATAAACTGTTGTGTTTGCTGTTGTAAACACTTGTTTTGCACAGTAAGCATGACTTATTCAATAACAAAGCGAATATTCATTGTAGAGGCGTACATGCTGACCAGTTCTATCAAGGAATCAGATAAATATCCACTTTGGCCATTACCAGCGAACAGCAGCATTCAAAGTTTGGCGTAACAACAACTGAAGGAGCCCGATAGGGATAAGCGTGTAAATTTCTGTCACTGGTTCTGATTGCAGATGGTTATACGGTCCCACTGATGTTTATCATGAGTGATGAAGCTTGGTTTCATTTATCCGGATATGTAAACTCCCAGAACAGTAGATATTGGGCGACACAAAATCCTAACCTCCACACAACCAAAAGATCGGTGTTTGGTGCACTATGACTGCGAAATGCATTTATAAGTCCAATATTCTTGATAGCACAGTCAACACAGCTGTTTGCTTGACCTTTTGGATGAAATTTATCCACAACTAACGGAAGAGCAGCATAATTATTGCTTCTTTCAACAAGATGGGTCGACACTTCACACATCTGATAGGTCATTTCATCAGATGTTCACTGAAGAGAGGACTGTATGAAAAAGGTTTATGGTCAAAAGGTTTGTCGATATGTGGCTTTTATTTATGGGATAATTGAAGGGAAAAGTGTACCAACAGAATCCCCATTCCATTGATGAGCTGAAGGGTAACACCAGCAGTTGCATCCGCACTATCACCCACGAGGAATTGACAGGTTTTTATGACTCTGTTAAGACGTGCACAGATGTGTCTACATGCATGCTGAGGTAGTATTTCTTTTACACTTAAATGATATCAGTCTAATTATATAATATAAAACTTAATAACAACCCGCCTTGAAGCAATATGTGTATAATATATAAAACGTATGTAACAATCATTGCATTATGTTTATATTATTATGTACATGTATAAAAATGTTATGTGAATGTATTATGTTATTTAACAATGTAGGAGCTGTGAGAATAGAAGCTGAACGTTGCTAACAAAGAAGTAACAATGCGGTAACCTTGAGACAACAGTAAATTAGAAAGTTTAACAATGCTACTAATAATTCTTGGAACAATAATGTAATATATAAAACAGTTAATAAATAGCCAATAAACAACTAGAAAGGGTAAAAGTTAAATAAAAGTATTCCATCGGAGTAGGATTAGCCAATCAGAAATTGAAATAGTGGAAATATACGAATTTAGGCGGTAGACGCTACAAGACAGCGTTCCCAAGCAGACGCTAGAAGGCAGCGTTTCCGAGCAGTTCGCTCGGTACGTATTCAGTGTGAGACATAAAAAAATTCATTACGACGTGAATAATATAAAGTTTACGTGTTAAAATATACAATTAACAATCACACAGCTCTACAGTAAGATACATTAGTGAAGTGTTATTTAATCGTGTGAAATATTAATAAAAACGAAGTTAAATACCATTATAACTTGTGTAAGCCTCATTCTTTAGCCGTACTACCCCTGCTAAGAGATACGTGTTTCTGCAAATTACTACTGGCGCAGCCGAGGCATACATATATAATATTTAAATAAACATTAAAAATACAACGTTGATTTTTAAACGTGGGGGAAAACGCCACCGGAAAAGTGAACGTGAGGCGAAGGCCACCGGAAAGTATCGTACGTGCGTGGTCTAAAGAACTTCAAGTTTGGCTTCCATACGTGAGGCTACAACTATCTCAAGTTTGGCGCCCAACAGGGGGTAGCAATACATCTACTTCAAGAAGGAGGGCACTTCAAAGGCTTATTATGAAGGTAAATATAAGACAGATTCATTTATTCCATTTGAAGTCTGTTTCAAATCAGTGTGGTAACACGGGTCGGTTTTATGTGCACAACTCTGTAAGTAGGGTAGAATTGAGAGTTCTGGCGCAGTTAATTTATGCATGGCTATTCATATGCAAATGAGCTCCCCCACCTCCTCTCCCCCCACCTCCAGCTCCTTGGTATGAGAGTTCTGGCGCAGTTAATTTATGCGTGTCTATTCATATGCAAATGAGCTCCCCCACCTCCTCCCTCCCCCACCCCCACCCCCTGCTGTGCCTTGGTAGTTTTAGTTGCAGCTGCGGTCGTAAATCATGTTGAGTACAATGGAGGCTTGACAGTTAGGTAATTAAAGCTGTCAATCAACTGTCAAAACGAACAAAGGGGTCATAAATTTAAGGTTCTGTAACAAAGGCGAGATGTTTTTCCTACCCATTCCACATCCGGCCACTTCTGCACCTGATCAGTTACCCACCCCCACTTCCATTGTGTGTCGAACACGTGGCATACTCGTTCCACTAGCTTTTAACAAAAGAACAATGCTTAACCTTCAGCTGTCAAAATGAACAAAGCCCATGATGAATTAGGGTTGTAACAAAGCCTGACCTTTTCCATTGTGTAAGAGATTCTATTGTGTGTGCCTTTCTATTGTCCTTGGCAAGCATTCTTTAGAAAGACCACCTGCAGCGTTCCCATCCCAATAACAAAGCCTGACCCTTTCCATTGTGTAAGAGATTCTATTGTCCTTGGCAAGGCTAGTTTAGAAAGACACCTGCAGCGTTCCCATTGTTTGGCCACCTGCTAGTTTAACAAAAGAATTCGAGGGTTGCTTTATACTCGTCCTGTCCTTGTTTGTGTGAAAGAGAGAGAAACTTGTTTACCAACTCTGCGTGACGTCATAGTCGGCCATCATGATTTTGCCTGAGGGAGTTCTCTCCGATGTTTTACGACCTCCTACGAATATATCCGAGCATAGTTAACAAGCATTCTGTTTCAGCCAACGACTCCGAAAAAGCGTCTAATATACATTTCATTACGTGCATTAAACCTCTGAGTGATATCCATAGATCGGTGTTCGATTCTTACTGTAATCAAAAGTTTATTGCTAATGAGAAATTAATGATTGATATTATTATATCATTACCCTAATTAATAAAAAGGCGTTCAGAGAATTCTAGCTCGAGTCTTACCAAGTGAAACTCTAACGCGTAATAACTATTAAACTATGCAAGGTCAGATTAAAAAAATGTATTTATCAATTATAATTTAATTTTTTATATATCATTACCCTAATTAATGAAAGGGTGTTCAGAGGGTTCTAGTTCGAATCTTACGCAACGAAACTCTAATGCTTAATAAATATTAAACTATGCAAGGTCAGATTAAAATGCATTTAACAAATTTAATTTTTATATATCATTACAATAATTAATAAAAGGGTGTTCAGAGGGTTCTAGATCGAATCTCTAATGCTTAATAAGTATTAAACTATGTGAGTATTGCGCGGCCAGATTAAAACGTGTTTAACGAATATAATTTAATTAATGAAACGGTGTTCAGGGGGATCCTAGATCGAATCTGCGAAACTCTAATGCTTAATAAATATTAAACTATGCACGACCAGATTAAAATGTGTTTAACAAATATAATTTAATATACACGACATTACAATGTTTAACGATCTGTATTCTTAGGAACCAGAGGTCCATAGTTCGAATCCAACCCTGTGAAACGCTATAATAACTATTAAGTTATTGAAGCAGCGGGCGGTCGGATTAAAATTGCATTTAACAACTATAATTATTTATATTAAACCCTGATGCATACTTAGATATCCCGAAGCCTAGACAACATTCTTTCTTCTTCTCCTCTTTCTTTCTCCACGACTTGTACACATTCAGGCGTTCGCATATACACGAGCGCTTGTACACACATCAGCAAACATACACTGGTGCACGCATGCACACACACACACACACTCACATACATACAATAGTACACACACATACACGCATTCACACAACTCATGCGTATACATACATACACCAGTGCTCTTACACACATACATATACATGGACACACACACACACATGCACACACATACACCAGTGCACACACGCATACACGCACATGTAAGTACACACACGCACACACGTACATTCAAGTACACACACAATCACCTACATACACCGGCCCATACACAATGCACATACATACAATAGCACACACACACACATACATACACCAGTACACACACGCATTCACGCACCTCATGCGTATACATACATACACCAGTGCTCTTACACTCACACATACATATACATGGACACACACACGTGCAAGCACATATGCCTGTTCACTTACACCCAACAGCAGCAACCCACACACGCACACACCAACTCACGCGCATGTCCTGAATGAAAAGAGACAAAATGATGCAATAAAAACTAATTATAGCTCGGGATGCAAGGCTCCATTTACGATTGCTCGAAACCGGTCTTCTAATAACTCCAAAACTAATTAAAATAAAGACAGTAAATAAACTTTATTACTTTTATGCCATTAGCTCGTTTCTTGTGCATGTATATTAGAGTCCGAGTGTCATGGGTTCGATCCTTAACTTTAAAATCTCAATTATCTCAGAAACTAGCAGAGATTAAGGTGCGGACCAAAGCACGATTTTTAGTTCCTACGATGAACAATTAATGCTTTATATAATTTCCAATCAGTGTCCCTAGCTCGAATCCCGATCTTTCAGTGACTTCCTTAATTTTCCACTGTGTTCTAGAATATATCACTTAGATCAATGTTGCAACTGCATACAGGTCTTTTAAACACAAGCTAATATTATAAATAATTTTGTTTCTGGCGTTCTGAGTTCGAATACCGATTCAATGAAGTTTACTTATAAATTTAATAACAGTAAATAATTAAGACAAAGGTACCAAATAAACCTATTACGTTTATGTCATCAGATAATATCTTGCGGGTGTATATTAGGATACCTGACGTCCAGGGTTCGATCCTTAAGTTTAAATCTCAATTATCGCAGAAACTAGCAGAGATAGAGCTGTAGACGAAAGCATGTTTGATAGCTCATACAATGAACAATTAATGCTGTATATAATTTTCAATCAGTTGCCCCTAGTTCGAATCCCGATCTTTCAATGACTTCACTGATTTTCCTCTGTACTCTAGAATACATCACTTAGATTGATGCTTTAACTGCATGCAGCTTTGTGTAACGACATTATGGATGTACTCTGTGTGAGAGAGAGCGAGAGAGAGAGAGCGAGAGAGGGAGAGGAAGTGAAACAAGCAGGGATAGAAGTGCTGAGGGCCTCTGCGCATGCGTAGCAAGAGATGATGCCATTGGCTGCAATAATCACGTGACGTGTAAGCATCACAGCCATGATGACGTGCAGGCATCGCCTGGAGGGGGTTTAGATCCCTATATAAACAGACATCTGTCCCATGTTAGAACTGTTGTGTACTTATTAACTTTACATTCAAGTTTTAAAGAGCTTTAAAAGCAACGTGAGCTACAGGCCGTCTACACATTCAGCACATATCAAAACGGGGCAATGCAAGGTGAGTTTTAAATAACTATACAAAATCACTGTTGGCTTTTACAATACATGTAATTTTATTTAAACGTTACAGTACATGAAAGACGATTCGTTACAAAGAGCATCATATTTTCTAATCTGTGCTTTACATTAACATGGATTTCACTGCATACTCTTCTTCAGTTCACATGATTTTCGCCACACATTCTTCTTACATAAACATTCATACGACTTTCCCCTCATTCTTTGTTTCACTATACACTCACATGATTTCCTCTACTCATTCTTTGTTCCACCTACAGGTTCATGCTTTGTTAACATTCACATGACTTTCTCTTCACATTCTTTGCTTCCATTAACATTCACATGATTTTCGCCACACCTTCTTCTTACATAAACATTCATACGACTTTACCCTCATTCTTTGTTTCACTATACACTCACATGATTTCCTCTACTCATTCTTTGTCCCCCTGCAGGTTCATGCTTTGTTAACATTCACACGACGTTCTCAGCTCATTTCTCTATTGACATTCACATGATCTTCTCAACACATTCTTCTTACTTAAACATTCATACGATTTTCCCCCTCATTCTTTGTTTCACTATACATTCGCACACGATTTCCTCTACTCATTCTTTGGTTCTCTGCTGGCTCATCTTCAATGAACATTCACATGATTTCTGTACTTATTCTTTATTTCTCTACACCCTCATAGGCTTACTTACAAAACATACACACCCTAGTTCTTCAACTTGAATAATGTAGTGAAAATAATAATTCATGACAATGTCTGTTACAGATTGTTTAGCTGATAGACTTAACAAGATGGTGGAAGAGCGTAGTTTCCTACCGACTCGCCGAGTTCAAGATCTCGAAATAGGTCTTAACTATGAGATAAAGTCCTTAAAGAGAGTTCAAACAAGATATGGTACCAGGATCGTATCTTCGCTGGAGGATTGTCAAGTGTTCTTGCCAGAGCGCTATAATTCGTTAACCGATCAAGAGATTGCAGAAATACCTGGGAGCGTATACCTACAGTATAATGACATGGCAGAGAAGGGGAAATTTAAGACATGTAAATTGTCTTTTTTACATGCAAAGAAGGTGCGTAGAAGTGTCAAACTTAAGTATTGAATGTTCTCCCATTTCACAATGAAAAATTCATAAATAAAACAACTGACTCATTGATATTACATATAAAGATACAAAGATGCATATTATAGAATTTTATAAAAAATTAACGAAATTACAATATCACATGCTTGAGTTTAATTATATCTAGCGCATTGAAATAACTCTAAATATCCGAATGTTTATACAAATCTTTGTGCTTCTTTTTACATGTGACATATGCTTCATTTTACATGTATCATAACAAAAAATGTAATTCTTTCCAGGTTGCCTTTACTTGACCAAGATAGTTTTCTAAGACTTTCATTGTGCAATGTTTCAGGGTGTGCAATAAGAGGAAGAAGAAGAAGAGGAATAGCCTGCTGGCATGCAAAGGATGCTGACGCTATTGGAGGGTAGAATACCTACAAGAAACATTTTGGCAAGAAACGGGTGCTGAGACATCTACATCACCGAAAAACATTAAGACAGGATCCTTATATAACATTACAGGGTATACAATGAAAAAATAGGGTCAATTTTGTATACAATTCAATGCATGGCTGAGAGTTAGCTCGAACTAGTCTCCCTATATTCACTGAAATTAAACATTGTGAGCATTAATTTAAGTGACTGTGAAAATACTTTACGTAATGGTGAAATTTGTATCCTAAAAGACTTGAGCCCTGTATACATTAACAGCATTAAGACTGTTTGCCACACTGGAATACAAATTATGAAAATAAAAAGACTTTCATTTAAATAATAAGGAAATTTGCATAACCTGCTGTTACAAGTGTAATGACATATACAGAAACAATGAGTTGGACGAGAAAGTGATGGAAATGTAAGATAAATAATAACAATAAAAGAATTAAGGTATGCTTTTACATAGTGTTTTTATTCATTAAAAATCCTTGCATTCCTAATGAAAAATAAATCATTACAATGATTAGTTTAAGTTATGTTACAATGATCAAAAAGAGAACCGTCTTTAGATGCATTACTCGATCTTAAGTCAGAGCACCAAAAAATGACAAATCACGGCTTCTCCATTTTAGATGTGGTGTCACTATTCAGGTAAATTCATGTAACACAGCAGGTTGAGTATGCAGATCTGTGGTCCTAAATGGGTGAAACAGAGTCTTATCCAGCTTAACAGTCTTGAGATCTCAGCATCAGAAAGTCGAATCACAAGCCTTCTCCACTCGTTGAGCACAGGTTTAACAACAGCATTCTCTTCACCCTGAGACGATGTAAAGTATATAAATGTTCAACTTGACAAGGGATTCTAAACTCGTTGTTAGAGTCCAGAACTGATGTATTATATGGTGAAAACACATGTTCCTCTTCTTAGTGATCTTGTCGTCGAATCTCGGTGTCATTGAGGTGTCCATGATTATAGGATTCTGAAGCCCAATAACTGCAGGAACTGCTGATTGCGTGATGTTAACCTGATGGGCATCAAGGGCAGAGCATGATGTGTACGTCGAATCATTCCATTATTATATCCTCGACGTCGTTGACTTCTTCTAAAAACTATAGGCATTATGCTTATATCCTTGTTTCTAAAGGCAATGATATTGCTGTTAGGCTCCCCTGTTTGCTCTATGAAGCGGATCTTTATGAACAACAGGTAAAATTTGATTTGAAGGTTCCTGTGAAATACGTTATCCTGCCGTAACAGATGGGAACACTGGTAGATGGAGTGTCCACTTTTACTATCGAGGAAGGAGACTGATGCAATACTGCGCTAAATTCGTATGATGCTCAACTTAAATATATTCACTAGGAAATCAGATTCAGACAGCTGATTAGATGGAATAACTTTGTCACTGAAGGGCCACAGAACGTTCCTATAGAACAATCACTGGAAAAAATCAAGAGTGAAAGGACATTTTAATGACATTTTTATTATTATTATTATTATTATTCACTGATCTAATAAAGAAGACATTCGCATCCTAATATGAGGAATCTTTAAACGTCGGGCATACAAGTCAAGGTCTATGTTACTCAATGTTTTTTCCGGACAAGTATAGTCCTCTGCCAGAGTTTTTTGAATTCCCTTTCAGGCTCTGTCTCCTCTTCGTTTCTGTGTTTCTTCCCTTATTCTTCTTCACTCGAAAACCTCTCCCTCTTGCTTCAATTTCTCTGTTACGACTCATCATTTCAGCAAGTTGTTTATCTGCAGCTTTTTTCGTATTTACAGCTGTAGCAATTTGTGATGCACCTCCAGCGCCTAGTGCTGCAATAATCGGTATGAGCGGTAGAAATCCTCCTCGTTTCTTCTTTTTCGAACCTCCGCCAACAGATACCTTTCTCTCAATTTCTCTCTCATACCTCATCATTTCGGCAAGTTGTTTATCTGCTGTATTTTTCTTATTTACTGCTGAGGCAATTTGGGCTGCACCTCCAGCAGCAGCGCCTAGAGCTGCAATAATTGGTATGAGAGGTAGAAATCCTCATCGTTTCTTCTTCATGGTTACTGCTACCTTTCCATTCATAATTGCTGTTACTAGTCACGCTGCCAACTTTTTCACCTAATGTAACATCAGATTGCACGCTTTTCCAAGTCGTTTCAGTCAGATCTTGGCAGCCATGTTTCTCGAAGCAGAGACCTTATGCTGAGCGTTGGCAATGCCGCTAAGATTACACGAGTCGTCTAACGGAATAATTCCAGGGTCTCCTCTCTTTAATTTTTCTCTAGCTTTACCACAGTTCCTCAGTCTATGTAACCAGGTAAATGTACTTCAATGGTTGCAGGCTAGTGAGAGAGTTAATTAAACCGAAACCTTTTGCGAGCTTAACCACCTTAGCTGTCACGTTATACTAATCGATTTTTATTCAGGATAGTTCTTTTATACTTTCTCATTAGCGTATATACATTAAGAGCGATTTATTTTACTTTAGCTGTCAAGCTAGAGAGGATGAAACAAGAATGCTCACAGCCTATTCATATGTTAGACTTTGAAAGCGACTTTAGATGTGAACTTAGTGCAAAACTGTTTCATGTCAATGTTCTTGACTTGCCTATCATGTAAACCATTCAGGGAAAAGGTGACCAGCAAAGGGAAAAAGGTGACCAGCCAAGGGAAAAAGGTGACCAGGAAAGGGAAAAAGGTGACCAGGAAAGGGAAAAAGGTGACCAGCAAAGGGAAAAAGGTGACCAGGAAAGGGAAAAAGGTGACCAGTAAAGGGAAAAAGGTGACCAGGAAAGGGAAAAAGGTGACCAGGAAAGGGAAAAAGGTGACCAGCAAAGGGAAAAAGGTGACTAGCAAAGGGAAAAAGGTGACCAGCAAAGGGAAAAAGGTGACAAGGAGAGGGAAAAAGGTGAGCAGGAAAGGAAAAAAGGTGACCAGCAAAGGGAAAAAGGTGACCAGGAAAGGGAAAAAGGTGACCAGCAAAGGGAAAAAGGTGACCAGGAAAGGGAAAAAGGTGACCAGGAAAGGGAAAAAGGTGACCAGCAAAGGGAAAAAGGTGACCAGGAAAGGGAAAAAGGTGACCAGCAAAGGGAAAAAGGTGACCAGCAAAGGGAAAAAGGTGACCAGTAAAGGGAAAAAGGTGACCAGGAAAGGGAAAAGGGTGACCAGGAAAGGGAAAAAGGTGACCAGCAAAGGGAAAAAGGTGACCAGCAAAGGGAAAAAGGTGACCAACAAAGGGAAAAAGGTGACCAGCAAAGGGAAAAAGGTGACCAGCAAAGGGAAAAAGGTGACCAGCAAAGGGAAAAAGGTGACCAGCAAAGGGAAAAAGGTGACCAGCAAAGGGAAAAAGGTGACCAGCAAAGGGAAAAAGGTGACCAGGAAAGGGAAAAAGGTGACCAGGAAAGGGAAAAAGGTGACCAGCAAAGGGAAAAAGGTGACCACCAAAGGGAAAAAAGGTGACCAGCAAAGGGAAAAAAGGTGACCAGGAAAGGGAAAAAGGTTTACCAGCAAAGGAAAAATGTGACCAGCAAAGGGAAAAAGGTGACCAGCAAAGGGAAAAAGGAGACCAGAAAAGGGAAAAAGGTGACCAGCAAAGGGAAAAACGTGACCAGCAAAGGGAAAAATGTGACCAGCAAAGGGAAAAACGTGACCAGCAAAGTGAAAAAGGTGACCAGTAAAGGGAAAAATGGGACCAGAAGAGGGAAAAACGTAACCTGCAAAGGGAAAAAGGTGACCAGCAAAGGGAAAAATGTGACCAGCAAAAGGAAAAATGCGAGCTGCAAAGGGAATAAGTGACCAGCAAAGGGAAAAAATGTGACCAGCAAAGGGAAACAATGTGACCAGCAAAGGGAAAAATGTGACCAGTAAAGGGAAAAATGGGACCAGCAAAGGGAAAAACGTAACTTGCAAAGGGAAAAACCTGACCAGTAAAGGGAAAACTGGGACCAGCAAAGGGAAAAACGTAACCTGCAAAGGGAAAAGGTGACCAGCAAAGGGAAAAATGTGACCATCAAAGGGCAAAATGTGACCAGTAAAGGCAAAAATGGGACCAGAAGAGGGAAAAACGTGACCTGCAAAGGGAAAAAGGTGACCAGCAAAGGGAAAAATGTGACCAGCAAAGGGAAAAGGTGGCCTGCAAAGGGAAAAAAAGGTGACCTGCAAAGGGAAAAATGGGACCAGAAGAGGGAAAAACGTGACCTGCAAAAGGAAAAAGGTGACCAGCAAAGGGAAAAATGTGACCAGCAAAGGGAAAAGGTGGCCAGCAAAGGGAAAAGAAGGTGACCTGCAAAGGGAAAATGACCAGTATCTCCCTTAACTCTCGCATTCTCTGTGCTAACTATCAAGAAAACTTGTACTCTTACCTCTATGAATCCATTTCTAGCTACTTGAATCTGCTTGTGCTTAATGAGATAGTTATAGTTAACGGAATTACAACTATTATGCGGAAATGCTACAATATTTTGCTTAGTCTAATTCGGACATGGCTGTTTATATGCATCAAAACCTGAGTACATATATAAATACATAAATGTTAAAAAATAACTCAGTCTGGTGTTATCGTATACGAATTCAACATCTACAGTATACATTGACTAGTTTATATATACTGCTTGAGCATGAACACTCACAAAGACGGACAATTACAGTCAATTTACGAGAATCTTGATTTTTCGTATATTTCCCAAGGGGGGAGTAATCGCTTTGTTAAGTGCTGCATATGTAATAGACTTTAAAAAACAGGACAATTTCAAGGCTTAAGCAACATAGGAGACGATGCTGTAAAGCAATGGCCAGCTGTGCATTGACTACAACACCCAAACGAGATCCTGAAATCTCCTCAAGTCCCGAAGAGCGGGATTCAAGATGTACCGTACCTGGAGCCAGTTCAAGCGACCCTGTAATAACATCAAGAGCTACCACTGATGAAGCAATGAGAGCAGTTTCTTTGAATGAGCAAGCTCTGAATAAACACACCAATGAAAGCAAGCATACTAGTGACAACTCACCTAGATTAGAAGATATATCCAAAGCGAATACAGAGGAGATGCTATACCGCTACACCGATCCTAATGATTTGGTAAACATGCTAAGGGTACTCATGATGCTTCATACACCAGATAAAAATGACTTTTCCGATGCGATTAACGACATTATTCAGGATTTAAAGCTGGGTGGTTATATAGCGTGATTAGCATTTGCAAAACCATGAAAGAGTTAGAAAGATTCCTCATATTAGGATGCGAATGTCTTCTTTATTAGATCAGTGAATAATAATAATAATAATAATAATAATAAAAATGTCATTAAAATGTCCTTTCACTCTTGTTCTTTTTCAGTGATTGTTCTATAGGAACGTTCTGTGGCCCTTCAGTGACAAAGTTATTCCATCTAATCAGCTGTCTGAATCTGATTTCCTAGTGAATATATTTAAGTTGAGCATCATACGAATTTAGCGCAGTATTGCATCAGTCTCCTTCCTCGATAGTAAAAGTGGACACTCCATCTACCAGTGTTCCCATCTGTTACGGCAGGATAACGTATTTCACAGGAACCTTCAAATCAAATTTTACCTGTTGTTCATAAAGATCCGCTTCATAGAGCAAACAGGGGAGCCTAACAGCAATATCATTGCCTTTAGAAACAAGGATATAAGCATAATGCCTATAGTTTTTAGAAGAAGTCAACGACGTCGAGGATATAATAATGGAATGATTCGACGTACACATCATGCTCTGCCCTTGATGCCCATCAGGTTAACATCACGCAATCAGCAGTTCCTGCAGTTATTGGGCTTCAGAATCCTATAATCATGGACACCTCAATGACACCGAGATTCGACGACAAGATCACTAAGAAGAGGAACATGTGTTTTCACCATATAATACATCAGTTCTGGACTCTAACAACGAGTTTAGAATCCCTTGTCAAGTTGAACATTTATATACTTTACATCGTCTCAGGGTGAAGAGAATGCTGTTGTTAAACCTGTGCTCAACGAGTGGAGAAGGCTTGTGATTCGACTTTCTGATGCTGAGATCTCAAGACTGTTAAGCTGGATAAGACTCTGTTTCACCCATTTAGGACCACAGATCTGCATACTCAACCTGCTGTGTTACATGAATTTACCTGAATAGTGACACCACATCTAAAATGGAGAAGCCGTGATTTGTCATTTTTTGGTGCTCTGACTTAAGATCGAGTAATGCATCTAAAGACGGTTCTCTTTTTGATCATTGTAACATAACTTAAACTAATCATTGTAATGATTTATTTTTCATTAGGAATGCAAGGATTTTTAATGAATAAAAACACTATGTAAAAGCATACCTTAATTCTTTTATTGTTATTATTTATCTTACATTTCCATCACTTTCTCGTCCGACTCATTGTTTCTGTATATGTCATTACACTTGTAACAGCAGGTTATGCAAATTTCCTTATTATTTAAATGAAAGTCTTTTTATTTTCATAATTTGTATTCCAGCGTGGCAAACAGTCTTAATGCTGTTAATGTATACAGGGCTCAAGTCTTTTAGGATACAAATTTCACCATTACGTAAAGTATTTTCACAGTCACTTAAATTATTGCTCACAATGCTTAATTTCAGTGAATATAGGGAGACTAGTTCGAGCTAACTCTCAGCCATGCATTGAATTGTATACAAAATTGACCCTATTTTTTCATTGTATACCCTGTAATGTTATATAAGGATCCTGTCTTAATGTTTTTCGGTGATGTAGATGTCTCAGCACCCGTTTCTTGCCAAAATGTTTCTTGTAGGTATTCTACCCTCCAATAGCGTCAGCATCCTTTGCATGCCAGCAGGCTATTCCTCTTCTTCTTCTTCCTCTTATTGCACACCCTGAAACATTGCACAATGAAAGTCTTAGAAAACTATCTTGGTCAAGTAAAGGCAACCTGGAAAGAATTACATTTTTTGTTATGATACATGTAAAATGAAGCATATGTCACATGTAAAAAGAAGCACAAAGATTTGTATAAACATTCGGATATTTAGAGTTATTTCAATGCGCTAGATATAATTAAACTCAAGCATGTGATATTGTAATTTCGTTAATTTTTTATAAAATTCTATAATATGCATCTTTGTATCTTTATATGTAATATCAATGAGTCAGTTGTTTTATTTATGAATTTTTCATTGTGAAATGGGAGAACATTCAATACTTAAGTTTGACACTTCTACGCACCTTCTTTGCATGTAAAAAAGACAATTTACATGTCTTAAATTTCCCCTTCTCTGCCATGTCATTATACTGTAGGTATACGCTCCCAGGTATTTCTGCAATCTCTTGATCGGTTAACGAATTATAGCGCTCTGGCAAGAACACTTGACAATCCTCCAGCGAAGATACGATCCTGGTACCATATCTTGTTTGAACTCTCTTTAAGGACTTTATCTCATAGTTAAGACCTATTTCGAGATCTTGAACTCGGCGAGTCGGTAGGAAACTACGCTCTTCCACCATCTTGTTAAGTCTATCAGCTAAACAATCTGTAACAGACATTGTCATGAATTATTATTTTCACTACATTATTCAAGTTGAAGAACTAGGGTGTGTATGTTTTGTAAGTAAGCCTATGAGGGTGTAGAGAAATAAAGAATAAGTACAGAAATCATGTGAATGTTCATTGAAGATGAGCCAGCAGAGAACCAAAGAATGAGTAGAGGAAATCGTGTGCGAATGTATAGTGAAACAAAGAATGAGGGGGAAAATCGTATGAATGTTTAAGTAAGAAGAATGTGTTGAGAAGATCATGTGAATGTCAATAGAGAAATGAGCTGAGAACGTCGTGTGAATGTTAACAAAGCATGAACCTGCAGGGGGACAAAGAATGAGTAGAGGAAATCATGTGAGTGTATAGTGAAACAAAGAATGAGGGTAAAGTCGTATGAATGTTTATGTAAGAAGAAGGTGTGGCGAAAATCATGTGAATGTTAATGGAAGCAAAGAATGTGAAGAGAAAGTCATGTGAATGTTAACAAAGCATGAACCTGTAGGTGGAACAAAGAATGAGTAGAGGAAATCATGTGAGTGTATAGTGAAACAAAGAATGAGGGGAAAGTCGTATGAATGTTTATGTAAGAAGAATGTGTGGCGAAAATCATGTGAACTGAAGAAGAGTATGCAGTGAAATCCATGTTAATGTAAAGCACAGATTAGAAAATATGATGCTCTTTGTAACGAATCGTCTTTCATGTACTGTAACGTTTAAATAAAATTAAATGTATTGTAAAAGCCAACAGTGATTTTGTATAGTTATTTAAAACTCACCTTGCATTGCCCCGTTTTGATATGTGCTGAATGTGTAGACGGCCTGTAGCTCACGTTGCTTTTAAAGCTCTTTAAAACTTGAATGTAAAGTTAATAAGTACACAACAGTTCTAACATGGGACAGATGTCTGTTTATATAGGGATCTAAACCCCCTCCAGGCGATGCCTGCACGTCATCATGGCTGTGATGCTTACACGTCACGTGATTATTGCAGCCAATGGCATCATCTCTTGCTACGCATGCGCAGAGGCCCTCAGCACTTCTATCCCTGCTTGTTTCACTTCCTCTCCCTCTCTCGCTCTCTCTCTCTCCCTCTCTCGCTCTCTCTCACACAGAGTACATCCATAATGTCGTTACACAAAGCTGCATGCAGTTAAAGCATCAATCTAAGTGATGTATTCTAGAGTACAGAGGAAAATCAGTGAAGTCATTGAAAGATCGGGATTCGAACTAGGGGCAACTGATTGAAAATTATATACAGCATTAATTGTTCATTGTATGAGCTATCAAACATGCTTTCGTCTACAGCTCTATCTCTGCTAGTTTCTGCGATAATTGAGATTTAAACTTAAGGATCGAACCCTGGACGTCAGGTATCCTAATATACACCCGCAAGATATTATCTGATGACATAAACGTAATAGGTTTATTTGGTACCTTTGTCTTAATTATTTACTGTTATTAAATTTATAAGTAAACTTCATTGAATCGGTATTCGAACTCAGAACGCCAGAAACAAAATTATTTATAATATTAGCTTGTGTTTAAAAGACCTGTATGCAGTTGCAACATTGATCTAAGTGATATATTCTAGAACACAGTGGAAAATTAAGGAAGTCACTGAAAGATCGGGATTCGAGCTAGGGACACTGATTGGAAATTATATAAAGCATTAATTGTTCATCGTAGGAACTAAAAATCGTGCTTTGGTCCGCACCTTAATCTCTGCTAGTTTCTGAGATAATTGAGATTTTAAAGTTAAGGATCGAACCCATGACACTCGGACTCTAATATACATGCACAAGAAACGAGCTAATGGCATAAAAGTAATAAAGTTTATTTACTGTCTTTATTTTAATTAGTTTTGGAGTTATTAGAAGACCGGTTTCGAGCAATCGTAAATGGAGCCTTGCATCCCGAGCTATAATTAGTTTTTATTGCATCATTTTGTCTCTTTTCATTCAGGACATGCGCGTGAGTTGGTGTGTGCGTGTGTGGGTTGCTGCTGTTGGGTGTAAGTGAACAGGCATATGTGCTTGCACGTGTGTGTGTCCATGTATATGTATGTGTGAGTGTAAGAGCACTGGTGTATGTATGTATACGCATGAGGTGCGTGAATGCGTGTGTGTACTGGTGTATGTATGTGTGTGTGTGCTATTGTATGTATGTGCATTGTGTATGGGCCGGTGTATGTAGGTGATTGTGTGTGTACTTGAATGTACGTGTGTGCGTGTGTGTACTTACATGTGCGTGTATGCGTGTGTGCACTGGTGTATGTGTGTGCATGTGTGTGTGTGTGTCCATGTATATGTATGTGTGTAAGAGCACTGGTGTATGTATGTATACGCATGAGTTGTGTGAATGCGTGTATGTGTGTGTACTATTGTATGTATGTGAGTGTGTGTGTGTGTGTGCATGCGTGCACCAGTGTATGTTTGCTGATGTGTGTACAAGCGCTCGTGTATATGCGAACGCCTGAATGTGTACAAGTCGTGGAGAAAGAAAGAGGAGAAGAAGAAAGAATGTTGTCTAGGCTTCGGGATATCTAAGTATGCATCAGGGTTTAATATAAATAATTATAGTTGTTAAATGCAATTTTAATCCGACCGCCCGCTGCTTCAATAACTTAATAGTTATTATAGCGTTTCACAGGGTTGGATTCGAACTATGGACCTCTGGTTCCTAAGAATACAGATCGTTAAACATTGTAATGTCGTGTATATTAAATTATATTTGTTAAACACATTTTAATCTGGTCGTGCATAGTTTAATATTTATTAAGCATTAGAGTTTCGCAGATTCGATCTAGGATCCCCCTGAACACCGTTTCATTAATTAAATTATATTCGTTAAACACGTTTTAATCTGGCCGCGCAATACTCACATAGTTTAATACTTATTAAGCATTAGAGATTCGATCTAGAACCCTCTGAACACCCTTTTATTAATTATTGTAATGATATATAAAAATTAAATTTGTTAAATGCATTTTAATCTGACCTTGCATAGTTTAATATTTATTAAGCATTAGAGTTTCGTTGCGTAAGATTCGAACTAGAACCCTCTGAACACCCTTTCATTAATTAGGGTAATGATATATAAAAAATTAAATTATAATTGATAAATACATTTTTTTAATCTGACCTTGCATAGTTTAATAGTTATTACGCGTTAGAGTTTCACTTGGTAAGACTCGAGCTAGAATTCTCTGAACGCCTTTTTATTAATTAGGGTAATGATATAATAATATCAATCATTAATTTCTCATTAGCAATAAACTTTTGATTACAGTAAGAATCGAACACCGATCTATGGATATCACTCAGAGGTTTAATGCACGTAATGAAATGTATATTAGACGCTTTTTCGGAGTCGTTGGCTGAAACAGAATGCTTGTTAACTATGCTCGGATATATTCGTAGGAGGTCGTAAAACATCGGAGAGAACTCCCTCAGGCAAAATCATGATGGCCAACTATGACGTCACGCAGAGTTGGTAAACAAGTTTCTCTCTCTTTCACACAAACAAGGACAGGACGAGTATAAAGCAACCCTCGAATTCTTTTGTTAAACTAGCAGGTGGCCAAACAATGGGAACGCTGCAGGTGTCTTTCTAAACTAGCCTTGCCAAGGACAATAGAATCTCTTACACAATGGAAAGGGTCAGGCTTTGTTATTGGGATGGGAACGCTGCAGGTGGTCTTTCTAAAGAATGCTTGCCAAGGACAATAGAAAGGCACACACAATAGAATCTCTTACACAATGGAAAAGGTCAGGCTTTGTTACAACCCTAATTCATCATGGGCTTTGTTCATTTTGACAGCTGAAGGTTAAGCATTGTTCTTTTGTTAAAAGCTAGTGGAACGAGTATGCCACGTGTTCGACACACAATGGAAGTGGGGGTGGGTAACTGACCAGGTGCAGAAGTGGCCGGATGTGGAATGGGTAGGAAAAACATCTCGCCTTTGTTACAGAACCTTAAATTTATGACCCCTTTGTTCGTTTTGACAGTTGATTGACAGCTTTAATTACCTAACTGTCAAGCCTCCATTGTACTCAACATGATTTACGACCGCAGCTGCAACTAAAACTACCAAGGCACAGCAGGGGTGGGGGTGGGGGAGGGAGGAGGTGGGGGAGCTCATTTGCATATGAATAGACACGCATAAATTAACTGCACCAGAACTCTCATACCAAGGAGCTGGAGGTGGGGGGAGAGGAGGTGGGGGGAGAGGAGGTGGGGGAGCTCATTTGCATATGAATAGCCATGCATAAATTAACTGCGCCAGAACTCTCAATTCTACCCTACTTCTGTACCTTCTCTATCTATTATGTACGGGTAGAGAAATAAAGATGTAACCCATCAGGATATGAAATCAAGCCTTATAAACGACAGACAGATATACTGCCATTTCATTACAAAGGCATCTCTTTATTTATTTTATGCTTCAGTAGCTTCGTTTTACAGAATTGATCGTTATGGGGGCAGCAGATGCGACAAAAGTGCGTTTCCAGTCGTAGCTTAGAGGAGTATAAAAGCTTTCGCTATTCTCCCTTTATTCTTCGAACAAGTTAAATGTGTTAAGTTTGGGCTGTATATCCACATATCAGAGGTTTAGACTGTTCTCTTTTGGGCCACACAGTCCATAAGTAACGCTCTTTCAATTTCTTCGTTCTACATTGCGACACTTAAAAAAAAATCATGATTATTACATTAACATTACCTTCTCTACCCATTCTTCGACACACTATTTTTACAAAAGCTTATTCTTCTATGTACTTCATACTAATCGCGAAAGACGTCTGCAGAAATGGTGTTATTATATGCTTCCTTGTAGATACAAGCGGAATACAGTAGGCTTAAGCGATAAGTCAAAGCTTTTAAAAGCGGGTCGCTAATGTAATTGCTTTGAAATCCCGTTCGTTATTTGCATGGCCAGGAGAAACAAACGAATAGCGATTTTGAAGTTTAAAAAGTATAAAGTATTTGACAATTCAAACCTGTAACAAAGAATATTGCAGAAGCGGTTAACGACACAAAACGTATTATTAAAAATAGCGTGATTTAACAAGATCTATATCTTCTGTGCAGTATGTTTTTGTCCTCTTACAGTTTACAAGTTATAAGCAATTCTAATGTGATACATTTACATGACTTTCTCTATCCTCTGTCGCTTTTAGTGGGTATAAAACTATTCTTTCTAAAGCTTATTACTTTCTGTACTACATATAGTAAGTAGAAGTATTGTATTCTACCCAAAAATTCGATACCGAGATTTCACCGGAAATATATGTTTTGAGGCACCCTGAATCAAGAAAAAGCCTTTTTGGAAACATGTCCGTGTGCGTGTCTGTTTGTGAACAGCATAACTCAGAAAAGAACAGTTGGATAAACACCAAACTTGATATTTACGTTCAGTATCTTCCAGAGATGCGACACGAAGGTTTTCAAGAAAATTCCCCCACCCCAGATTACCCTTTACATGTAACATTTTTCGAAAATTTTAATTTTCTCAAAAATGGTTCTAACGAGTTTGATTAAGATATCATATGTTTAAGATATTTTCATGACAAATAAAATGTATAACTTGAATTTTCTGGGAATGTCTCCAAAAGTATTATTCATAGTGAACGACTTTTGCATAACTGGTAAACCATAAGAGATAGACAAAGTTTTACTACACACAAAATGTAGATCGCGTTAAAGTACACAATTTATGTCAGATACATTTGTTTTGTTGAGTGAACCATTTTTGAGATATTGCTTGTTATTCCCTTAAATTTTCCAATACTTATAGTTTTTCTCAAATGAGAATTCCTTATTCATTTTTTAATGGAATGCTCCACATAGCAACCAGCGTTAAAATATTTGACTATCGCTTAAAGCCTACCATATTCCCCTTGCATCTACAAGAAAATTAGTAATAACATTAACATCTCGATATCTCGATTAACATGAAGTAAATGGAGAATAAGAGTTTGTAAAATTAGGTTGTACAAGAGTAGAGAAACACATCAGCTTTTTTGTATAGCACGTTTTCATTTGTCGCTTAACGTTTACCAGTTATACAAATTATAGAAAATTTCTTCCGATGGAAGAGGGCTTTAAACGTTATTCCCAGAAAATTCAAGATAGCCACTTTATTTCTCATGTAAATACATGGTAAGTTAATCAAAATCGTTACAGCTATTTTTAGAAAATAAAAAATAGTTGAAAAATGTTTCATGTAAAGGGTAGTTGGGGGTTGGGAAATTTTCTTGAAAATCGTTGTGTTGTATCTATGCAAGGTAATGAACTTAATACCAAGTTTGGTATTTATGAGCCATTTCATTTTTTGACCTTTTTCTAAAAATGATTTTCTTTTGGTTTCAGGGGCCCTCAAAAATATATTTGTGTTGAAATTTCGACATTGACTTACTATACTTACTATACTCCCTAGATAAAATAAAGTAAAAGCATAATAAAGCTAGGAAAGAAAAGTTCTAACGTATTTATTTTACGAGTCCAAACACTGAAATTTCCAAGATGCAAGAGTGTCTGCTAGTCAGAACATGAAAGATAATAATGTTTATAACAAGGGTGGCAGAAGATTAGAATTTGATACTGATAAAGTGAAGGTGTTTAGTTCCGGCTTAACTACGAAGCAACCTTCCTGTAAATTTCTACGCCATTACCTCTGAGAAGCTGAGCTTAGCAGAAACAGTAAACGGTCCATGTCCACGGTATACATCACAGAGCAGGTAATAAAGAGCCTGTCTCGTTCATAGACCACACCGAATTAATCTCTCCCGCTTTTCTCCACAAATTTCTGTAGCTTAAATTAGTGAGTTACGTTTCGGAATTTAATTACTCTTTTCCCCGAAGGACGGGGCAGACAAGCGTAAATTTCCCTTTAAGCCTAGCACGTGATATAATTTTCCTTCTGAAACATAAAAGGTTCAGCAGAAGGACGAGTCTGTAATAGCAGAAACAAGATAAATGTTATCAGCTAGAAAAATGCTACAGCTTTGAAGTTTTGTGACGAATGTCCTATGCCACTGAAAATGTCATTATCTAGATTTGGATTAAACACGGAAAAAAGTGTCTGTATTAAAACTTCTTTTTCCAGGACACTACAAAAATTTTATGTTGCATTCATGTGACTTTCGGGATCAAAAAGTGAAAAATTAAGAAGGCTCGAGACTTACCAAGGCTGATAATTTTCACGAAACTTTAACTGCAATGCCGTTTGTGAAAATTGCAACAGCAGGAAAGAATTTCGCGAATAACTCCAAACTTGGTGGACGTGTAGAAGAGTGTGCAAGCAATAAGTGATTAGGTTTGTAGAGAGATGGGGTACACGTAGGCCGAGCAGAGCCCTCTCGTGTCGGTCCGACAAGGTCAGTGTAGACAGTGCAGAGCTGTAAAACAAGGTGGAAACAATAAAGTGAGTGCCAGTATTCCCCGTCGACGTCAAAGGGAGCCATATGGGCATGGACTGATTTCGAACAGGGCAGAATGATCGGTCTCCAGGAAGCGGGTTTGTCATACCGTGACATTTCAGCTCGTACAGGGCATGCTGCTACGACAGTGATGCGTGCGTGGAAGCAATAGATAGATGAAGGTCGTACACAACGAAGAGCGGGTACTGGACCACCGCACGGGATGACCGCCATCTTGTTTGCATGGTCATAACGGACCGTACAGCTTCATCCACAATGTTGGCTCGACGCTGAAGCGCTGCAACAGGTGTGAACTTGTCTGCATCAACGGTTCGTCGCCGTCTGCTGCAAGTTGGACTGCTTGCATGCATGCCACTACGTCGGCTTCCATTGTCAAGAAACCACAAGTTCCTCAGACTGCAACGGGCACGTGAACACCGTCACTGGGGTGCTGAGTGGCAAAATGTAGTCTTTTCGGACGAGTCCTGCTTCAACGTGTCCTACAGTAATGGCTGCATACGTGTCCGGCGGTACCGTGATGAGCGCAACCTGGAGGGCTGCATTGTTGAGCGGTATAGCGGACAAACAGCAAGTGTGATGGTTTGGGGCGCCATTTGCCTCCTACGAATTGAGGGCATTTTGGACAGCAACCGGTACCTAACGGTGGTTGTAGAGCCTGAGGTACCCCTCCTTCTTCAGGCATCTCCACAGGCCTCATTTCAACAGGACAATGCCCGGCCACATATTGCCTTGAATGTACAAGCCTTCTTCCAAGAGCGACGGGTACCATTGCTTCCCTGGCCTGCACGTTCGCCTGACATATCTGGGATATGGTTGGTCACGGTCCTCCAGTAACCAGTGTCACGGATTTGTGAGCTCGAATACAAACAGCGTGGAGGGAAATCCCTCAGGAACTTATTCAGAACCTTTTTGATTCACGGCGTATAGCAGCTCTAATTGCAGCGCATGGAGGCCACAACAAATACTGAATATTAGGGCTCAAAGGTCGTGTATAGATATGAAAAGTTTATCATTTGTTACTTGTCGCGTACCTAACCTGTGCTATTAAATTCATGCGTTCCCTTCTTGGTGTTGCAATTTACACAAACGACAGTGTATCTAAATACGGGACCGGGTCCACCAACGCAGGACCACACCCTCGCAACCCCAGGAGAAAACTCGTGGAGCTTTCCATTAGGAGCGGTGCCTATTTTATATATCGCCCCCCTGCCTGGTCGAGATCGGGCAAGGACACCTCCCGCACCGACCCTTCCAAGCAGGGGCGGAAGTGGATACGCCACTTACGCGCGTCAGGTCAGCAGGGCGAACCCTACTGGGGGAGACTACCGAACAACCTCGGTGGGGCCGACAGTTTCTAGCTACCGTCTACCAGCTATCCCTCATGGCTGGTGCCGGAGATTCTCGAGGCGTCTCACAACCCCGCCTGGGCGGAATTAACCTAGCCAGGCGTACCCAATCACCCATGGGTATCGGGAACCACTGCCCCGACGAGTCCAACACATTCCGAACAACTCCCTTTCGGGAGAGGCTCAAATGTTCGGCCCGGCGTACTTCTGGTAACGTCAGAAGTACCACGAGTGCTAAGGGTCCGCAGCGCCCGCACCACGGCAGCTGAAGGGGTAAACGAGAGTGTATATATTAATATCTAATAGCCGCATATTTTATGCGCTTTTATAATGTAAATCACAGTAATAATACAATACTTTTCCCCCACACTGTGGCCACCAAACGGCGGCTCACATGTCGGCCGAGTCGGCTGGGCAGGCGGAGGTACAAGAGGTATAATATTCCCGAAACCGCTTCACGTCCTTATAGTTATACTTACCATTACAGTATATATCTTACGCAAGCAATGTTGTTCTCCTTCTTCCACACATTCCTGGCAGCTTCTCAGAAAATGTTCATTCACGCTCGACAGTTCAACATCCAAAACTGAGAGAATTTCTTGTCTCATATTTTCTTCTAGTTGTTTCGTTGTATGGGGATTTGTTACACACACCTCATTTTTCGGTTCCTCCATAGATAAAAAGCACACAGAGTTAAATCAGGTGATGTGAAGCCATAATAACCCTATCTTATAAAATTTCGTGATTTCATCAGCTGAATGCGCGGTAGTGAAGTCTTGTTGGAAATATCCAGACTGACATTCAACGTCAGTCAGCTGTTCAAAAAATCGTATGAGTAATTCATTCGTGTAACTCTCTGCATTTGTTTGTTTAAAATAAACATCCTTTTGTTCTGTATGAATTTACTGCACACCGCTTCTCACGTCAAACAAGGGAATATCCTGTATAAACTCGGGTTTCTCTGTGCTCCAATATCTGTTATTTTGCGATAAAACATAGCCATATATATTGAACCATGATTCCTCATAGAAGAATACATAAACATATTGGGTCAATTACTGTATCTTTTCACAAAATCAATTCAGAAGTTTACCCGACTGTGATGACATGAAAAATAAGGTATATGCAATCAACCTTATACATTGTAAGAGTTAAAAGAAAACTTAAGGGGAGAAAGTCGCTCAATTTTGGAAACTGAACTATAATCTGAATGAAAATATCCTGAAAAATGCCATAAATATGCGAATAGATGACAACCTTTCTAACATCTCTTATAATAAGGCATGTATTTCTCTCAGTTCATTGAACACTTGTGGCAGACATTTTGTGGTGTACCATCTGACAGTAACAGTCTTTTGTCTCTCAAGCGGAATTGTCATAATGTGGCCACTTGCTGAGAAGAAGGAACAGATGATGTTCTTGCCAACACTTCTCGTTAGCTTCACTTTTGTTGGGGATATTCTCCTGGGAAGACCTAGACCATGACTGTCATTTAGTTTGTGCATTATACTGGTAAATACAGCTTTCGTCATCCATTACAATGTTAAATATCCTTTTGCAACATCCTCCAATTAATTTTTCAATAATTTCTTGGCACTATTGCATACGTGCTTGTTTCTGCTTATTTGTGAGGCGTTGTGGGATCCAGCGACTGCAGAGGTTCCTGACATCAAGTTTTTCTCTCAGGATTGCTTTCACTGCTGCCGATCCAATATTTAGGGTTTCTTGAATCTGACCATATGCGCAACAATGATCTCGCAACATGAGCTCTGCTTTCACCACATTTTCATCCATTGTTGCTGCAGCCGGGCGTCCTGCTCGGTCTTCATCTTGAATCCCTTCCTCTTCTAACCTCAGCATACTATCGATATATGGTGGATTGCGAAGGGTAAAGATCCCAAATGCACAATGCACACTGTCAAGGCATTCTCTCTCCCCTAAACCGGTTTTAAAGTCATAGAAAAGCACAGCACGGAAATGCTCTCTCGAGATCCATCCTAGCGTATGGTGTAGCAACACCTGCTGTATATATGCTCGCGGTGCTGACGATGCACATTGTTGGAACGCGCTCAGACTTGCACATGCTGCTATTTGAAGTTAGGAAAAGCTGCTTTGGCTTACCACTGCTCATTGTTGCCCATTCTCAAAATTTCACTGTCCGTTATGAAAGGAAGTACATCTAATATAATTGTGCAAGTTCTTTTAAGATATCAAAGGCGATTTGAAATATAAATACATGGAAATGTAAGAATAGCTAACTGCTTAAAAGTGGTTTACAAAGTTCTTTAGGTGAAACTCCACATATTTGCGTCTTAATTACTACCTAAAATATGGTTTACTACTATGGGGGAGTAGCCCCCAGTAAAAAATGTATTCCTTTGCAAAAAAAAAAGACCATGAATACTTATGGGAGTAAACAGTAGGCAAACATGTAAATTATTATTCTCACTGCTGAATAAGGTCACCGCGAGCGCAAGTTCCTACGGTGCGAGCGCCTCCCGGCTCATCTATCGCCGCCGCTTAGGCTAATAGCCGGCACCCCTCTAGAACATTGGGCGCGTAGAAAAATATCCATTGTGTGTCGCTTCTCCGCTCCATAAGATTCATTTTGGCCCTTTCGAGTAGGTTCTCTCTCTAGAATATACGATATACGGACCTATATAAGGGACTACTCTTGGCCGGGAGCGAGTTCAGTAAGTTCAATACTGTTAGAAGTGACAGTTCAAGTGGACGGTGCAGTTCAATTGTGGGTTGTAACTTAGCAGTCAGTTGTAGGTCGTACATTTCAGCAGTTCAGTTGTTATTTGTGTTGCATTCCAAGTGAGTGCCAAAGTGACTGAAGTGTATCTGAGTAACGTTGTGTGCCTAGTGATAAATAAAGTGTGTTTCTGCAGTAACCGTGTTCTCTTTGGCACAATATTATAACATTACCATGTATGTATATACCGTAACCTTTTGCATGTGAAGGAAAACCTAGGCAATCACCAATGTCGTAATGAGATACACATATATGAAACCAGGTTGAGGGAGCATTACACCAAAAAATTTTGATTTGTTTATGGATTATTGTTCACAGAGTGCTAACTAGCTTCCTGTCATTTTTCCCTACTAAACATAACTCCAACCGTTTGTTTTGGGCATTTAAAGTTTAAATATCCATCAATAGCGACATCGGCATTTACGAACATCCGGTCTAAGGCAAATAAAAGTACCTAACCTATCAAAACCAAGGATCATAGGATCGAACTCCGGTAAAACGTATGTTCTGCATTTAATAGAAACTGTGGAAGAGGATAGAGAGTGCCCAACTAAAGCAAACGGTGTGATGGCGTGGTTGCATGCTGACAGGTTTCGACTGAATACATTTTACCCTTTTATTATGTTACAAAAAGTTACTGACAATATTACGCAATCAATGAGGTCAGACAATGCTCCAACTATCGTGTTCGGATGGTCGCGCGATTTAAGGCATTGTGATATGGTCAGGGATATTACGCTTCAAAGTAACAAACTATATATACACTATGTGATCAAAAGTATCCGGACACCCCAAAAATATACGTTTTTCATCTTAGGTGGATTGTGCTGCCGCCTACTGCCTGGTACTCATTATCCGCGACCTCAGAGGTCATTAGACATCGTGAAACAGCAGAATGGGACGCTCCGTGGAACTCACGGACTTCGAACTGGGTCACTTGATTGGGTGTCACTTGTGTCAGCAGTCTGTACGCGAGATTTCCACACTGCTAAACATCCCTAGGTCCACTGTTTCTGGTGTGATAGTAGAAACGTGAAGGGACATGTACAGCACAAAAGCGTACAGGCCGACCTCGTCTATTGACTGACAGAGACCGCCGACATTTGAAGAGGGTCGTAAAGAGTAATAGGCACACATATTTCCAGACCATCACACAGGAATTCCAAACTGCATCAGGATCCACTCCAAGTACTATAACAGTTAGGCGTGAGGTGAGAAACCTTGCATTCCACGGTCGAGCGGCTGCTCATAAGCCACACATCACGCAGCAAAGTACCAAACGACGCCTCACTTGGTGTAAGGAGCGTCAACATTACACGATTGAACAATGGCAAAACGTTGTGTGGAGTGACGAATCACGTTACACAATATAGCGAATCGATGGCCAGGTGTGGGTATGGCGAATGCCTGGTGAACGTCATCTGCCAGCACGTGTAGTACCAACAGTGAAATTCGGAGGTGGTAGTGTTATGGTGTGGTTGTGTTTTTCCTGGAGGAGGTTTGCACACCTTGTTGTTTTGCGTGGCACGATCACAGCGCAGGCCTACATTGATATTTTAAGCACCTTCTTGCTTCCCACTGTTGAAGAGCAATTCGGGGATGGCTATTGCATCTTTCAACACGACCGACCACCTGTTCATACTGCACGGGGTGTGGCGGAGTGGTTACACGACAATAACATCCCTGTAATGGATTGGCCGGCACAGAGTCCTGACTTGAATCCTATAGAACACCTTGGGATGTTTTGGAACGCCGACTTCGTGCCAGGCCTCACCGATCTACATCGATACCTCTCTTCAGTTGCGCACTCCGTGAAGAATGGGCTGCCCCTCCCCAAGAAGCCTTCCAGCACCAGTATGCCTGCAAGAATGAACGCTGTCATCAAGGTTAAGGTGGGCCAACACCACATTGACTTCCAGCATTACCGATGGAGGGCTCCACGAACTTGTACGTCATTTTCACCCAGGTGTGCGGATACTTTTGATCACGTAGTATATATATGTATATATATGTACTTTTTTTTTAATTTTTACCCCTGTTCCAAGAGGACGACTTCTAAAACCTCACCTCACCTCATTGGGGTTAATGACGTAAACATTGCAAAAACATGTTTTTTAAGTGTATTATAACATTAGAAGGTTAACAATTACATATGTACTTTACAGTTTTTTTCGCTATTCCCCGATAGTTTAAACTTTGTTAACAGAATTTGCCTTTTCTTTTAATTTTTGGTCCAAATGCTGTGTGTTTATTCTACTCAATCTTTAATGTTTTAGAAATAATCTGAATCAATTACATTTTTCATATTTGTCTTAAATTATTGTAAAAAAGTTAAATATTTTTCCAATTTGTTAAAATTTTTTGCAAATTGTTAAAAATATATATCTTTTTTATACAAGGTGAATAAACAAATTAATTTATTCAAAGCTTTCGTTTATACTTCAGCTACACATAAAAATTAATAAGCAAGTGTTAAGTAGTTTTCGAGGAAAGGTAATAGCATTAATGCAGAATTTGTTTAAACAATTACGTATTAAATAAGTAAAACGCATTCAGAATTATGTGGTTTCAAGGTTACGAATGAAAGAAATATAGTATATTTAACAAATGTACTAATTTTGTTTACCACAGAGCGTATGGTGCCATCGTTACAGGAATTTTAAGAAAACTTGAGTGATTCATTCATCTGCCATGCAACGCGCCCTTAAGGGACAGTATTAACACATTATATGTAAGTTTAAGTAAATTATAATTAGTTTGGTGTAAAATTATTTAACTAACTTCCACCTCAGGCTAAGAAATACATGGAAATATAGGGTTGGAACAATGGCTCAGTAAGAAAACATTTTACAGTAATAAGAATTGCTCACAACAAGCAAGAGTGGCCTTGCTTTTTTTAACCTGATTTAGTATTTTGTAGATAAAAACCTAATTCAGGTTTTATTATATCATTGAACTCAATATAATCTAATTATATTGAACTCTATGAGATTATTTAAAATATTATTAGTTTTATTTTGAACATACATTTTAAGATGAAAGATTAAGATAATTGTAGATGTTTATAAATTCTCTGTTCATTTTGATGAAGTTTATTATTACTATTCATTATAAAATAAGTTACTGTAGCTACAAGTATTCTAGCACCTAAAACCTTGGTTATACTCCATTAACTTACAAGAAACTCATATTCAAAGACCTGATTGCACTTACGTCTTGCTGACTTGCTCAAAGATATTTTACTTTAAACGATAACTTTTATTAACAGACACATCTACTGGCTATTGGTAACGCATTGTCTCCATTCCGGCAGATCGCGCATGAGCTCTTTGGAGAAAGCTGTGATAACATCTCACCCAGTTACATTTAAAATTTGGTTTGGGTATGTGGATGGTATATTCACCATACAGATATTGCATTAGCCGTTTTGAATAATCATGTCATAAATATTCAATATGCTATAGAAATACAACACGGCAGGATGCTCCACTTTTTGGATTAAATAATAAACAATCTGATGGGTTACACTCACATGACTTTCTCTACCTTGTATTCTTGTACAAAATATTTCTATACACATTTATTGCTAATTTTCTTGTAGGTGCAATGGGAATTGGTAGGCTTTAAGCGTTAGTCAAATATTTTAAGAGCTGATTGCTATGTGGAGCATTCCATTCTCTTTGTGTGTCCAGGACATAAAAAAATAATAACAAATTTCCAATTGAGAAAAGATATAAGCATTAGAAAATTCAAACAAATAACAAGGAATATGTCGGAAATGGTTCACTGGACAGAACAAAGTGTATGACAAAATTGTGTGTTTCAACGAGATCTACATTTTTTGTAGTAAAATTTGGTCTATCTCTTACGGTTTATCAGTTATGCAAAAGCCATTCACAATGAAGAGCAATTTTGGGCACATTCCCAGAAAATTCAAGAAATACGCTTCATTTGCCGTGAAAATATGTTAAACATATGATAGTTTAATCAAAATCGTTAGAGCCTTTTCTTTAGAAAATCAAAATTTTCGAAATGTGTTCCATGTAAAGGGTAGCCTGGCGTGAGGGATCCTCTTGAAAATGTTCGTGTGGCATCTTTGAAAGATACCAGTTTTCTATTTATCTCGACCTATCATTTTTTAGTTATGCTGTTTACAGGCAAACACACGGACCTTTTTCTAAAGAGGTTTTTTATTCAGAGAACTTCAAAACATGTATTTTCGGTGAAATGCAATACTTTCCCTACTTACTATATGTAGTAGAGAAAGTAAAAATAAATTCTATAACCCTATTTCACAATATGCAATGTTCAGAAGCTTATACTTCAGGTTAATTAATAGACCTTTGGATAAAGAAGAATACAGTATTGAATTGGAATACATAAAAAGTGTGCTTATGGAAAAAGGATTTAACCCACAGTTAATTAATAATTTAATTATTAAATACAAAAAGAAAGAAATTCTTATATGACCAGTACGCTACAGAAACCTAATAAAAAGGGTATCGTGTATAAGAAATTCACATTTCATCTAGTAATGTTGAAACATTTTGACAAATTATTTAGGAAATACAACATTCAACTTGCACCTCAAAATGTTTTTAATTTGAGAAATATGTTGAACACACGTTTTCCAATAGAGTACATAATTTAAAAAGTGAGGAATATATCAGATTCGTGAGGTTTTCTACATTGGTATAACTAAGAGAAGTTTAAAAACATGTTTGGGTGAACACCAAAGAAACATTTAATTAAAACAATTGGATAAATCTGCAGTTCCCAACCACTTGTGGACTTCCAACCATGAGATAGGACGTGACATCAAGCTGCTAAAACCCATACATGCTCCTTCATATCTGGAAATTTGGAAAAAGATTTTCACCCATCATAATATCAAGAATATTCTGAAATTTGAAATCCCACAAACAGATTCTTTGATGCAGCTTATCCAATCAGCTTGTAGAAGAGAAGAGAGAAGACAGGACCCTCTGGATACCGGACCTGACACTGACATTCAAAATGGCGGCCGTATGTGGTGGGAATTTGGGAAATGCCTTAATCAGTTCTTGTCTACAAGTTATGCTTCTCCACAGTAAAATGCAATTAATGTGGTGCAGTGACATGTCGTTTGTGTAGATATATGCTGTTGTGCACAAAAACACCGTCTTTTAAGTAAACTAAATGCATTTTAACATTAAATGAAATATGTAACCTCAAACAACATTCATGCAATCTACAGTTTTGTATGCTATAACTTAACAGCATTTCTAAACTACAGCTACTTATTTAAATTACAAAGGACATAGTTTTATAAACTGCAAACACTGTAATACTTGCATGAAACAGAACTGTTGATATTGAGGTTGACACTAATTGAGTTCACTCAAAATTACGTGTCACTATTTACACTGTACATACACAATATTATATGCACAAAATATACACTGGATGGCATGAAATGGCGTTGTTTACAGTAATTAGCTATTAAATTTAGAAGCTTTAGGTTTACTTTTGCTTTCACTGAACGCTTTTCATTTATAAGTTTGCAATAATTATTCAAAACTATACCACTTAGCGACTTATAGCATCCTTTACTAGTTTTTGAGAGAGTCCACACCGACAGACTGAAATGTAACAAATAAGTAGTCTTAAACTAGCACTGCAAGTGAAATATATGAAATACATAACCTTAAACAGCATTGCAAAACAACATTCATGCAATCTACAGTATTGCATGCAACAACGTAACAGCATAAATACGATGGCTGAATTAAAACAAACTGTCAGAAATGCACCATTCTGCAGTTTAACCACTTTCTTGGAACCGTTATAAAAGAACCACCGTAACGGAATTTATCCTTTCTTATAACTAAGTCGGAAACAACGATGTATGCATACAGGTGAATCCTTCGAAGGCGTAAAGTGTTTACGATTTATGAATATTAAACGTTTTCTTTTAAATCTTTATATTTTGGAAATATGAATGGCAATACTCCGGTATATGAGAATAACTGGGACTCATTATACCTACACATAGATACACTCTCAAATACTCATAATTGTTTTATTGTATCTCACAAATAAACATAATTTAATATATTTTATAACTCAAATTAACACTGTATATAGCATATTTTAATATATTTATCACAATTATTTGCACCTCTATTCATTATAATCAAAGTTCGATTTACATCTGGAAACATAATGGCGTTGTAATGTTTTAGGTTAAGTATATTTACAACCAATACGTCCAAACTGTAACAATTTCTTTATTTCACCACAGTAACCGTGACACAAACTATATTCTCAAGTAGGTAAATTAAAAAAGGTATAATTATACTTTACATTTAATGTAGCCATAATCTACATGTAATATATTAGTAAACATAAGTAACACTTGGAAAGTACACGGCAGTGTAAACGAATGACTGGGATTATTCCCGTTTCCCAAATTGCTCAAATAAAGGTTTTCAAACACTATTGCTTCGCTAATGTGATTACAAACTGCCACAATTACTAAAATACTATAAATCGCAGGCATCGGAAACACAACACAGCAGTTAGCGAGTGTAAACACCTCAGGGATCACCACCAACTACCGCCGCCATTTTTCTCAATCTCGAACCCAGTGTCAGGTCCGTTCATTCTAGACGGTCCTGGAGAAGACAAGAGAGTTCCAATCCTTCACAATAGGTGGCAGTAGTTCCAGCATAAATGGGTAAGAACTATTCCCAAAAGAGGGCAGCAATTTCATCTTTGAATTTAATCCTGGCGGCCAGGGGAGAGAAGCTGAACTCAATCGGTTTTCAGCTGATGACGGTAGAGAGCGCTTCATAGCAAGAAAATCCAAGCGCATATGTAATGTGAGTAAAAAACCGGACTCAACTTATTTTATAACATGTATTCATGTTTAATGTCAAATAAATATATATATTTATTTCAAATTATAGTCTTGTTACTGTTATCAACTTTTAGCAGTTCATTAGACATGAATTTTATGTATTTATATGTAATCGCAAAACATTTATGTGGAAAATTCTGCTTCTTATTTGCCGCAATGCAGTTAAATGCTTTGCAGCGTCAGTTGATTGAGGAAATTTAAAAATTCTTAGAATGCTCGAGGCTAAAGAGAGTTTATATGAGAGTGTTAGTTTTTCCGATAATCCGACTGCGTCTCAAGTATTCACCACTTAAAAGCAAAGTAATAATTGTATGTCGTTTGTTTCTGTTCCCTAGTGGATAAAAGAACGGGGGATAATAGAGGAACATAAAGGTGTACTGGAGTGGTCTCAAAAGAAAAATAACTCCATCTTATACGTTAATGCAAGCAACTGTTGTTTTGTAAGATGGATAGCACGTTCTTTGCAAAGTAGATAAAAGAAGAAGAATACAGAATAATTAAACTCAATGAAGGGAAGTTGCATTGTGTTCGGATAACAAAAGCTTCTTCTGCACCTTAGTGAAAATCTTTAAACAAAAACAACTGATACATTTTCTCCTCAACACCATTCTGAGTGAAAGTGCTCGCTCATTTTGGTACGAAACAACACCTTGTATGGGGTAGTTGATAATCAAGCGTCTAATGTAGTTTACATTTCCTTTCAATATAGGTTTCTCTACTTTCTGTACAACTACTAAGAGAAGAGAAACAATTGTATTTCACCCAAAAATTCTATACCGAAACGCAAGTTTTGAGGCTCCCTGGATAAAAACAAAGGAAGTATATTTAGAAAAAGTTCAATGTTTGTATGTGTGTGTCTGAAAAGTAGAAATTCAAGAACAAAATTTGATTAAATACTGAACTAATATTTAAATTCAGCGTCTACCAAGGATGTGACACAAAGATTTTCAAGAAAGTCCCTCCCCACCCAAAACTACCCCTTACATGACATATTTTACGTTACCTTTGATTTTCTCAGAGATGGCTCTAACGATTTTTATGAAAACACTATATGTTTAAGATATTTGTGTGACAACAAAATGTATATCTTAATCTTATGAGAACAGTGTACATTCCGCTTTACTCTGAATGACCTTCGTGTAATTGTTGAACTGTAAGAGAGAGACAAAATCTTAATACACAATAAATTCAGATCTCACTAAAGCACAAAGTTTATGCCATATAAATACCTTTTGGCGTTAAATATTTTCGAAATATTCTTTCTTGCTTTTTCATTTTTAAAATACTTCATAGCCATTTACCTTCTCTACACGTTGAAGTAGAATATTTGTTGGTAGTTGAAACATGCTTCATGTTTATCTGCACCACGTATGGAAGCCAATTTGTCGCGGTAACTTCGTGTTATCTATTTGCTGAGCGCCTGTTATTGTTTTACTACTTTGAATGTTGGGTTCATTGTCCTCCGGCTAGCTATTATTTCTCGGTCGAGCAAATCTCTTAAACAGGGTGTGTAAACGGAAAGGATTTATTACTGAAAGATAACACTTATAAAAGAATTTGTTTTTACACTTTTATTGTCGTCACACATTATTCAATTTCACATAGTGATTCTTGATACACGCCAGACTGAAACTGTAATTTTTTTAATGTTATTATAATCACTTATTTGCCGCACTTTATTAATTCGCGTATTTCACATTTATAACTAGATTTACGACGCGAGAGATTCTGTAGAATTGCGTAACGTGTACTTTATGTATGCTTCCGTTGTACTGCGCGACGTATAACTCACGAATACTTATGTTGAACTGATCGACGTATTATCCGCGAATGCTTTTGTTGGACTGACGAAATCTGCCTCTGACTTTAGCTTTTTATACTCCCTCACCCCGATATGCTTAAAGATTATAACCGAGCTGCTATTGGTTAATAAAACGCGCCAACATTAGCGTCTATTTTTATATCAAATCAAAATTACGAATACATATGCTCTAGGGAAGAAATTCCCGCCATTTCTAAGAAAAGCGCGCAAATCTGACGTCATTTGCTTGTCTAATAATTGATAAACAACTCACCCCCTCGCTCATTGTTGCCCGCTCTTACTGTCAGGTTCAGTGAGGCCGAGTAAACTTATTTCCTAACAATGCTTATAATTAACAAACATCTCAAATCAATGTCATACAATAATGCTTATTTACACTACAATCATTCTGGCATTTACATTATTGTGATACAAATTACTGCCACAACGTACAGTCAGGGAAAAAATGACTGAGCGCACTGAGAGCAGAATACTTCCCACTTCATATTGCAGCACAGTTTACACAAGTTGATATTTCCAGCCAAACTCTATTAACAGTCTCTGTTATCGCCTGTCAAAGATACAGTTAGGTATGTCTTAAATCACGATTGCATTTGAAGGATACAGGGGAAAAACAATGAAAGTCCACCTTTGGCGAAATTTGAGATTCTGGTACCAATGGATTCTATGTATGCAGTACTATATTCCAAAAGCTTCATACGTGGGAACAACCACATGTTATCCATACAAAATCAACATAGTCCAGGGAAAAAGCAATGAAAGTCCTTTGTGAAATGGAAAAACAACCAGAGTCCATATACATTTTTAATAAGAGTAATTTTGTACTACTTCAGAAGAGTTTATTATTTTAAATGTTGGCCAGCTTGGGTGTTTTAAATGTGTGACATACCTTAGCTCCTTGGAGCCCTATGTTATTGTTGACAAAATATGCCATGCGCAGACTGAAAAGTAGCCAAAACCTTTCTGTTCAAGTTTAATTCCACTCTCCAAGGCAAATTACGACAACCTGCAATCCCTGAAGACATTCTGTTCTGAAAATGCTCAGCTCTATTTTTCAAGATTACCAGTAGTCAACAATGAGTAATTTGGTGTAGATATTAAGTAATTAATTTTATTGGTGTTTTATAGGTTACATTTTGCTAAGGTAAACAGTTATGTATAATATAATGCATTCTATAAAGCAAGTGGACTGTGATTGTTGTTTTCAAGATTACCCGTAATCAACAATGCGTAATTCGATGTGGAGATTACATTAATTTATTTGGTCTCTTATAGATATTATTAAATAATATCCCACAAATATTTACATTTTTCTAAGGCAAAAAGTTATGTATAATGTAATACATTCTATAAAGTAGGTTGACTATGATTGTTTTTGTTTGCAAACATGTGTACCTTGAGTTTTCATTGTTAATAAGCAGGACCCTATTATACATGACACTAATTTCAAAAGAAGGGCCTGTTGGAAAAACACCTGAGAATTGTTCTAGAAAAAAAATGTTTTCTTTATGTCTGACCGTCATCTGCTGCGTTTTTTAAACTTCAAATTAAATTACTGCAAAATATTAAAAAGTGGACTTCGATTGTTTTTCCATTTGAGGTAGTATTTTATATCGCAACACTGTGAATGCCAGAGTGATTGTAGTGTAAATTAACATTATTGTATGACAATGATTTGAGATGTTTGTTAACTATAAGTATTGTTAGGAAAAAAGTTTACACGGCCTCACTGAAACTGACAATAGGAGCGGGTAACAATAAGTGAGGGGGTGAGTTGTTTTATCAATTAGAAGAGACAAACAAATGACTTCAGAGTAGCGTGCCTTTCTTTAGAAATGGAGGGAATATTTTCCCTAGAGCATACTTATTAGTAATTTTGATTGGCTAACAGAATAGACGCTAATGTTGGCGCGCTTTATGAACCAATAGCAGCTCTGTTATAATGTTTAGGCATATCGGGGTGAGGACGTATAAATTCTAGAGCCAAAGACAGGTATCGCGCAGTTCAACAGAATCATTCACGAGTTACACGTCGCGCAGTTCTAAGAAATATCTCTCGCGAGTAACACGTCAGGCAGTTCTAAGGAAGGAAGCATTCACGAAGTACACGTTACGCAATTCTACAGAATCTCTCGTGTCGTAAAGTTAGTTACAAAGAGTGAAATACGCGAATTAATAATGCGCGGCAAATAGTGATTATAGTTACATTCGAAAATATAACAGTTTCAGTCAGGCGTGTATCAAGATTAAGTATATGAAATTAATTCTGTGTGACGGCAATAAAAGTATAAAAACAAATTCTTTTATCAGTGTTATCTTTTAGTAACAACTCCTTTCCGTTTACACACCCTGTTCAAGAGATTTGCTCGACTGAGTAGTAATAGCTAGCCGGAGGACAAAGAACCCAAAATTCAAAATATTAAAACAATAACTGGCACTCAGCAAATAAGATAACACGAACGATACCGCGACACCTTGTACCCTTCATTTGTATTTGTTCCTGATAAAGAAAGAGGGGCGGCGCGGCAAACTAGTCGTATAATACCCATTCTTCCTTTGCCAATGCATCAACAGAACGCAAAAGTATTTCTGTGTGATGCTATGCTCATTGATGTTTATACAAATTGAAGGAGCGACCAAAACCCATTCCACCGAAACAACCAATGACCTGGATCATAAGCTACTATAAATAAATCATGTTACCATAAAAACCATGACATCTGTTATAGCGCATAATTGAATGTGGTAACAAATCTTTTGAAGCCGAAGCATATATAGCTGAGAGGTAACGCCCGCGCTTTGGACACTGGCAAATTTAGGTTCAAGTCTCGGTGATGACGTATACTTTGTTTCCCTTACTTTGTTCTATGTTTGATATCTAAATCACGTTCTGAATTTAAACTAATATACATTATACAGGCGAGTCAGCTGCCCCTAGGTATTCGTATCTATGCAACCCGCAGTTTATAGTCTAATGTGAAAACATTGACTCTTTTAGTAAACAAACTTTTATTGTAGCTCTGACGTTCTATTCGGTACTATACGCAATTAGTATTAATGGTTGAAGGCCTGAATGAGAAGCAAAGAGCTGCGAAAGCCTTAAGAAAGACGGCGTTTCATGGATATAATGCTTGCAAGGAGATAGAGGAATGTTTTCCCGAAGAGCGGAATAGACTAAGTGGGTTCTGGTCGAGTGGTTTAGCAACCGGGATGTTGTGAAAAAGGTTAGCTTTGGAGGTTCGAATCTGATACAAACACCCAATTGTTTTGGTTATTTTTTGTCTCCTTATATTTATTTCCTTTATTTTAGTGTACTAATTGATGTATTTTTGTTATTGGCTCTCCTGTGAACCGAAGACACAAGAATTACAATCAGATAATTGTCTATCACGTTTATCCTAATAATCTGTATTGCATCTGGTGTTGTAAACCGCGTTACTTAGTTTTCATTCTCTTGGGCGCATATCGACGATATTAAGTATAACAGCTTTTGTTTCATGTTTAAATCTTATGTTTCACTTCTTATGTTGACAAAGGAGTTTCAAATGTGCTAAATTCACGGGTAAACAGAATAATAAATTGTTAAAGAGCGTGGATATCATCAACGAACTAAAAGATCAAAATGACGACCACCTTCATCAATGCACATTTTTGTACGTTGCCGGAGAGACCTTCTTGCATGCTGTAACATGCGCGGTGTAATCTGCCTGCATTTTTCATGCATGACTGTGCCCGTAGATGATTTGGGCTTTGTGGTCCTTCTTTGCGGTGGAAAACATGACGATCGTTCTATTCTGTACACACTTATAATGTTACCAAAATGTTATTTATATCGTAATATAAAATTATAGGCTCAAAGATATAAAACAAAAGGTACTAAAAAGTTTGAATTTAACCCGAAGAATTTTAACCCGAACTGAAGTGGCACAGTGTTAAAGAACCGTGATAATACCATTAGGTCAATGTTACCTTCTCAGCTGGGGTTCCTTACGAATTAGTAATCGCAGAACTACACCCCGCCTCGAATATTTACACGCTTCTTGCAGCGTCATACAGTGATTTTAGCTAGGTTTGGTAGTTTTAATTGAAATAAATAAACTGCATCAGTAATTAAAATTACTGTATGATCTAAAATATGGCATAGTTTTTTACATAAGTGAAATGATCTACCTAATACTTAGCATTTTTGACAAGACTGTACAACGTTGACTGACGGCTTAAATCTAACTAGTCACACTGCGTAGATATGCCATTTTCTTTTCAAACGGTTTTGCCAACCGATGCATTTGCAAACGTGTGCATGAATGTATGCTAAATAATAAAAGTTGGTAAAGTTGACTAAAACTGCTACTACAGCTCCCCGTGTCGGGGGGATGTTTTTTTATATCGACATCCATAGCGATTGCATTCTGTCCTGTAAAACACTTATGCACTGAGTTATCTATCCCTCCTCTATAAATTGTTATGCAAATCAGCCATTAGAAGGCATTCGAGAAAGGGGTAAGTCGAATATGTCGCTTAGCACGTTGCATAAATTAAAAAATAAATAGGGGCAGCTGACTCATCTGATATATAAAATAATAGCCATTGACTCCAACTACTGGTAATAAGCTTGAATCTTTTATGGTCATTTTGTTTCCTTTCTTACTATGGTGGTCACACGCTTGTGCTTGGTCTCATTCGTCACTGAAAGCGGTCGTCAATTGCTACTAGTCCCTACAACGACACGTTTATTCATACTTTAGCAATGACAGCGGCCGTTGATAAGCATGACTAATGTTCTCTCCCTGGTTTCACAGGACTATACTGCTACCAGTGTTCCACAGTCCACTGCGAGGAGGTGGGCGAAATTGTTTCAAGTAAATAGGCAGGTTGCTGCAAGGAGGAGTACAGGTCGCTCGGTGTATCTGCAGAGAATGAAGACAGGTCTCTCTTGGCAGAGGTCGAAAGAGATCCGTTTCTAATGGCCACTGAAAACAAGGCTTTGTCTTTATTCCCAAGCACGGACGGTTGTCAACCACTTTAAAGATGCCGGAATTTGGTGTAGACGTGCGGCATAAACGAAGAGCTAACCAATGTTCACAAAATTGACAGTTGCTGTACAGTATGAGAACTTCGAATGGAGCGAAGTCATTTTCTCGGACAAAGTTACGTTCTGTATTGCAAGTGCAAACTCTACTAGACATGGAGCGATTCATGAACGAATCATTCATATGAACGACTACAAGGAAAGAATCGCAGGAATCATAGATGAGTCGTCGTTCAAAAAGAATCTTAAGACACTTGATCACGACATTCTCGATTCATTCTCCCTTGCGCTTAGTTTACTACCCTTAGCTTTGGCTGCCAAACCGAGCTTGGGCCAGTACGATGATTCGCAGGAAAATTACCACGCAGTGTAATGCTATAACACAGTATACGAAATCAAAGCAGCTATCAAAAAATTGAATATTGCCGAGTTCTGTCAATTCAGAGTAGACCAGAATCATCGCAGTACTGAAGGAATTGTGCATGTTGAAAGAATTGTTTGAATTTTTTATTTGAATTAGTAGACCAACACGATTCTTTGAGATGCCAATGTCATAACCTAAGAGGACTGAGTCAGCCGAGAAAGAGTAATTCATAAAAAACAATAGCGTAAAGCTGAGTAAAATTAATCGTAAACACTACCAACGGATGAACATCACAATGGCGCTGGTATTAACTGAGACGCGCTTTCGAGAGACGTGTTTCTCTCATCTTCAGTTCTGGCCGACTGCATTCTCATTCACTCCCCTGACCCCCAAGGAGTAATTCTGTAGATGATTCTTCTGCCTCTGCTGGAAAAAGTTGAGATCTTGTGGTCTTGAATTTACTGGCATCTGTAGTGAAGGTTGGGAACTCTTATGTCTTCTTTCGTCTCTCTTGTAATTTGATTGGATAAACTACATCAAGTAGTCTTTCGGCGGTATTTCAAAATTCAAAATATTCATGATGTTAAGATGAATGAAAATATTTTCCCAAATCTCCAGTTGTGAAAGAATCTGTAAAGGTTTTAATAATTTTATCTCTTGTCCTATTTCATGGTTACTACTCCAAATATTGTTGGCAAGTGCTGATTTATCGATTTGTTTTAGTTTTATATTTCTCTAACGTTCACTTAGCCTTATTTTTAAAATTTCTTTTTGTTCTACCAATATATGATCTTTGGTAATCTTGACATGAAATTTGATAAACACAAGTAATGTTCAATATTTTATTAAGAATATAATACACAGTATTGCGTGATTACACTGCAGCAGGTATTATATAAGTACCAAATATATGCGAAATTAAGGGACAAATAGGGAATTTTAAATTCGTGATTGAAAAATATTTTCATTATAAAAAGTTTGTCAAATTTGTATTAGAATGTTTAAATTATATAACTCAAAAACAGTGGTTTGTATACTAAATCTATATTAAAAGTATAGGAACATGCACCAACATAACTAAGCGTATTCTCATGCATAAAATGTTCCTCGAATTTGATGATATGAAATCGATGCAATATTTTTGCACTAGTAGGATCTTATATCAGCGATTACTAATAATAACAACAATAATAATACCGCAGGAAGGGGACGATTCACGAACGAATCGTGAACTAGGGCAGGCCAGCAAACAATCGGCAAAGCGACAATTATGAATCGTGAATGAATCGTATGAATCGATTACTGCAAAAGAATCCTCGACCCAACCCTAAAATCTACTGCCGAGTGGGACTTGCTGTGATAGACGCTAATTTGCTCCTGTTGTAGGGAGTAGTCGAATGAGCGTGGATATCTCGAGAAGGAGCAGGTATGCTGAAATATGTTCATGAAAAGCTCAATGGGAAAAGTTATTCTAAACTTCTAGAACATGTTCTGCTCCCGTCTGCCCGAGAGCGTTATCCTGAAGGTATTATTATATTTCACCAGCAACATTGCTCCTCAGGTCGTCCAAGGTTCGAAAGTGGTTTTAGGAGCACATGGATATCTTTGAGCAGATACCGTGGCCTCCGTAGTCAGCAGATTTGAATCCAATAGATTATGTTTGGGTGAAGGTAAAGCAGACTGCATAACTCTGGTGTGCCATGTCCTACACTAGCAGAAGGCGTCAATTACTTTAAAACGCTGATGGATTCCATGCCCAGAAGATTGAGGGCAATGATAGAAAATAACGGGGACCACTCAAGTATTAGGCTTGTTTAGTTTTTCCTTTTCTCTTGTTTTATTAGCTTCTTCTTCCTAATTTAAAAGCAATCGGAGATAGATCGCTATGTTTTTCTTTATTTCCTAATTTGCGAGAATGGCAGATATATATTTCACACATCATAGTGTGAATTTTACATTACACAAATTTGACTATCGCTGTTCTCTTTGTATCTATAACGAAATATGTATTGTAGCTGTTTCTGTAAAGGTTTACTTGGATTAAAATGAAATAAATGGAAACAAATCTGATGTGTTGCACTCACATAACCTTCTCTACTCTCGTAAATCTATTTACACAAACGTTTATTCTCCATCTACTTTATGTTAATCAAGATAAGCGTTTAAAGAAACTGTCTTATTGCTAATTTTCTTGTACGTGCAAGGGGAATTGGTAGGCTTTAAGCGATAGTCAAATATTTTAAGAGCTGGTTGCTATGTGGAGTATTCCATTCTCTTTGTATGTCCAGGACATAAAAAACGAATAACGAATTTCCATTTGAGAAAAAGTATACGCATTCGAAAATTCAAACAAATAACAAGGAATATCTCGGAAATTGTTCATTCCACAAAATATGTATAAGACATGAAGTGTATGTTTTAACGATATCTACATTTTTTGTGCTGTAAAGCCTTGTCTATCTCTTGCAGTTTACCAGCGAAAGTCATTCAGAATGAAGAGGGCTTTTGAGGAATTCCCAGAAAATTCAAGATGTGCCTTTCATTTGCCATTAAAATATCTTAAATATGTTATGTTTTGACGGAAATCATTAGAGCCATTTTTGAAAAAAATAACAATTTTCAAAAACGTTTCATGCAAAGGGGAATTTCTTGAAAAACTTCGTGTTCCATCCTTGGAAGATACTAAACTCATATCAAGTTTGACACTGTAAACAGCATAACTCAAAAACGAAAAGTCGGAAAATACCAGACATATTTCCAAAAGTGCATCTCAAAACATGTATTTCCGGTGAAATCTCGGTATCGAACTTTTGTGTAGAATACAATACTTCCCCTACTTACTATATGTAGCAGAGATTAACTTAAGAATAAACTCTTGTAAGAATGGCTTCTAGAAGAGTAAATAAAGAAGACCATGTAATCAGATTCTTTTGTCGTTGTTTGCATTATTATATGGCACGATATAATTATTGTTAGCTGCTGCGAGAATATTAATGCATGTTCCAATATCCATTTTCATATTTACCTGAAATCGATTTATCAATTCAACGGAAAGCGTACATGAATTATAGGATAATACGCAAGATTCAGGCAGGCAGAAATTTTAAAAGTTGAAAGAGAGCGAGAGAAAAATAGTTGATTAGAATGTTTGTACTATAATGGTACAGTGTTCTGCATCAACCATTCCTAGCTGTTCCAATGAAACTTAGATATCAACACAAAGAGAAAATAGAAGCTTGCTTCATGTTAACTTAAAGAGAGGCTGCATGGGGAAAAGTAACATTTTTAGTTTTTTTGTGCAATCTGATATTTTAAGTATATGTTTACTTTCTCTTCTACATAGAGTAAATAGGGGAAGTATTGCATTCTATCGAAAAATTCCACACCGAGAGTTCACCGGAAATACATGTTTTGAGGACCCCTGAATCCAAATATACCATTTTTGGAAAACTTTTTCAAATTTTTTATTTTCTAAAAGATGACTAACAATTTTGACCAAAAAATCAAACATGAAAAACATTTATATAGCAAATAAAATGTACATCTTGAATTTTCTGGCAATAGCCTGTAAAGTCCTCTTCATTCGGAAGAAATTTTGTATACATTTTTTTGTGGTATAAGCCGTTTCGGAGATATTCAGTGTTAAAAGTTCGAATTGTAAATTTCATAGCCATTATCTTAACGCCCTTTCAACTTTCAGTTGTTTCTCGTGACGTCATGGAAACAGTATGGAATTTTAAGGCCAGCATATACCGTCCAGTTGTTAAACATTTGACTATCGCTGTTCTCTTTGTATCTATAACGGAATATGTAATGTAGCTATTTCTGTAAAGGTTTATTTATATTAAAATGAAGTAGATAGAAAAAATTCTGATGTGCTACACTCACATGACTTGCACTACTCTTGTACAAACTATTTTTACAAACGCTTATTCTCCATGTACTTCATGTTAATCGAGATAAACATTTGCAGACTCTTATCTTATTGCTAAGTTTCTTGTAGATGTAAGGAAATATATATTTACAAGGGCAATATAGAAATACAGTAGCCTTTAAGCATATACATATCTCTTAATAGCTGGTTGCTAGGTGCAGCACCATTCTCTTTGCCACAGATTAATACTCTTTGCATATCCAAGACAAAAAATGAATAAAGAATTCCCATTTGAGAAAATAAGTATTGAAAAATTTAAGGGAATAACAAGCAATATCTTGCAAATGGTTCACTAAAAAAACTGTATATGACATAAATTGTGTATTTTAACGCGATCTACATTTTTTGTGTAGTAAAAGTTTGTCTATCTCTTATGGTTTACCAGTTATGCAAAAGTCATTCACAATGAAGAATACTTTTGGAGACATTCCCAGAAAATTCAAGATATACATTTTATTTTTCATGACAATATCTTAAACATATGGCATTTTAATCAAAATCGTTAGAGCCATTTTTGAAAAAATTAAAATTTTCGAAAAATGTTCCATGTAAGGGTCAATCTGGGATGGGGAGATTTTCTTGAAAACCTTCGTGTCGCATCTCTGGAAGATACTGAACCTAAATACCAAGTTTGGTGTTAATCCGTCTGTTCGTTTCTGAGTTATGCTGTTCACACACAGACACACACATGGACATGTTTCCAAAAATGCTTTTTTGGGTTCAGTTGGTCTCAAAACATGTATTTCCGGTGAAATCTCGGTGTCGAATTTTTGGGTGGAATACAATACTTCCCCTACTTACTATACGTAGTAGAGAAAGTAATAAATTGATGTGATACATTCACATTATTTTTTGTACCCTCTGTATTTGTTAGTGGGTATATAAACTATCTTACTAAAGTTTATTTTGCTTATACAAACTGTTTCCGTGTAACCGCGAGAAATAGGTGGAAATCAATGGCACTTTATGACAAGTATTGAACAAATTTAACCTTTAATAACGGATATCTCAGAAAAGGCTTATGCCACAGAAAAGCTAGTTTTAAGTAAATTGTGTATTTTAAACAGATCTACATTTTTTGTATGGTACGCTTTCGTCTGTCGCTTAACGATTACCAGCTATAGGAGTTCATACAAAATTCCTTCGGAATGAAGAGGACTTGAAAGGCTATTTATAGGAAATTAAAGATATACATTTCATTTGTAATCTAAATACATTTCATATGTGGCATTTTAATCAAAATCGTTACAGCCAATTTTTAGAAAATTACAATTTTTTAAAAATGTATTTATTGGGGTATTTACTGGGATTTTCTTGAAAATCTTTTTGTCGCATCCTTGGAAGATAATGAATTTAAATACCAGGTATAGTATTTATCAGAGTTTTCGTTTTTGAGTTATGCTGTTCACAGACAGACACACAGACACACACACACACGGACATGTTTCCAAAAGCGTTTTATTTGGATTTCGGGCCTCTCAAAACATGCATTTCCGGCAAAATCTTGGTGTCGAATTTTCGAGAAAGTAAAAAATGCAAGTTGGTTAGCAAATAGTGTAAGTGTAGGTGAAAAAAATGTCAGTGTTCTACCGTGAATACTTCCTGAGAAAGGATACATACGAGATTAAAGTTGATCAATTCAGCACGAGGGTGACAGAAGTTACCTTCTCCCCGTAAATGCCCTCTATAGTCAATCGCGGTTGCATGTCCAGAATGAACTATAGAGCGAATACAAATGCAACAATGTTGTTACCTTAGAAAGCTTTCTCCCCTTGAAGCAAGCGTGTTTGGCACCCCTTGTGAACGTGAAGTAATATTGAAAAGCAATAATTTGTCACTTAGCAAAAAACGCGTTCAATCACATTTGACAGCTCTTTCACATGAAGCGGTGACTGGTGCCGCTTTGTTGGCACGAAATCCTCACTAAAATACTCAAATTTAAATACTAAGTCAGCAAAAAGTGCTTCCGAGAAAGAAAACCTCCCATCAACATTATATTACCAACAAAAAGAAAATTTGATGCATCCACATGACTTTCACTACTCATTCTTCTACAAACTATTCTTATAAACGTCTCATCGACACATTTGGTCGTGGGTACAAAGTGGATAGAACAGGCCGAATCGATGGCCAGATGTTTAAAAGCTCGCTATATCTCGGCCTAGAATTTCCAGTAGTTTACATGAAAGTAGATACGAGGCATTACTTTCGGAATGATATAGTATTTATGCAAGTTCGTTATCATCAAAAAAGAGAGAAAACTGCTAATATTAGAAACTAGTAAACCAATATTTTGTTTTAAATGAGATTATTTTTCACGATAGATGAGAGGTTAACTTGGTGGTTGGGAGTTAGTCTTAGCTCGTTGCATATATTAAAGGTTTCTGCATTATATGAAAACTATGCAACTTTTATGTTATCAAATAACTGTGCAACCAAAACGAGGGTAGAGAGGTTTAAAATTTAACTTGGTATAATTATCTAATAAGCTACTCGACCATTCCGGACAAGGATTGTTCCACCCCCAAAAGGTATATATATAGACTATGCAGCAGTTCCTTAACTTGGAAGATTGTTGAGGGAAGGTTAAGGAAGCCATCGTCCGGCGATGTTTCTCATATTTTTATTGAATGTCGGGGGACTTTTCATCCTTTATTAGGAATAGTCCTGAATAAATGAAATTATAAGAAGTAAATGGGGGCATTCATTATAACAATCCTATGGTTCATTGTATAATAATCTCTTAAAGAACTGAGGAAGTAAATAAAATTAATTAATTCGTCATTGATGTTTAAAACTGTATGGGGTAGGACAGCTAGTGATTTATACCAGGTAGCCCAACCGCGACGTATTTCACGTATGTAGATATCCCTTCGTGGGTTAAAAGAGTTGCAGAATTCAACGGGGTAATTCCAAGTAAACACATGTCAATGGAGAAAAGTTTAATTTATACCGCCCACTTTAAGCACAGTGGTCTTATCGGTGGGCTTTCCTTTGGAACATATTATTGTCTATAGGCAATGGTGTTAACTCGTATTCGCTTGTCTTTGGGTTTCTAGTAAAATGTGGGCTTTAATATTAGATCACACACATTCATACTCTCATTCACACTTCCAGACGCTGGGGAGGATAGCGAATAATCTTGGCAAGAGAAAAATTTCAACCCCACAGCCGAAAATCGATCCCGGGACTCGTCACACGACAGGCAGGTGCTCTAGCGACTTAGCTAAGGAGCCAGAAAGCTTTGTGCTATTCCTCTTGCTTATCACTTATCAGCAAAGACAATGAGCGAATCGCGCTTCTTAAGAGACACTTCCCAGGCCTGCAACAGAGTGTACAGTCCGTGATGATAGACAAAAACAGACCGAAACGTTCTTAGAATAGTTTCCACTTCAGTCACACGGGCTTTATTTTCGAGGGAATAAACTTAATTGTTAGACTGACAAATAATTAATATTTCCTTATTTGACCGATCAGCATCCATCCATAGTTATTTTTAAATGGTTTTTACCCTGCTCCTGTCTAACATTACGGACTACAAGCAACAAACATGAGAGCACTGTCATTTTTTTCGCTGGCTATTATAAATTTTACTGTTACTATTATTATTAACATCATCATCTAACGGTACTATTATGCTGACTTCGCTCATTAAATAGGTATTCAAAATTTTGCACTTGATGATTGATGGGATGTTCTAACCAACTCAGTTTATCTATGTGGATGTTTCTGAGAACTACTGGTATAGTGGTAGTAGTAGTGGACTTTTAGGGTCTTATGCACCAGGTCCCCACTAACCTGTATTTATTTAGAATTGCCCCGTTGAGTTCTGCAACTCTTTTACGCCGAAGAGTTATCTAGGCACGTAAAATACGGCGCGGTTGGGCCACCTGATATATTAAGAAGAAGCAAGATGGATAATTATCTATCTGAAATATCTCTCGAGCAAGCAATGAAACAATGAAAATGTGACATGTTAATCGAGGATATTCTCAGCAACTAGGTATACATAAGTATTGAGTGAAAATATCCCACTAAAATATTTGTTACACTACGTTACACATTATAATTAATGCGCAGAGTGCTTCACAAATCAATGTACTTGACCTTTTGGTTACATTTGTTTGCACAATAAGATCATCTATACAAACTGTTATTCAACCACTTCTTTTTCATTTCATGCGGAATTTCCATCTGATGTAAGGCTTTTGTAAACTTTATGGCACGCTCAAAGGAATTTCATTTCAAGCTACATAGCTGTAATTCGTTTTATTGATTGGAAGCCTTATATTATTGGTCTTGCTGCTTTCTAGTTTCCCCATCTACAACGTAGGTATATAGTAGGTGGAGAAGATATTGCATTTCACTCAAAAATTTGACACCGAGATTTCATTGGAGATACATGTTTTGAGACACCTGAATGAATAAAAAAATAAAAAAAATTCATGTGTGTGTGTTTGTGAACACAATAACTAAAAACATTGGTATTTATGTTCAGTACCTTCCAAAGATGCGACCCTAAGGCTATCAAGGAACCCCTCCCCCCACCATGGAACATTTATCGCCATCTTTTATTTTCTAAAAAAAAGGCTCTAACGATTTTTTACCACATATTAAAGATATTTACATGACAAATAAAATGTATACCTTGAATTTCCTGGGAATATTCGTGAAGTCCTCTTTTTCGGAAGGAATTTTGTATAATCTTTTATGCGGATGATTGCATTATTCATAACAAAATTCGGAATATTGTAGATGAATCGGCACCTCAGGATGATTTAAATGAAATAATTAATTGGCCTACTGCAAATAAAATGAAAATTAATGCTAAGAAAAGTAAGTCCATTGCATTTAGCAGATCTAAGGGGGAATTACTACATAACTACCACAAGGGCGGGGAAAAATTGCCAAGGTGGACAGCTGCAAATATTTGGGTGTGTGTCGTCCTCTGTGGTGTAGAGGTTAACCATGCTAGCCTTTAATTCCCGAGGTCGCGGGTTCAAACCCCGCGGAGGGCGATGGAGTTTTTCAGGCGTAAAAATCCTTAGCATGGATTCCTTCGGATGGGAAGTAAAGCCGGTACTCCCATGTCGTAGATTTACGGCAAGTAAAAGAACCTGAAGTCTGATAGAGAGACCTCTGAGCAAAATTTCCGGTCTTTCACGCCAATATAGAATGGGACTCTAGCGTTCATATATAAAACTTAATTTATTTTGGGTGTGTACTTGATGAGTAACGCTGGATGGGACGACCAGGTAAATTCTGCATCTAGGAAAGCGTGGAAAGCATTACATTTCATAATGACGATACTGAAAAGGGGCAGCGCATAAGTATTTAGTGCCTCCGGTTATGGAATATGGGGCAGCATGTGGGGACCCATATAGAATTAATCAAATTGATTCATTAGAGAGGATACAGGAAAGGGCGATAAAATTCATAAAAATTGGTACACATTTTGGGCCTACAAAATGGGAAGAGATTCAATGGATGTCTTTAAAGGTTAGGATAAGACACATCGTTTCTGCACATTATTTAAAACTTATACTGGTTTAAATGCATGGGTGGGCGTTATGAAACATTGGAGAACCCGACATATTAGGGAAGAAACGATCATTTGCTTAAAATTAAGGGAAGAAGGCACAGAACCGACGAAGGAAAATTCTCCTTTGCTAGCAGAACCAATGAAGAATGGAACAAATTGCCTGTAGCAGCCTTTCAGGGTTGTCCTCTGTTCGTGAGGAAATTTAGGAAAAATCTGAACAGAATAAATGTTGGATAATTAATTATAACGTTACTTAGATGTATTATTTGAACTTTTATAAACTTATTGTGTATAATAATGGTAAACGTATTGTCTGTACTGAATGTATAGGCTATTAGTGAAGGTAAATAGCAAAGTAATCATTTTAATCATTTAATCAGTTTTAGCTGTTATGTTACACTGGTAGCTACAATAATATGATTGTTGTTGGAAAGTTATTCACATTGTTGTTAATTTTTCATTGTATTATCATTGTTTGTGCACGTATTTTTGTAATATTATTTTGTATATTGTTATATACTAGGGTGAAGGCCAAAAGGTTTCCAGCAAAGGTTTTAAATTTTAATCACCCCAACATGCACATAGGGAAACGTAGCTACAGATACAGCGAGGGGAACAAGACCTTGATGTTCACATTTAGCTGAAGGCGTGTGGTTGTTGTAACGGATTTTACACAAACTTCACATCATTCACATTATCTGTAGTTTATTTGATAAAATAAAGGGTATCCCTACATCACACACAGAGGAATAAAGAATTGAGGGGAGATCCTACACACACAAACTACATTTACACTCTTTCACACACAAACATCACACACTTGGCTCTCAAACCAGACTGAGGCTAACACACACAAAGAAAAGTAACGCTAAACTATTCCCCCGTATCTCTCCCCACCTCTAGCTAGGCTCGCCAGCTAGGAGCGGCGAGTCGTCATGCCAGACGCAATTCAAACACAAGGCCGAAAGAATACTGAATTACTCCCAACAATGCTGTCGCCAATAATGTGTCTGACATCACAATAGCTACTAATGCCTACTAATACGCCATAATATTTAACTCTGCCACCAGATAATACCCATTTGTAATGAATAAATACATACATAACTGGTAAACGTTAATAGATAGACGAAAACGAACTACACAAAAATATAGACCTCTTTAACGCACACAATGTACTTCTGATAATATTTTTTCTGGCATCATCCATTTCCAGGATAGCTGTTATTAATGCTTCGAATTGTTCAACACTTAATAGTCCTATTGACTTTCAGTTGTTTCTTGTCATCATGGAAACAGTATGTAATTTTAAGGCCAGCATATAGCGTCCAGTTGTTAAACATTTGACTATCGCTGTTCTCTTTGTATCAATAACGAATTGTGTAATGTAGCTATTTCTGTAAAGGTTTATTTGGATTAAAATGTAGTAGATAGAGAAATAAACTTTGGTAATAATAATTTGTATACTCACTAATAAGCGATAGAGAGTAGAGAAAGCCATGTGAATGCTATACATAAGAATTTTCAAAGGAGTGTCTCTTTGCATTATTGAAATGTGGACAGCTTTTGTGTTTTATACTTTACATATTTTAAGTTGGAATATTTACAATTATGTATATATAGAAATTATGTACAGCAGTAATTTGCCTTACAACTCATGTTTTATTGTATTTCAAATGATAAATATATTGTACTACCTAATTTGCTATTGTTTTATAAACTTAGGGTTATACAACGGAGTGGAACAGCTCGTCACATAGAACTACATAGATCCATTGTAGCTCTTACCCCCAGGAGGAAGGGATAAAGTGAGGGAATCACAGGAGGCTACAGGGTTCAGGCAGACAGGCCACAGCGCCCAAGTCCCTAACAGTTCCAGGTTCGAAGCCGTCCCACGCCTGGAACTGCCTAGACTGGAAGATCAACGACCCGTCTACAAGCAGCCCACTGGTATCCACGAGGTGTACACTTTCCTTTGAGCAAACATCCGCGCCATCTTTCCGTCATTCGTCACGCAACCTAGAAGCACACCTGAGAGATGAGAAGGAAATGGAATTAAAAGCGAAATCGCCGTAGATGACAAACCACACCTTGAAATGGTAACGTTGCTGCAGAGGTCATGGCGGGTACCACGGAACGTCAGACCTTGTAGGAAAGTGTTGCCGTAACAAATTCTAATAGATTTGAATTGCTGTACAAAGATCAGGAAAATAGTGAACAATTAAGGCATAGGGAATGTAAATCACGGATAAAGAATCCGGTAAATATCAGCAGGAAAATTGTAGTGCTTGGAGATTCTTTGCTGAAATCTTCCGGTGATGTACGAAAGAAAAAAGGATATAAGGCAAACTGCTTCTCTGAAATAAAAACAAATCAGCTGAAGTATAAAGTGGAAGGAAAGGAACTGGTAAATGAGAATACGGAAGTTGTTTTGTTACATGTTGGGACCAATAATATTAGAAAAGGAGTGTGTGCAGAAGAGATTATGGGAGAAACTATGGATCTCATTGCTAGTGTTAAAACTGGTGCACCAAGGGCTGAAGTTATTGTGAGTGGAGTGTGGAGGCGACGGGATATAACTGATAGAAGAATTCAGCATATAAATAGTGAACTCAACTGGTTGTGTGAAAAGAGAAATTGTTCCTTTGTTGACGCAAACTTCTGGCTCCAGAAACAAGATTGTGTAAGGATGGGGTCCATTTGAACCACAGAGGAGCCTACATTTTTAGTAACCTCTTTTGTGATACGGGAAATGAGTAATGAAAGAGATGGTTGTATCTAAATATAAGAAAGAACATGATCTTAGGGTTTTTCATCTTAATATACAGGATATAAATAGGAAAGATTCACTTCTTAAACAAATCTCTAGCGAGTTGAATCCAGATATAATCATTTTAACGAACATTGGTGTAAAAAACATCAAATAGATTTACATAAACTAGATAATTATAACAAAAAATCTGAATTGGAAATACTAAGGGTGGGAGTGTTGTTATCTATACCAAAAATAACATCCCTATACAGTCGATAAACGTCAAAAAATATTGTAAGGAAAAAATCTTTGAGGTAACAGGCATAGAATTAAGAGGAAAAACTGGTAAACTATTAATATTTGGAATTTATAGATCCCCATCATCTTCAGTAACAGATTTTTTTGATGTTTGGATAAAATGTTGCGCAACTTTTTTGCACCAAATGTACTCATAGTTTTAGCTGGTGACTTTAATGTTGATGCTAATCATGAAAATAATGTTTATAAAAAACTGCTGGACATATATGATACTTATAATATTAAGGATTTAATACATGAGCCTACAATAATACTGCAACAGTGGTAGATCATATAGCATCTGATATGTATGAGGAAGTTTATAATAAAGAAGTTATAAATACCCATATCTCAGACCATTATGCTCAGCTTATTGACATCACTGATCAAATAGTAAAGGAAAACTGTAACCTCAAAAACAGATACCGAGTAATTAATGAAAAAAATTTAATAAATTACTTTTATTGTTTGCTGAGGAAAGTATCTATAATGTAGAGAATGTAAATAAAAAATGGGAAGAATTTTATGGTATACTAAGGAGACATTTTGATTCTGCCTCTCCTATGATTAACAAAATCCAGAAAAGTAAACATCTTATTAAACCTTCATTCCCTACTTATATTCTAAAACTACGAGAAAAAATGAAGAATTTCTATGAATTATATAAAAGCTCAGGTTAAATACATTTTAAAATAAAATATAATGAAGTTAAAAAGCAATACTCTAAACAGCTGCATGAATATATATTCTCCTTTCAATTTGAGAGGATGCAAAAAGACTAGAAATGCAAATAAAACGGCATGGGACTTTATAAATAATACTAAGGAAATAAAAAATGAATGTGAAAATATGGTATTATATGTTCCAAACTGACAAAAAATCCCCATGATATATGTAACTTTGCAAAAAGGTTTTTTCTAGATGTTGCAAAAAAAAAAATGTCGAAGATCGAGTCCCAGGTGCTACTGATAGAAATGGTGTTAGTTGTTCATTATTTATTGCTCCTACAAGTGAGAAAGAAGTAACTGAATTAACTAATCACTTAACAAGGAAAACCTCATGTGGTTGCGATGAAATAAGCCCAAAGATACTAAAATATTGTAAAGAGCAATTGGTAAAACCTCTTGAAAACCTCATAATTTGTTATATTCAGGCAGGAACTTTTCCCGAATTGCTGAAGATAGGATTAGTTAGACCAGTACATAAACAAGGTGATCAGACAAATATAAATAATTATTGTCCTAATACCTTAACATCCAAATTAGCTAAATTGTTTGAAAAAATATTTTAAACCGAATGGTACACTTCCTAAATTTAAATAATGTATTTTGTGATTTTCAACATGGTTTTAGGAGAGGTCTTTCAACTACAACAGCGATCGCTGACGAAGATTTTGGAAACTAGAAAAGGGTTGGAAAATTGGCATTGTCTTTCTTGATTTATCAAAAGCCTTTGATTTGGTAAAGTATGATTTATTAATAAATAAATAAGAACAATATGGTGTACGGGGAATAGCTAAGAAACTAATTGCATTATATTTAACAGGAAGCAAGGAAGCAGTGCAAATTCCATATAAGAGAAAAAATCAATAAATATAATATAGTCAGATTATCACATTATTGAATATAAAGTCCCTCAAGGAACAGCACTGGGCCCTCTCTTGTTTATTCTTTATGTAAATGATGTTACTGTGACTAAACGTTCTAGTATTTTTTCCTTCGCTGATGATACAACCGTAAACTGCTGGGGTGTGGATTAATTCACTAAAAACAAATATGTTGAATACTTCAAGAAACCTATTAAAAGATTTTGAGTCAAACAATATTCTCTGTAACATAAAAAGACAGATTATATGGTATTGGAATTACGTTCTAGAGAAATAACATCAGAAATTAGTTTAATTGTAAATGATGAACAAATAACTAAAGTGAAACAATATAAATTTTTAGGCATGATAGTCGATGAAAAGCTAACCTGGACAGAACATATTAATTATGTATGAAAAAAAATAGTAAATCAATATATCTCTAGGCATTTTAGAGTATTTTCAAATAAGTATATTCTTTGATTGTTATATTATGGTATAATTCATACAAATTTATTATATGGTATAGAGATATGGGGAGCAGCAGCAAAGGTATATATGGATAGACTATTCATTCTTCAAAAGAAGTGTAATAGGATTATAAATAATATGTCACCCACAGAATCATGTAGAAATGCATTTATAAACAATAATGTACTTACGCTCTATTCCCTATATCCATATAAGACAATACTATTTGTAAGGGAAAGAAATCTAACAACAAACAATAATGTACATGACTATAACATTAGAAATAAGGCAGATTATTACAGAAATGGATTTAGTAAAGTGTCTATTAAAAAAGATGTATACGTTATGGGAACTTATTTTTTTTCAACAAATTGCCAACTGATATAAAACTTCAAAATGAAGTTTAAGGAGGAACTTAAAAACACTTAAGAAATGTACATATTCCATGAATGAATTGTAAAATTGTAATAGAAATGACTATGCTTGATATTTGTATAAAACAAATCTATGGGAGATTATTATTATTATAAACATTGCTAAAATTCCGCGAATGTATGGCAAATGGCCTTTTAAATACACAAAAGTTGTTACATCACTTCCGGTTACGTATTCTGACACGATTTGTTCAATTCTGGTTATATTGACAGTCTGTCCTGTCCTCCTGAACTGTTCCACATACGTCTTCCAGAACTCTTATCTGCCTACACATTGATGCAAAACAGACTTTATTAAGATTAACCATTGCATCACGAAAGAGCAACTATGCCCTTGGGTATAATTACAGCAGCATTTATCTTTATTCACTTCTGTTACATTTGTTTATTACTTCGCGGCAATTACATAGTTGTTTTGTATTTGTTAAGCATTTCGCGGTAATGGTTTAGTTGTATTACATTTACTGTTTCGCGCTTTTCTATTACCTCAGAGTATGACATTTCACAGCTCCAACTATTTCCGTGTTTCCTAGAGCCGCAGTCTTATCACTTTCTCTACTACGTACAGTAAGTAGGGGAAGTATTGTATTCCACCCAAAAATTCGATACCGAGATTTCACCGGAAATACATGTTTTGAGACTCCTGAATCCAAAAAAGCTGTTTTGGAAACATGTCCGTGTGTGTGTCTGTGAACAGCATAACTCAGAAACGAACAGTAGGATAAACATCAAACTTGGTATTTAATATCAGTATCTTACAGAGATGCCCCCCCACCCCACATTACCCTTTACATGGAACATTTTTCGAAAATTTTAATTTTCTCAAAAATGACTAACGATTTTGAATAAAATATCGTATGTTTATAATACTTTCATGACAAATGAAATGTATATCTTGAATTTTCTGGGAATGTCTCCAAAAGTATTCTTCAATGTCAACGACTTTTGCATAACTGGTAAACCATAAGAGATAGACAAAACTGTACTACACAAAAAATGTAGATCGCGTTAAAATACACAACTTATGTCATATAAATTTTTTTTCAGTGAACCATTTTCGAGATATTGCTTGTTATTCCCTCAAATATTCCAATACTTATACTTTTTCTCAAATGGGAATTCTTTATTCATTTTTTTGTCTTGGATATTCAAAGAGTATTAATCTGTGGCAACGGGAATGGTGCTGCACATAGCAACCAGCTATTCAGAGATATGTCTATGCTTAAAGGCTACTGTATGTCTATATTTCCCTTGTAAATACAAAACAAGGGGAACATAGTACCCCTTAAGCGATAGTCAAATATTTTTATAACTGGTCGCTATGTGTAAAATGCAATTCTCTTTGCATGTTAAAAGATCGTTTCTGCAAATGTTTATCTCGATTAATATGAAATAGATGGAAAATAAGTGATTGTAAAAATACTTCGTACAAGGGTAGGGAAAGTTATGTGAGTGTAACACATCAGATATTTTTCAGGATTGGTTTAAGGAAACTCTACTAGAAAATGCATTTTCACTAGAAAACTGGTGAGAGCGGAACGATTTGGCCTCAAATCTATAAAGCATTTATAACATCTTTCACTTTGTTATTACAGTTTCAAGTAATGAAAACTGGATAGAAAATATTTAGTTCATTAAACCTTTCCAAACACTGTTCTTCTTTTTCTTTTTGGCCAGGTAAACTACTAAATAATAGCGTGCTTGATATACCTGTAATGTGTTTCTGAACAAGAACTAAAACAAAAAGGATATAAAAATAAAATAAACGACAGGGAATGGAATAAATGATGAGACTGTTATACAAAAACTGGAAATGCAATTTCCTATAAATGACAGTCGAACGAATGAGGTTAAAATAGTTGAAGCACGTAATGTGAACGAATGGAACAAGCATGCCCATTACTTTGAATACGAAGTAAGAAAATTACAAACCATTGCAGAAGTTTAAAAAAGTTCCGTTACATACACATTACCTTCTCTGTCCTCTATCGTTTAAAAGTGGGTATACAAACTATTGTTACTATAGCTTAGGTTTGTTATTTATATAAAGCTTTACAGAAATACCAGTAGTTAAATCACACATTTCGTTATATATACAAAGGGAATAGCGATAGTCATATGTTTAAGAACGGGACGCTATATGCTGGCCTTAAAATTTCATTCTGTTTCCATGACATCGCAAAGAACATTTGAACGTCTACAGGACTTTAAAAGAATGCCATTGCGTACCATTAATAACGGATATATAAAAACTCTGATGTGTTACACTCACATGACTTTCTCTACTCTTGTACAAACTATTTTTACAAACGCTTATTCTCCATATTTTTCAAGTTAATCGAGATGTTAATCTTATTGCTAATTTTCTTGTAGATGCAAGGGGAATTGGTAGGCTTTAAGCAATAGTCAAATATTTTAAGAGCTGGTTGCTATGTAGAGTATTCCATTCTCTTTGCATTACCAGGACAAAAAAAATGAAGAATGAATTTGAGAAAAAGTATAAGTATTGGAAAATTTAAGAGAGTAAAAGCAATATCTCGAAAATGGTTCACTCAACAAAAGAAATGTATATGACATAAATTGTGTATTTTAACGCGATCTACATTTTTTGTGTAGTAAAATTTCGTCTATCTCTTATGGTTTACCAGTTATGCAAAAGTCGTTCAGAATGAATAATACTTTTGGAGACATTCCCAGAAAATTCGAAATATACATTTCAGTTGTCATGAAAATATCTTAAACATATGATATTTTAATCAAAATCGTTAGAGCCATTTTTGAGAAAGTTAAACTTTTCGAAAAACGTTCTATGTAAAGGATAATCTAGGGTGGGGGATTTTCTTGAAAACCTTCGTGTCGCATCTCTGGAAGATACTGAACCTAAATACCAAGTTTGGTGTTTATCTGACTGTTCGTTTCTGAGTTATGCTGTTCACAGACACATACACAGACACACACGGACATGTTTCCAAAAGGCTTTTTTTGGATTCAGGGGGTCTCAAAACATGTATTTCCGGTGAAATCTCGGTATCGAATTTTTGGGTGGAATACAATACTTCCCCTACTTACTATACGTAGTAGAGAAAGTAAAAATGGCCTATGCTACAAAACAGTTACTCGAAATAAATAGTGGGTTTTAAAGAGATCTACAGTTTTTGTGCAGTACGTTTTCGTCTATCGCTCAATGTTTACCAGTTATGCACGATTATACAGTGCGTTCGTAGATCGGCCGGACCGTTTCGCGGCGGCCTTGGACTGGGTGAGGTTTGGTGCGCCTTCCGCCAGAGTTACACGTAAACGACCGGCAAGTCATGGGTAAGGAACACTAACTTACATTAGGCTTCCTTGCGTCGCAACAGATGTTGAAATTGATGTGACTTTCTGGTTTGCTCACAAAAGTTCATGTTAATTGAATGCCTGTATTTCTCCCGTGATGTTGTCCTTCAATTCTGGTAACATGTGCGGATTTGATGCGTACTCTTTATTCTTTAACGTTCCCCATAAATAAAAATCCCATGGAGATAGGTTAGGGGAACGAGGTGGCCACTATCCTCGACTAATTACGCTGTCACTATACACGCCTCGCAATTAATGTATAGAAGTCGTAGCAGTGTGCACTGTAGCTGAATCCTGCTGAAACCAGTCACACAATCTTTCATATCTTGTCATTTGCGGGAAAAATTATTTAAAATTGAATTTACATAATTGTGTGAATCAACTGTTGTTTCGAAAACCATGGGACCGATAAGTCTACATTTACTCACTGTGCACCAAACCCAAAGTTTTGCAGCGTGCTGAGGAACTTGAATAATATGGGGATTTTCGGTAGTCCAGTATCTATTGTTCTGAGTAGAGACGTGACCTTGATGACAAAGCCACACTTCAACAGTGAACAACGTTAAGAGTGCGGTAGCTACAGCGCTACTCCCTGGCTGCTGGCGCGCCACTCCTCTCCCAGTCCAATGCTGCCGCGGGACAGCCCAGCCAATCTAGGAACGCACCATATAAAATTTCTTCCGAATGAATCGGACTTACCATAAAATTAAAAATATACGTTTTATTTGTCATGTAAATATCTTTAAATATATGATATTTTAATCAAATCGTTAGTCATTTTTCTGAAAATAAAAAATTCCTATAATCTTCAATATGGATGGTTGGGTTGGGGGATTTTCTTGAAAACTTTCGTTTTGCATCTTTGGAAGATACTGAACTTAAATTCCAAATTTGGTATTTATCCAAATTTCGTTTTTGAGTTATGCTGTTTACAGACATGCACATACAAACACACGAACTTTTTTCTGAAAATGCTTTTCTTTTTTTTATTGAGGGTTCCCTAAATATGTGCTTCCGGTGAAATCTCGGTATAGAATTTTTGGTGGGATGTAATACCTTCTATACCTACTACGTACCTACATGGTAGAGAAAGTAAAATTATTGTAACAAATAAAAATACCAGTTGCTAGTCAACACACTTTATGACGTAGCACTCAGCGTAGCATGAACGTTAGACTTGAGACATGGTTAACACACACTCAGAACAGAATACAACTGAACCGTCGAATCGGATCACAATTGAACCGCGCTCGGTACTGTCCATTTTTCATTTCGTAACTCTTTAACTTACTGAACTGAACAATACTGTGTAAGTGGATGCTAGTCAGCCCTTTATACAAGCCCCGCATATAAAGTGGAACATTCTTGAAACAGGACTACTAGAACATGTCGAAAGAAGCAGTCTGGAGCAGTAAAACCTGCGGGAAAGCGTGCCGGGATACGCTTACCGGCGGCCTGCAAGTAGCTTCGCACGCGCGGTCACAATTTCCATATGCAAGAACAAGAAAATGTAGACTTGAATGAATAATGCTGCATAGCATAAATTTGTGAATAATAATAATACATTGGCATTGTTCCCGGTGGGAATTTGGTAGGTTCCCGGTGTAACCAAGAAAATTCAAGAATTGAGGGAATGCACCACTGAAATTTCGTGAAAATCTATTCAAAATGAACTTACGTTTTGCGAATACAAAAATATTCAGTGGTAGCTGTAATTTCAAAATGTAATTTTCACTTTTTATATTGCGGTTCTTTATCCTTATATACAACATAAGCGGAATTAAATACTCCTCCATTTTAAAAGTTGAGTTTTTGAAATTGCTTTCCTCGTCACTTTTGCTCAATAAAAAGACTCTTCCCGACTGAGCTTTTAGGGAAAAATTCTGAGCACTTTCGGGCCTATCCTGAAACTTTAAACACTTGAATTGTCATGTAAAATGTTCATGTTTTTAGGGTTTTCTGAGTAGCTTAATACTTTCTCTGCTACGTATAGTAAGTAGGAGAAGTATTGCATCCCACCCAAAAATTCTATGTCGCTATATCACCGGAAATATAGATTTTAAGGCCGCCTGAATACAAAATGGGCATTTTTAGAAAAATGTGCTTATGTGTGTGTATGGGTGTGTCTATGAATAATATAACTCAGTAACGAAAAGTCGGATTAATACCAAATTTGATATTTAAGTCCAGTATCTTCCAAAGATGCGATACGAAGATTTTTATTTTGTCAAAAATGGCTCCAACGATTTAGATTAAAATGCCATATATTAAAGATGTTTACACTAATAAAGTGTATACCCTGAATTTGCTGTGAATGGACCATAATACCTTCTTCGTTCTGAATAAATTCTACATAAACTATAAGAGGTAGACAAAAACTTGATACACAAAAAGTGTAGATCTCCTAAAAACACAGAATTTAAATCCAAATAACCTTTTCTGGCATTAGTAATTTCCATTGGTTGTTAAAGGACTAAATGTTTTAGTATTTTTGTTATTTTATGAAGTGCTGTCACCATGCGGGCATTTCTGACGATGTAACGGAGCGAGTATGAAATTTTAAGGCCAACAAATAGCGCTGGCTTTTAAACATGGTCGCTTCCGTTTCCTGTATTTCTCTTGTACTTACAACGAAACATGTGATCAAAGTTATTTCTGCAAATGTTTATCTCGATTAACATGAAGTACATTAAAGAAGTTTGATGTGGTATATTCACATGATCTTGTCTACCCTCTATCTTTACTAGTGGGTCTGCAAATTATTAAACATTATGTTCTATCTACTAGGTAAAATCCAAATAAACCTGTGCAGAAATAGCTACATTACACATTTCGTTATAGATACAAAGAGAACAGCGATAGTCAAATGTTTAACAACTGGACGCTATATGCTGGCCTTAAAATTCCATACTGTTTCCATGACATCGCGAGAAACAACCGAAAATCCATGAGATTTTATTAAAACATTGAACAATTCAAACCTTTAATAACGGATATTTCAGAAACGACTAATGCCACAAAAAACTTGTTTTATGTAAATTTTGTGCTATAAAGAGATCTGCACTTTTGTATGGTATATTTTTGTCTGCGTTATACAAAATTCCTATCGAATGAAGAGGACTTTAAAGGCATTTCCCCTAAAATTAAGATACATTTTACTTGTAATATAAAATTATTTCATATATATAGGGTCTTTCAACAAGAGTGGCCTATCTTTGAACTTAAATAAAACACGTTCTATAAATGATAGAGGTTTATTTATTTTGGAACATAATTAATGTTATTACGTGTGGAAGAGAACATCAGTTAAGTGACCGCCGCGACTTCGTTGGGTTGCGCGTATACGGTTGATCCAATTAGGGTAAATTAAGTCCAACTTCACGAATAACACGCGTGATGTTATTCATAAGATCATTTACTGTTTCTGGCTTGTTGACATAAACTCGAGATTTAACATAACCCCACAAGAAGTAACCCAACGGCGTTAAATCACATGAACTCGGGGGCCAGTTAACATCACCACCACGGGAAATGATGAAACCTCTGAACTTTTCCTTCAAAAGATCGATTCTTTAGAGGGCAGTATGCCATGTGGCACCATCTTGCTGGAGCAAGATGTTTTTGAGATTCATACCATCCAATTTAGGTCAAAAATATCCCCTATACGAGCCCGGTATCTTTCTCCATTGACAGTTAGAGCTTCGCCATCTTCAGCTTGGAAAAATACGGACCAATGATTCCACCATACCAAAATCCAACCACACAGTAACCTTTTGGGGATGAAGTGGTCGTTCTTGAATCTGCATTGGATTGTGATTGCTCCAATAGCGGCAATTTGTTTGCTAACACAACCTTCCACCCAAAAGTGGGCTTCGTCGCTGAAGACAATTTTTCGACAAAAATCTGGATCGGCTTCCAATTGCTTCATAGACCAGTCAGCGAATACACGGCGCAATCTTTGGTCATTGGGCTTTAGTTCTTGAGTTAACACCATTTTGTAAGCAGTCCAGATGCAGAATTCGCCAAGTTGTGGTCGGCGAAAGCCCCAATTCCTGCGCTCGAGAGCAATTGATTTGTTTCCGTTCTCGCGTACACTCTCATGAACGGCGCCTAAGTTTTCATTGGAGCGCTTACGTCGATTACGTACAGGCGTTCTTTGATCGCTGACAGAACCAATTCTTTCAAATTTATCGATCAAACGCCGAATCGTTCTCTCGCAGGGACGATTATGCACACCGTAAACTTCACGCAATACACGGAAGGTTTGGCGAACAGATGATCCATTTTGATAATAAACTTTCACAATTTCTACGCGTTGCTGAACGCTGTAACGTTCCATGGCTATTTGTCAATAACAACTGTAACCACATGAAAATAATGACCGCTGTAACTCAATAACAACGGCAGCTATCATATGTTATAAAGATAGAACACTTTTGTGGAAAAACCCTTTAATATTTTGATCAAAATTTTTAAGGCCATTTTTTAGAAAATAAAAGAATTCGGAAAATGTTCCACCTATTTATGAATGGGGGATTTTCTTGAAAATCTTCGTATCGCATGCTTGGAAGATACTAAACTCAAATACAAAGCTTGGTATTTTGAGTTATGCTGTTCACAGACACATGCGTTTTTTGGTTTCAGGGAGCCTCAAAACATGTATTTCCGGTGAAATCTCAGGTATCTAAGTTTTGGGTGGAATGCAATACCGTCTCTACGTGCTAGAGAATGTAAAAAAATGAGAATAGATTATAAGAATCTATACCAAATTAAACGATTCTAACACCTGAATGTAACACCTTAAACGGGTAATGCGCGTACTATATAGCAATAATTTCTTGAGAGCATATGTTTGTTACATTATTTTACAGACCCCATATGGCTATGATTGGCTTCGCCATGCATATTTGTATACATTCGTGCACGGGGAGTAAAATTAATAATGTAATTACCGCATTTCAAACAAATCCAATGGGAATTGTAAATTAATTATGACACTGCGTATTCAGGACCAACCGATGAACTCGTTTATCAAAACAGTTTCATGATATTATACGATGATATATTGGTGTCCTTGCTCGAACTGTCGGAATACTGATAATCTCATTTCTAACAGCTGGGGATTGCAATATCAACAGCAGAACTGGAAAACACATTTTTACTCTCTCTACTTGCCTAGCTTAAGTGGAGCAAGTATTGCTTTCTACCTAAAAAGTCGATACACATATTTCACCGAAACTGCAAAATTTGAGACTCCCTGAATCCCTCCCCTCCCCAATCAAAAGAAGCATTTTAGAAACCGTGTGCGTTAGTGTATATGTATATGAACAGCATAATTAAAAAACCAAAAGTCGATTAGATGTCAAACTTATTACTATAAGCCCAGAGTCTTTCAGGTATGCGACACAAAGGTTTTCAATAAAATTATCCAACTCCAAACTACTCATTAAATGAAAAATATTTGTTTTAATTTCGATTTTCTCAAAAACGTCAGACAATTTTGTTTGAAATACGATATATTTAAGACATTTATATGGAAAATAAAATGTATAATATAGTAAGTAGGGGAAGTATTGCATTGCACCCAAAAATTCGATACCAAGATTTCACCAGAAGTACGTTTTAAGGCGCCCTCACTCCAAATAAAGCACCCTTTGGAAACACGTCTGTGGTGTGCTTATCTGTGAATAGTATAACTCAAAAACCAGAAGTCTAATAAGTATTAAGCTTGGTATTTGAGTTTAATATCTTCCAAGGATGTAACAAAAACATTTTCAAGAAAATTCACTCACCCAAATACCATTTCGGAAATTTTAATTTTCTAAAAAATGGCTCAAACGATTTTATTTAAAATACCGCATATGAAATATATTTACATGACAAATAAAATATCTTGCATTTTACTGGGAATAGCCTGAGAAGTCCTCTTCATTCTGAAGGAATTTTGTATAATGTATAACGGTAAATGTTACGCGTTAGACGAAAACGTACGGCACACAAAAATATAGATTTCTTTGAAACACGCAATTTATTTCCGATAACTCTTTTTGTGGCATAAGCCATTTCCGAAAAATCCTTTATGAATGCTTCAAATTCTCCAGTACTTTGTCATTCTCTTAGGTCCTTTAAACATTAAATTATTTCTCGCGTTTGCACGTAAAGATTGTGGAATTTTAAGGCCAGCATATGGTATCCAGTTCTTAAACATGTGACTATCGCTGTTCGCTTTGGTGTATAACGAAATGTGTACGAAGTCCCATCAATTTTCAGTTGTTTCTCGCGATGTCATGGAAACAGTATGGAATTTTAAGGCCAGCATATAGCGTCCAGTTATTAAACATCTAACTATCGCTATCTCCTTTATACCCATAACGAAATGTGTATTGTAGCTATTTCTGCAATGATTTATCACGACTAAAATTAAGCAGATAGAGAAATAAGCTTTCACAAGAATAGTTTGTATATCCACTAATAAACGATAGCGGTCGAGAAAGATATGTGAGTGTAACACGTTGAATTTTTCTCGTGGACATGCAAGGAGAATAGAATTTCAAGGCCATCACACAGCGATTTTCTTTTTAAATATCTGGTTTAAACTATTGATTCGCATACGTATAACAAAGTTTATCTCCATTGACAAGAAGTACAGAAAAGAATACGGTTTTGTAAGAATTATGTGTAAAAAAGTGAGTAGAAAAAGTCATGTGAATGCAAAAGAGATATTATTTATTCCTATAAACTGTGCTGTAATTCGGGAAGGTATCTGGAAAGACTATTCTTATAGATATTATAGAGAAATAAACGATCGTGTATAGGAAAAGTTATGTGAATGTAGCACATGAGATTTTAGGAAAGTTGTTAAGTCGCTATTAGCTTTTACCTTCCGAATAAAGCGAACTTCACAGCCTTTTCGGAGAAAATTCAAGATATATATTTCCTTTGTCATCTAAATATTTTTAAAACACTGCCGATTGTGAAAATTGCAACACAGAAGGAAACGCATGAATTTAATAGCACAGGTTAGGTACATGACAAGTAACAAATGATAAACTTTTCAAATCTATACATGACCTTTGAACCCTAATATACAGTATTTGGTGTGGCCTCCATGCGCTGCAATTAGAGCTGATATACGCCGTGGCATTGAATCAAAAAGGTTCTAAATAAGTTCTTGAGGGATTTCCCTCCACGCAGTTTGTATTCGAGCCCACAAATCCGTGAAGCTGGTTACTGGAGGACCGTGACGCACCAGGGGCCGACCAACCATATCCCAGACATGTTCGATGGGCGACATGTTAGGCGAACGTGCAGGCTAGCGAAGCAATGGTATCCGTCGCTCTTCGAAGAAGGCTTGTACATTCCTCGCAATATGTGGCCGGGCATTGTCCTGTTGAAATGTGGCCTGTGGAGATGCCTGAAGCAGCGGCAGTATCTCATGCTCTACAACCACCGTTAGGTAGCGGTTGCTGTTCAAAGTGCCCTCAATTCGTAGGAGGCGAGCTCGGTTGTTGTAACCAATGGCGCCCCTAACCATCACACTTGCTGTTTGTCCGCTATGCCGCTCAACAATGCAGCCCTCCAGATTGCACTCACCACGGTACCGCCAGACACGTATGCGGCCATCACTGTAGGACACGTTGAAGCGGGACTCCGTCTGAAAAGACTACTTTTTGCCACTCAGCACGCCAGTGCAGTCAGAGGAGCTTGTGGTTTCTGGACAATGGAAGCATGCAACCAGTCCAACCTGCAGCAGACGGGGATAAACCGTGATGTAGACAAGTTTGCACCTGTTGCAGTGCTCCAGCGTCGAGGCAACACTGTGGATGAAGCTGTACGGTCCGTTATGACCAGTCATCCCGTGTTGTGGTCATGTTCCGTGGTCCAGTAACCACTCTTCTCTGCGTACGACCTTCATCTATCCACTACTTCCACACACGCATTCGCTGTCGTAGCAGCATGCCCTGTACAAGCCTAAATGTCACGGCATGACAGATCCATCTCCTGGAGACCGATCATTCTGCCCCGTTCAAACTCACTCACATGCCGATACGGCTCCCTTTGACGTCGACGAGGCATACTGGCCCACACTTTATTGTTTCCACCTTGTGTGACAGCTCTGCACTGACTACACTGGGCCCAACACTTATCTTATCGGACCGATACGAGAGTCTGCTCGGTCTACGTGTACCCCATCTCTCTACAAAACTAATCACTTATTACTTGCACACTCTTCTACACTTCCACCAAGTTTGGAGTTATTCGGGAAATTCTTTCTTGGTGTTGCAATTTTCACAACCAGCAGCGTATATGGTATTTTAATCAAAATCTTTATAAGATTTTTGAGAAAACAAAACATTTTGAAAAATATTCCATGTAAAGTATAGTTGGGGTGGGGGATTGAAAATCTTGGTATCAAACCCTTGGAAGATATTCAACTTAAAAAGCAAGTTTGGTGTTTATTGGAGTCTTCGTTTTATTTTAGCGTCCTTTAACCTCTAAGTGATATTCAATGAGGAGTAAAATAAGTGAAATAATGCTCAAATTAGTCCGGGGTCCATAGATCTTAAGTTACCGACATTAGTAATTTTAAGACGCCCCCGAAAGAAACCTTATCCGGGAACAACCTAACTGAGATTTGAACTCGGGACCTCTTCAATACGAGCCAGGCACGACACCCCTACTATAGAGGTTCTTAATTTCTAATTACCTATACTGTTTTCACAGCCACACACACAGACACATAAACGTTTTTCTAAAAATGCTCTTTATTGTGTTTAGAGTGGAACAGAATATTCTTTATACATACTACAAGTTAAACCTATCGATTAAGTTCACTTATAATTGGTGAATAAGGTACCAATTAGATCGCAATTGAATGCCGCTCACGTGTAATTATGTTTTCAACGTGTTACAGTTCTTTGTTTTAAAATGTAACTGATTCTCGGTGCTAAAAGTAATGTTTTACATACGCAAACACGAAGCTTGAAGTTTCTGGGTGGACGACAAATTACAGTGTTGTTCTCCTGTCGACAAACATGACTTAGCTCTTCGGCTGCCTAGTTACCCAAGTTCCCACTTGTAGTGTACAAACAGCTACACCATTACACAGGCAGTCATTCCGGTAGCATATCTACAAGGAGCTTTCACTTGTAGCAACATCAGCGAATTGCGTGAGTCGACTGAGCAATTATAGGCCCTTCCAGTGCGGGCTTCATTTGTTCTGAGATTCGCGGTTATTATGAGCAAATAATTTGGTTTGATCTTGCACCAATTTTGGACTTCGCTTGGAAGCTTGCAAAATTAATAAAATCTAATGTATTAGATTCACATGACTTTCTCTACCCTGCGGGTATCAAATTATTTTCCTATCTACTTCATTTTAATCCCGATAAGCATTTCCAGGAGAAGCTGCATTTCTTCATAGATACAAAGAGAACAGAGATAGTCAAATGTTTAAGGACTTGACGCTATATGCCGGTCTTGAAATTTCATACTGTTTCCATGACATCGCGAGAAGCAGTTTAAGCGAAGGTCTGCCCGGAGCCAGAGCCTAAGCCCAAAGCCTGCCTCCTAAATTCAGAAGAAAGTGTCAGCCGAGTGACTCTCTCTCCCGTGGGATTTTCCATGAAGCCAATACCTGAACGCTAAAGAGGCGCGAGGATGGAAGTGGATACACCATTTACGCGTGTCATCTCGAAAGGGAGACTACTGAAAACCTTGATAGGGTCAACAGCAACCTATTATGTCGTATACCCGCTCCCCAGGGCGGGACCGGAGGACCGACTGGACCGTAAAACACCCAGACGTACCCAAATTCCAATAGCTGTCGGGAACCACTGTCCGCCGAGTCCAACCCAATTCAAACAACACTGTGACGGCTCAGATGTTCGGCCCAGCGTACTTCTAATAATATCAGAAGTACCACGAGTGCTCAGAGTCCGCAGCGCCGCACCACGGCAGCTGAAGGGGTCAGAACGTCCCAACCCTTACGGGAGATCGCGAGAAAGTCGTCAGCACTTTCTAAGTGGCTAAGTATTAAACAATTCGAACCATTAATAACGGATATCTCGGAAATGTCTCATGTCACAAAAAATTATTTGAAACAAAAGTTTTCGAAAAATGTGCCACGTAAAGGGCAGTCTGGGGGATGGGGATTTTTTTGAACATCTTCGTATCGCATCCCTGGAAGATACTAAACTCAAATGCCATGTTTAGTATTTATGCAACTTTTCGTTTTTCGAGTTATGCTATTCACAGCCTGACAAAAGACACACACACGCACGCGGACATGTTTCCAAAAATGCTTTATTTGGTTTCAGGACACCTCAAAACGTGTATTTCCGGTGTAAGTTTGATATTGAACTGTTGGTTGGAATGCAATACTTCCCCTACTTACTATACGCAGTAGAGAAAGTAAAAATCTAATGTGTCACATTCACATGACTTTCTATACACTCTATCGCTTATTAGCGAGTAACCAATTATTCTTACGAAGTTTTATTTTCCTATCTACTTCATCTTAACCGAGATAAGCCTTTCCGGAAATAGCTGCACTTTTTTACTTTCTCTACTAGGTATAGTAAGTAGGGGAAGTATTGTATTCCAACCAAAAATTCGATACCGAGACTTCACAACAAATACATGTTTTGAGGTGCACTAAATGCATATAAAGCATTTTTGGAAACATATCCGTGTGTGTGTCTGTGAACAGCATTATTCAGAAACGAACAGTCGGATAAACACCAAACTTGGTATTTAGGTTCAGTATCTTCCAGAGATGCGACACGAAGGTTTACAAGAAAATCCCCCCACCCCAGATTACCCTTTACATGGAACATTTTTCGGAAGTTTTAATTTTCTCAAAAATGGCTCTAACCATTTTGAATAAAATACCAAACGTTTAAGACATTTTTATGGCAAATGAATGTATATCTCGAATTTTCTGGGAATGTCTCCAAAAGTATTCTTCATTGTGAAGGACTTTTGTATAACTGGTAAACGATAAGAGATAGACAAAGTTTTACTACACAAAAATGTAGATCACGTTAAAATACACAATTTATGTCAAAGATTTGTTTTGTTGAGTGGACCATTTTCGAGATGTTGCTTGTTATTCCCTTAAATTTTCAATACTTATTTTCTCAAATGGGAATTCGTTTTATTTTGTTGTCTTGGATATGCAAAGAGTATTAATCTGTGGCAAGGAGAATGGTGCTGCACCTAGCAACCAGCTATTAAGATATATGGCTATACTTAAAGGCTACTGTATTTCTATATTTCCCTAGCAAGTACAAAACAAGGGCAACATAGTAAGCCTTAGGCGATGGTCAAATATTTTTTATACGGATAAATAAACGTACTGCTATGATTTTGTGAATCTTCTAGCGGCTTTTGCTTCAAAGGAATGCTGATTTGAACCAATTTCGTAAGATCGTTTCGTTTTATTAATTCATATCTTATTGTTCGTTACAGTAGCATTTTAAATCTTCCTATTTTAGTTTATATTCTTCGTTTCCAGGGTTTAAGGGCTGTTTAAGTTTATTCATTCATATATTATTTGTTATAGTGCCATTTTCAGGTGTTTCTGTTTTGGTTTCTGTTCTTTGTTTACTTGTTTTATGTTTTAAGACCATTCGTAATGCCTAGTAAGAAACGAACCAGTTTTAATTTTAATGTTAAGAAATTCTTTTGCGTGAAAGCAGCCAAAGTGATTGCTGGTACCTTGAGCCAAAATAAGACATATTTGGTGAGGTTAAAAATACACAGTGCACAAACAACTCGATGATGGCGTTATGTTTATCAACTGTAATAAATATTGATGCTTGGAATTATGAAGTAATTGATAAAATTCTTCATTTAGGCAATGCTTTGCACTTAAAATGAATTTCAAATTATGTTGGTGCTATGCCATATCCGCCTTACTTGTGCGCTGATGAGGTTTGACTGCAGGATAAAGTAATCTGCAATGCACATAGAAATAATTTTAGATTACAAGGGATCATAATGAGGGATTTAGGCAGTGTGTTAAAAACATTTTTATGTACTGGACATGCAAAGAGAATGCAATGCTCCTCATAACAACCAGCTCTTAAAATATTTGACTATCACATAAAACCTACCATATTACCCTTACACCTACAAGAAAAATTAGCAATAAGATAGAGTCTGGAAATGTTTGTCTCGATTAACATGAAGTAGATGGAGAATAAGCGTTTGTAAAAATAGTTTGTACAAGAGTAGAGAAGATCATATGAGTGCAACACATCAGATTTTTTTTACAGATTTGAAGGGAACAGCGATAGTCAAACGTTTAACACTGTATGCTATATGCTGGCCTTAAAATTCCATACTGTTTCTGTGCAATCGCAAGAAGTCAACAGGACTTTAAAAAACTGGCTAAGTATTGAATAATTCGAGTCATGAATAACGGATATCACGGAAATGTCTCATGCCATAAAAAATTACCTGAAATACATTATTTGTTTCAAAGATAACTACATTTTTTGTGCAGTATGTTTTCGTCCATCGCTTGACGTTTACCAGTTATACAAGATTCTATAAAATTTCTTCCAAATGAAGTGGACTTTACAACCTGTTCCCAGAAAATTTAAGATAAACATTTTATTTGTCATATAAATATCTTTAATATACGGTATTTTAATAAAACTCATTAGAGCCTTTTTTGGAAAAACAATATTCAAAAGGTTTTCCATGTAAAGGGTAGTGTAAGGGGGGGATTGTTTTTGAAAATCTTCGTCTCACGTCTTTGAAAAGTAGTGAACCTGAATACCAAGTTTGGTATTGATCCAACTTTTCGTTTCTGGGTTATGCTGTTTATAGACACACACACATGAATATATAAATGATTTTGATTCAGGGAGCCCCAAAAGTTAAAGTTGCTGTGAAATCTCGTTATCGAATTCTTGAGTGGAACAAAATATCTCGTATAGCTAATAGGCACGTGGTGAAGAAAGCAGAAATGAAAGGAAATATGTGACAGAACTAAAAGCAGATGTCGGTGACGTTGATAAGGCCCCATTAACACAATTCTCGAGCGCATTATGATATCGCCTTGCGTCCCGAAAGCACTTGAACATGTAATCTCTTGAGACGGCAGTACCCACTCGACGCTGATTTATGCCCAAATGTAAATACAAACATGGGATCTATCATGTAACATGAGATCAGAGCATAATCACTGTAGCGCAGTAATTATCTTAATTGTCTGTTCACGGGACCGGTTCAAGAGGGCATCGTAACTTATGTGACCTAAATGCGTCAGTTGGCATCAGGATTTCGATTCTGTGTCGTTGGGTATTTCGTAAATGAGAATTATGCCATACTTCACAGGCAGGATGTTAGAAGTCGGCGTCACGCCTAAGCTGCAGTCTTTTTTTACCGTAATATCCCACCCAAGCTCATTGAGGAATGGATCAGGCGGTAACGCCTGTTGCCCGCGTTCGGCGGGTCATGGGTTCGATTCCCGTGGCCGACCATTCTGACTATAGGCCTTTTCAGTGGTTTCCCCGAGTAGCCAGGCTAATGCTAGGAAGGCTCATTACATACCCCGAATTTCATCTCCATTCCCATTTCACTTCGTGCTTCTTCTGCTTAGTCTCTTTCAGGATTGCAAGTGTCGGCGGGAGGTCTCGGCGCGTGCATAGCAGTTGAAAGGGATTTTCTGAGGAAACTTTCGTCCCTCGGACTACGGGCGGTCTTCGGGTATCGCACCCCCAGGGGATGTGTAAGCCCGCAGGGTGGGAGGGGATCTGGCTGCACCAGCAACACACAGGAGTTAAAGTCTGTAAACGGCAAGGACCCTGCCCATTGCCTGTCGTGCTTCCTAGTCGATTACCTCTCCTCTCACCTCCTGCCTCCCTCTCGGGGGCGCCAAAAGATGTGCATGGATCGAGAAGATAAGTCCCCCTCCGCCTCTAGTCCTATCCTCACCTATCTGCTCATTGAGAAGGACAAAGATAAGAAGGACAAAAAAGTTTTACACTTCAATCTTTTATTCACATTTACAAACACCCATAGCTGAGACGGGACTCGAACCATCAATTCCCTGCGCCACGAATCACCAGAGACTTTACCGAGAGCATGGCAGGTTGGTACACCCTATAGGGTAATGATAACGTGCATTCTGGAACTCCAGGATTCAACTCCCCCCTTCTGAACTTACGTTTTTCGTGGTTGTTTCTGGTTGGTAGGCGAATGCTGGGGAGTTTCTCAAATACCACGATTTCCTTTTTACCATTTGTTTTACATTTCGTTTCCCTCTCATTTTTCAGGGTGCTGCTAGGTTTCGTGGCGTATGGCAGTTCCGGACAGATGGCGTGCATGCTTGCATTGGGACGGGTCTTCGAATCTGTTAGAGACTTCCGCGCGTCTCTGTAGTCTGTCTGCCTGCAACCTACAGCCTCCTGTGGTTCTTTCATTTCATCCCTCCCTCCTGGGGAGCCTGGTATCCAAAATAGGTCTATGTACGTCACAGTACGGGAGTTTGCTCCTCCGTTGTACAACCTATAGGTAAATGATAGCTACAGTTAAAATTGGCTTAGCGTAACGGGTTTGACGTGTTGCATTCACATGATTTTCCCTACCCACTCTTCCACGAAAACTATTTTTGCTAAATCTCGTTCTTTTATCTACTTCTTAATTTTCACGACAAATTTACTCATTTCGTTGAAGGTATAAGGAGGATAGGCTGGTGTTATGTAATCGGCTTAGTTTTTAAGTTCAGAGACACAAAGACGAATCTTTTTGTAAAATTATTTTTAATTCACGGACTCTCCAAACATGCATTTCTGGTGATATCTCAGTATCGACTTCTTGGGTGCAATGCAATACTTCCTCTACCTACTGGTAACGTGGAAGAAAAACTAATAATGAAAGTGTAAAAGTCTGAAAACTTCTAAATTGGTTAATAAAGCACATATTGCTGGATCTTTAGTTTAAACATTAGCAGCATTTTTAAATTCTTTGTCATAGATGAATCAGCGGGGCACATAACGCGCACTGCAACATACACAGAGCTATTATGGTTACCACAGGAAGCCACAGGCTACAAGCAGACAGGTCACAAAGACGCGCGAAAGTCCCTAACATTTCCACTCGAAGACCCATTCCACTGCTGGAGCTTCCTAGAGAGGGCTATGAACTACCCACCAACCAAGCAGACCTCTGGTCTCCACGGAGAGTACTCTTTCCTTTGAGTAAACATCCGCGCCAACTGTCCGGCACCGCCATACGCCGTGAAACCTAAAAGCACAGTTCGGATCGAAGGTTTACCCAGGGGTTGAAGCCCCCTTCTCGTACCAGGGGAAGGCGTCACCCGAATGACGCCCTCTCCCGTGTGTGTTTAGATTAGGCCAATACCTTGAGTCTAAAAAGGGTGCCCCTCGTTGGCGCAGGAGCAGAGGTCAACCCCAAAGGGAAGGCTACCGATAACCTCAACAAAGCCGACAGCGTTCCAGTGCACCGTCTACCAGCTCTCCACGATGGTACCGGACAAGAGGCGTCTCACATCCACGCCTGGGCATCACCGCACAGACGCACCCAATCTCACATGAGTATCGGGAACCACTGCCCCGTCGAGACCAACCCAAACCGAACGACCCCCATTCGGCAGAGGCTCAGATTCTGCCCGGCGTACTCGTAGTATCGTCAGAACTATTGCGAATCTTAGGTTAGGTAGCGCACAAACCACAACAGCTGAAGGGGTAGGACCCCTCGCCTAGAAGCACAGTTCAGTTCACCGGCAAATGTCTAGCCGGAGCCGTAGCTCTCCTCTGCCCAGAGGAAGGCGTCAACTGAGTGAACCTCTCCCCCGTGGGGTTTTCCTATAGGCCAAGTTTCCTAAAATACCCCCCCCCATTTCCGCAGAAGGGAAAGACAAAGATGAGAAGGAATCGGGATAACAGGGAAATAATGGAAAGGAAATCGTGGAAGAGAAAAAACCATCCCAGCATTCGCCTACCAAAGACGAAACCACGAAATACCCAAGTTTTAGTGTGGGCGGTCACCAGGTATCGAAGCGAGTATTTCTCGAATGCGAGTCGTACACTATACCTTGCTCGGTTATCATTATACAAAAACTTTCACCCTTCCATTATTCAGGACTTCAAAAACTTGCATAGATCGGAGTGTAAACCTAGAGCCTTCTGTGAAGAATCCTATTCCCCACATCAGTGGAACGTGCTCTCAAAATCCATTTCTCTTCTTCTCTATTGCAATTGGCTGTTTTAGGTTGGTAATGACTTGTGCTACCTCCACAAAGTTCCCTACGTGCCTGGTTTCCAACATGAGAAATGCACTTTCAAGACGCTCTTAGTGGTCCTATGGGAGATATAAAAATAATAACGATATCCATGAAACCGTATCCTATAATTTAAACCAGCGTTGCGGTCGGATGATGTCCCTAACGACCCGGCTTCGATCCCATTATATATGACTTTTTGGAGAAGAAGTGGTCTGTGTTCTCCTTCGGGCCTTTTCTCATTATTCTCTTCCCCACAGTGAGCTTTAAGGATATACATTCTGCTGTTTTACATTCACATGACTTTCTCTACTCTTGTACAAACTATTTTTACAAACTCTTATTCTCCATCTATTTCATATTAATCGAGATAAACATTTGCAGAAACGATCTTTTGACATGCAAAGAGAATTACATTCTACAGATAGCGACCAGTTCTAAAAATATTTGACTATCGTTTAAGGCGTACTATGTTCCCCTTGTTTTGTATTTGCAAGGGCAATATAGAAATATAGTAGCCTTTAAGCATAGACATATCTCTTAGTAGCTGGTTGCTATGTGCAGCACCATTCTCTTTGCCACAGATTAATACTCTTTGCATATCCGAGACAAAAAAAATGAATAATGAATTCCCATTTGAGAAAAAGTATAAGGAGAATTTAAGAGAATAACAAGCAATATCTCGAAAATGGTTCACTCAACGAAAAAAATGTATATGACATAAATTGTGTATTTTAACGCGATCTACATTTTTTGTGCAGTAATACTTTTGGAGACATTCCCAGAAAATTTGTGATGTATAATTTATTTGTCATGAAAATATCTTAAACATAGATATTTTAATCAAAATCAATAGAGCCATTTATGAGGAAATTAAAATTTTCGAAAAATGTTCCATGTAAAGGGTAATCTGGGGTGGGGGGATTTTCTTGAAAATCTTCGCGTCGCATCTCTGAAAGATACTGAACCTAAATACCAAGTTTGGTGTTTATCCGACTGTTCATTTCTGAGTTATGCTGTTCACAGACACACACGGACATGTTTCCAAAAATGCTTTATATGCTTTCAGTGCACCTCAAAACATGTATTTCCGGTGAAATCTCGGTATCGAATTTTTGGGTGGAATACAATACTTCCCTACTTATTATACGTAGTAGGGAAAGTATTAATTGTGATTTGTTACATAAACGTAACTTTTTCTATCCTGATTGATTTATTAACAGTATTGCACAAATAACCACATTACACATTTCGTTATAGATACAAAGAGAAGAGCGATAGTCAAATGTTAACAACTGGACGCTATATGCTGGCCTTAAAATCTCATAAGGTTTCCATGACTCGTTGGAAACAGATGGAAATGGACAGAAATTTAAAAGATTGACAAACTACTGAACAGTTCGAACCGTTAATGACGAATATCTCGGAAATTGTTTATACCCAAAAAAAAGTTATTTGAAATAAATCGTGTTTAAAGAGATCGACTTGTGTACTACGTTTTTGTCTATCGCTTAACGTTTACCAGCTATATAAGATTATATAGAATTGCTTCAGAATGAAGAGGTCTTAATAGGCTATTCCCAGAAAATTCAAGATATACATTTTATTTGTCATTTAATTGTCTTTAATGTATGGTATTTTAATAAAAACATTACAGCCATTTTTCAGAAAATGTAAACAATTTCGAACATTATTCCATTTAAGGGATAGATTGCGGAGGGTATTTTGTTGAAAACCTTCGTGTTACATCCTTGGAGATACTGAACAGAAATACCACTTGGTTTTTGAACATGCTATTCCACTGACATATATTCACATACAACGGGCCTTTTTCTAAATATGCTTTTTTGGGGACACAAAATATATATATTTAGTGAAATCTCGACATCCAATTTTAAACTTATAACGACCTACCACTTAAAAAGAGTACAAATATTTGAACATTTAAACAAATAACAAGGAATATCTCAGAAATGGTAAACGCCATAAAGTATGTATTTAATATAAATTGTGTATTTTATCAAGATGTACATTTTATATATAAAAAGATTTTGTCTATCTCTTACGATTTACCACCTATACAAAGTTATATAAAATGAAGAGAAGTTCAGAGATTTGTTTGACATGGAAATATCTTAAACATGCGGTATTTTAATAAAAAAAATCGTTAGTCTTTTTAAGAAGTTAGAAAATTTCCAAAAATTTCACGTAAAGGGTATTTGTAGTGGGAAATTTTGTTGAAAATCTTCTTGTGGCATCCTTAGAAGACACACGCACACTCAGGATGTTTTTTAAAATGATTTGTTTATTATTATTATTATTATTATTATTATTATTATTATTCTGGTGAACCTCAAACATGGAGCTATTTTCAGTAAAATATAGTTATCAATTTTTTTAGTAGCTAACCAAGAATGTAGATATTGATCCCTAGATTAAAAAACATGAAGCACACAAATAGCTATTTATGACGTATCAAGTAAGCAAAATAAATCTTTTGGTACGTGGTGCCTACAATAGTTGTTAATAAAAGCTCTCTAAATGATATCAATTTAAATAAATAAGTGGAATATATGAACTGTATAAATATAAAGTGTATAGTCAGTTCACAGCCGCCTGAATCCTACGCTATCAACTGCCCCAACGCCTCCTAGAACGCGTTGACGGTAACAGTACGAGATGTGGATATAGATGGCAGTGCTTAGTCTCAGTGCTCTTTTCTAAACAACAAGTTTATGACTGAAAACATGGATGAAAGTCCCTAGCCAGAAATATTTAATCGGAGTTGCTGTCAGCAATTGGACAGCAGCATGAGAAGCAATATATTGCATTTAAAGTTTGCTGCGAGGTAAACAGTTTTATTATAGTGAACGAGGATATGATACTGACTTACCTATATGAAAAATAAAATATACTCAAAGCTTCCTCACTTTTTAAATGATGAATTGTTTTCTGGAAAATGCGGTGTTTGTGATTCACATAAAAACAATATTGGCTTATATTTCTTATTTAATGATAAAGCGATTTACTTGAACCCAGTTTATGTCGATATGACTGCTCACTCCCTCCTGGATGTTGCTGCTAAATGTTACCTAGACCTTTACTAGCGTCCTTGTACTGTTAACAGTTTGACAAACAGTGTTTTTGAAAGCACGTACTAATAATACATGGTGATACAAGGTGTAAAATAAAACAACTTTTTAACACCTGAGTCATATACTGCTTTTTAGACAGCGGTGGAACTTGTAAAATATTAATAAAATAATATAATGTTGATTCTAAAACTAAGGGAGATCACCTTTAGAACGCTGTTCTTGAAACAAGAGAAAGGACGATAAAAAAGAGATGTCAGATGTTTGTCGATTCGGTAGCAGTTATTTTCAGTGAAATTATTTTTAAACATGTTTTGCGTTACACCAAGCAATGAAGCGATTAAGTGTACATCTTCTAGTGTTATTCTTTCTGCTGCTTCTGTGATTTCACTTCCATTTTAGTTTCTTCTGAGTTCATAATTTCCGACATTTTATCTTTATGTAGGTTAGATAAAAGAATAGCGCGATCAAAGAAGGCGGCCAATATAACGTATAGGTTAACTGTACAACGAACTGCGATAAATTGAGACGGTTTGTATTGTGAACAGATAATGCGAAATTATTCATGTAAAATGACACAAAAAAGTAAAAGCTAACCAAACCAGGTCGAGTTTTTAAACATGTGCAAATACAAAGCGTAATTGCCATGTGGTTGGGGTTGAAACCAAAGTTTGTCACAATGAGGATTATCGCACTAGTGTCATAATCAAAGCTCATATGCTCTGTGTTAGAACTTCTACTTTTAGGCCTTGCTGTCTATAAAAATATTTTCTGGCTGCGGTGCTTAAGGGAAAGCTACTTCCAAAAGTCATAGACACACAGAAGTAACTTGTTTTCGTAATAAGGGCTTGTAGCAAGAGTATACAAATAAAACAAACGAAAGCGGGTAGAGAGAATCATATGAATATAACACTTAAGGGTTTTCAGTTTTTGTCAGTCTTTTATGCTTTCCATTTGTATAAATCCAGTGAAAATACAGAACACTTTACATACTTCTTGGCATTATTGTTTATTCATTAAGGCAATAGCTGAAAACGCAGATATTTTAGTCAAAATTATTGAGCGAGTTTAATAAAATACAGATAAGTAGGTATACTTTTGGGTTATCAAAAACTCTACGGGAAAAACGGTATTGCATACCTCAAAATAATCGACTTATATTTTGATTTTATTTTTACACTTCTCCCTCTCCCTTTCTCTCTTTCTTCACACTGACAAAGAGGGAACTATTTTCAAAATTGCTTTCATTGGATTCGGTGCGTCTATACCTGTATTTTTCATGCAACTGCAATATCCAATATTTTGTGGTTGGAATGAAATGCTTCCCTTACTTTGGCGGTAGGGGAAGCAAACATCAAATAAAGGACGATATTACCTGGTATACTGCGACCTACATAGATCTATTGTAGCTACCACCTCCAGGAGGAAGGAAAGAATTGAAGGAACCACAGAAGGCTATTGGCCATAGGCGGACAGGCCACAAAGACGCGCGCAAGTCCTAACAGTTCTAGGCTCAAAGATCCGTCCACTGCTGGAGCTGCCTACAAAGAGCGACCCGGCGATATGCAGCTCTCTAGTATCCAGGGAATACTCTTTCCTTTCAGCAACCATCCACACCATATCCGGCACCACCATACGCCACGAAACCTAGAGGCATACCTGGGAGATAAGAAGGAAAAGGAATGAAAGGAAAATTATGTAAAGGAAGTTCTTGGTAGATGAGAAACCACCTCAGTATCAGCCTACCGACCAGGGAAAACCGCGAAAAATCAAAGTCAGAGAGACGGACGACGACAGTTGAATCTGGTACCGCCCGAATGAGAGCTTCGCATTCGGGAGGTCCCGACTTCGATTCGGGCTGGCTACTCTGATCGTGGCTTTTTCGTGGTTTCTCCGAATCGGTAGGCGAATGCTGGTTCCCCTTCTACCACGAACTTCATTTCAATAATTTCCTCTCATCTGTTTCATCTTCATATGTTTTGGGTTTGTAGCACCAGGCGACGGCAGTTTGTGTATTGCGGCAGGAAGGTGCAATTTGAGCTCTGAAGGTTTCTTACGGGTTTTTGGAGGAACTGCTGACAGCTGTCTCGTTTCCCACGAAAACCCTCGGTTACGAGCCGACTAGTTGACCTTCATCCCTTCGTCCTTGGAGTAACGTTGGAAGGCTCACACGGCCTACTTGCGGTGTTGTGCTCCAGTTATTGTAAGTCCCTCTGTCTTCCTATTCCTCACTCCCTAAGGTTTTAAGGGTAGGCATACGTGGAATTTATAAATCTTGCAGTTTTTATCCAAATGTTTTCAAATTTTTTCAGATACTGCTTTTCCCCAATTATAAGCGACTTTTACATTTTTAAGAAGAAAAAACTACTTTAATTATACTATAAATCTGCTGTTCCACACGATACAGGAATCGAATTTTGAAAAATAAAAACGGTGTATGCTATTTAATACTGCTGTACAAAACTGGTACATAGAATTTTATTTCCTATTATGGCTGGCTCAGAACAAAAACTTTAAGCCTTAAAATCTATTTTTTCTAACCATTTATCCCCAGTGGTCGAATTAATTGTTATGTATTGAGTAGTTTAAAAAGTTTAGCAAACACCGTATGCCAGTGGTTTAAGTTAATTCTCTCTGAGCATGTACTGAAAATTAAAACAAAATTGGCTGTGACTACATCAGGTGGACTGTGCACAAAAGTGTAAGAAAAATAAAAGTCGAGTAATCTACATTGGAATTAAATACACGACACTAAAGTTTCAAACTATTTCTGGACATAAAAACTAATTTTGAAACCTTTATAGCAAATTTCAGACATGGATATACTCATCAATTTTTCAAAAACTCCTTCTAAGAGCAAAGTTTGAGCTTTCTAATGTGATTTACTAAGTTGTTTTCACACATAAGAGACAGAACCACCTTGATATCACACTACAATCACCAGAGATGCCAAGAAGGATTTGGATATGTGAGACGTTTGGCAAGATGTTATAAATGAAGTAGAGGGCTTACCCTGACGTTGAATGACGTAACTAAATGAAGAATGAGAATTTATCGACCCTTTTTACGGCAGGAAAGATAAAGCCCTGGAAGCAAAGAATAGACGGGTTCGAGAGGAAATGCTGCCTGCATCCCTCTATCAGTTTATACGAATAAGGAATCTTACAATCCCAAGAACAAACCAGGTGTGATCTTGATCTTGTCTATAGATAACGCAAATATAGGGTCTTTCAAAAAGAGTGTCCTATTTTGAACTTAAATAAAATACGTTTTATAAATGATAGAGGTTTATTTCTTTTTTATTTTGGAACATAATTAATGTCATTACGTGTGGAAGAGAACATCAGTTAAGTGACCGCCGCGACTTCGTTGGGTTGCACATATACGGTTGACCCAATTTTCAAAGATAGGAGAACGTAATTTAGGTCCAACACGCGTGATGTTATTCATAAGATGATTTACTGTTTCTCACTTGTTGACATAAACTCGAGATTTAACATAACCCCACAAGACGTAATCCAATGGCGTTAAATCACATGACCTCGGGGGCCAGTTAACATCACCACGGGGAATGATGAAACCTCTGAACTTCTCCTTCAAAAGATCAATTGTTTCGAGAGCAGTATGACATGTGGCACCATCTTGCTGGAACCAGATGTTTCTGAGATCCATACAATTTAATTGAGGCCAAAAACATTCCTTATAAGAGCCCGGTGTCTTTCTCCATTGGCAGTTAGAGCTTCTCCATCTTCATCTTGGAAAAAATATGGACAAATGATTCCACCATACCAAAATCCACACCACACATTAACCTTTTGGGGATGAAGTGGTCGTTCTTGAATCTGCATTAGATTGTGATCGCTCAAATAGCGGCAATTTTTTTGTCAACACAACCATCCATCCAAAAGTGTGCTTCGTCGCTGCAGATGATTTTTTGAAAAAATTCCGGGTCAGCTTCCAATTGCTCCATAGCCCAGTCAGGGAATACACGCCGCAACCTATGGTCGTTGGGCTTTAGTTCTTGAGTTAACACCATTTTGTAAGCGTAAATCTTCAAGTCCAGATGCAGAATTCGCCAAGTTGTGGTCGGCGAAAGCCCCAATTCTTGCGCTCGTAGAGCAATTGATTTGTTTCCGTTTTCGCGTACACTCTCATGAACGGCGCCTATGTTTTCGTTGGAGCGCTTACGTCGATTACGTACAGGCGTTTTTTGATCGCTGACAGAACCACTTCTTTCAAATTTATCGATCAAACGCCGAATCGTTCTCTCGCAGGGACGATTATGCACACCGTAAACTTCACGCAATGCACGGAAGGTTTGGCGAACAGATGATCCATTTTGATAATAAATTTTCACAATTTCTACGCGTTGCTGAATGTTGTAACATTCCATGGCTACTTGTCAATAACAACTGTAACCACATGAAAAAAAAATGACCGATGTAACTCAATAACAACGACAGCTATCACATGTTAACGATAGGACACTCTTGTTGAAAGACCCTTTACATAGATAACTCGTACATAATCCAAGCGAGATAATGCGTGTTACATTCAGACTATCATGTATTTAAGTAATAGCAAGCAGGTGGCATATAATTACATAATCCGAGCGAGATTACTCCACAGTAGCGTGTTAGGCTCGCATTCGGGAGTTCCTAATTTCGATTCGTGGGTTCGGCCACTATCTGTTTTTCGCGATTTCCCTATCATTCTACTTTGTTTCCCTTTCCTGTTTCAGGTAGGCTTAGGGATTGTTTAGTGTCGGTCGGTGTCGGAAATATGCTTCACAGTAGGAAAGTTCTTCTCTGATCTGCCAGAAGGCAGCTTTCTCCGATCGCCTCAGATGGATAGAGTTTCCCCGGTTCCAGCAGAGGGAGGTAATCTCTTAGCAATCCGCTGGTATGACCAAGTCCTCAACCTTGAAATTTTTAGAGACTTCTGCGCGTCTCTGTCACACTGACTGCAACCTCTGCCTGCAACCTATAGCCTCTTGCGGTTGCTCCGCGTAATCCCATCCGCCTAGCAGTAGTAAGCACTAAAGATGTGTGTATACACTCACACACAACTACATATTCCAATAATCATAGTATTTTCAATGTTAAATGCCAGTACTTAATTTATATCTCGAATGATTACACTGAGTATACCATCGACTCATACGAATTGTTTTATTTAAAGCTTTCTAATCTTATACCATTGTTACTTTCTCTACCACATACATTAGGTAGAGAATATTGCATTCCATAAAATTCGATATCAAAATTTCGCCGGAAACACATGTTTTGAGACTCCTTGAATAAAAAAAAATCTTTACTTTCTCTATTACGTATAGTAAGTAGGAAAGTATTGCATTCTACCAAAAAATTTGATATAGAGATATTACCGGAAATACAGGTTTTGAGGTGCCCTGAATCCAAATAAAGCATTTTTGGAAACATGTCCCTGTATGCGTCTGTCTATCCGTTTGTGTGTGTGTGTGTGTGTGTCTGTGACCATCACAACCCCAAAACGAAAAGTCGGATAAATACCTAACTTGCTTTTAAGTTCAAAATCTACCAAGGTTGCGACACTAATATTTTAAAGAAAATCTCTCCACCTCAGCTAGCCTTTACATGGAACTTTTTTCAAAATTTTTGATATTCTAAAAGATAGCAATAAATATTTTGATTAAAATACCATACATTAATGATTCTTTGAAGTCGTCTTCATTCGGAAGGAATTTTGTACAATCTTGTATAACTAGCAAATGTTAAGGGATAGAAGAAAACGAACTACACAGGAACTGTAGACCTCTTTAAGCCATACATTTATTTTAAGTACTTTATTTGTGGCATAGGCCATTTCTGGGATATCCGTTATTTAAAGGTCCGAATTCCTCATTTCTTGAATTCTTCAAAGCACTTTCAACAGTTGTTTCTCGTGATGTCATGGAAACAGTATGGAATTTTAAGGCCAGCTTATAACATCCAGTTGTTAAACATTTGACTGTCGCTGTTCTCTTTGTATCTATAACGAAATGGGTAATGTAGCTATTTCTGTTAAGGTTTATTTGGATTAAAATGAAGTAGATAGAAAAAAGTGAGAATAATTTGTATACCCACAAATAAGCGATGGAGGGTAGAGAAATTAATGTGAATGTAACACATCAGACTAGTTTTACATAGTTGCCGCAAATTATTCCTACGAAACCTCATTACTTTTTCTGGAAAAATTGCATTCTACCCAAAAATTCGATAGCGAGATGTCATCGGAAAATGTAGCTTTTGAAACTCCGTGAATAAAGATCTTATGTTGCATTCACATGACTTTCCCTAACCATTCTTCAACAAATTATCTATACAAAAGCTTACTGTTCTATTTCCTTTATGTTAATCGAGATAAAAATTTGCGTCAATTGCTTTATTATATATTTCCTTTTAGACACAGTGGTAATAGGGGAATAAAACAGGCTAAGCGATAGTCAAAATGCTTTAAGAGCGCCTTATCATGTAATGACTTTCAAGTTGTCTTTACGTTGCATGGCCAGGAGAAGAAGAAAATAAGGAATAACAGTCTCCCGTTTGAGAAAAGTATATGTATTTGAAAATTCAAACCAATAAGAAGGAATATCTCGGAAATGGTTAACTCCACAGACACAAAATGACATACATAGTGTGCTTTAACGAAATGTGTGTTTTTATGTAATAAGACACACAGTAAGTCAACATTCTACGGTTTAATAATTATACAAAGATCATCCAGAGCGAAGAAGACTTAATAGTAGCTGATACAATAAATGCAATAACAAAGTTGAATGTGAAGAATTGATTTAAAGTTGCATTATGTACTGCAAACCCACCTCATACTCATTCTATTAATGCAATCCCTAGATAGGGAATGGCGGATAATAGATTATTAATTACACAGGCTATCCCTAGAAAATTCAAGATACACATTTCATGTAAAGACCTTAAACATATGTTATTTTAATCAAACTCATTAGAGGAATCTTTAAGAAATTTAAAATTTTCGAAATATTTTCTATATAAATGGAAGTTTGGCGTGGGAGAATTTTTTAAAAAGCTTTGTATTGCATCCGAATGATGCTGAACTTAAATACCAAAATTAAATTGATTTTTATTTTGCACGCTCTTTAACTGTTGTGATGCTTGGCGTCCCATTCTATATTGGGCATGAGAGACCGGTAATTTTGCTCAGAGTCTCAGGCTTGAGGTTCCTTTACTCTGACACGGGACAACCGGCTTTACTTTCCTTCGGATGGAAGCCATGCTAGGATTTTTACGCCCGAAAAAATTCATCGCCTCCGCCAGGACGACAATTAAATACCAGGTTTGATATTTAACGGGCTTTTCGTTTTTGAACTATGCTGTTCACAGGCACACGCAAGAATCTTTTTCTAAAGATGTTTTTTTGGATTCAAGTAACTTCAAAACATGTATTTGCGGTGAAAACTCGGTATGGAAATTTTGGGTAGAATGCAATACTTCCCCTACTTACTACAAGCAAGAAAGTAGAAACTAGACACGTTACCTTTTTGATGATTTTCTTCCATATGTACCAGCGAACAAGTATATATGTGGTTACAGCGGACATCACTCGCTTTTCAGTTGCTAATGGCAGTTTGACGTTCTTCGTCTTGACCTGGCAGACGAGGATTTGTAAATGACACGAAGCAAAACTGGCAATGGCGTCTCCTAGGAGACCTTAAAAGTGTCCGGTTAAATACATCGAAACATGTTTTCTAATCGATCCACCTTTGACTAATACTTTCGAATGTAATCTTCACTTTCCAATATAAAAACTGATCTCTTACATTGACACGATTTTCTCTACCCCTTGTCGTTTATTAGTCGCTATATTCTTACTATACCTTCTTAGTTTCTCTACCACGTACATAGTATGTAGAGAAAGTATTGCATTCCACTCAAAAATTCGATATACCATGATTTCAATAGAAATACATGCTTTGAGACCCCCTGATTTAAAAAAAAATTAGAAAAAAATGTATGTCTGCATGTTTGTGAACAGCATAACTCAAAAACGAAGAGTCAGATAAAAACCAAAATTGATATTTAGGTTCACTATCTTCCAAAGATGCGATACTACCCCAGAGTACCCTTTACATGGAACGTTATTCCAACATTTTGGTTTTCTCAAAAATAGATTTAACGATTTTGATTAAAATGCCGCATGTTTAAGTAATTCTTATGGACATTGAAAAGTATATTCTGAATTTTCTGGGAATGTCCCCAAAAGCCCTCTTCATTCTGAATGAATTTTGCATAACTGGTAAAGCGTAAGAGATAGAAAAATGTTATTATACAAAAATGTAGATCTCAGTAAAACACACATTTTAAGTCGTATACATTTTTTTTGTCGAGTGAACCATTTCCGAGATATTCCTTGTTATTTGTTTGAATTTTCCAACGCTTATACTTTTTCTCAAATGGGAATTCGCTATTCGTTTTTTATGTCCTAGACATACAAATGCTCCACATGGCAACCAGCTCTTAAAACATTTGACTATCGCCTGCACCCCTCGCACCTACAAGAAAATTAGGAATAAGATAGTTTCTGCAAACGTTTATCTCGATTAACGTGAAGTAGATGGACAATAAGCGTTTTTTTAAAATAGTTTGTACAAGAGTAGAGAAAGTCATGTGAGTGCAACAAATCAGACTTTTTCTATCTACTACATTTTAATTCAAATAAACCTTTACAGAAATAGCTACATTAGTAGGATATATAGGAGAGAGCTGGCGCAGTTTTTTGCGTTTATATGGGAAAGGATAGGGAAAACGAGGCTAGATGCGACGGTTCAAGGAGGAAAATGCGTTTATATGGGGGAGATAGGGAATACGAGGACTGACGCTAGGCTAGACAGTGGTAGGAGGGGGAATGCATCTTATATGAGAGAGGTAGGGGAATATGAGGAGAAGTGCTAGGCTAGACAGAGGCTGAGTAATGTATGGTTTATATGAGCGGTATAGGAAAACGATGAGAGGTGTTAGACTAGACAGGGCTTGAAACGTAGTGCATGGTTTGTATGAGAGATATAGGAAAACGAGGAAAGGTGTTAGGCTAGACAGAAGTCGAGGAGTAGAGTATGGTTTATATGAGAAGTATAGGAAAACGAGGGGAGGTGTTAGGCTAGACAGAGGTTGAAAATAGAGTATGGTTTATATGAGTGGTATAGGAAAACGAGGAGAGGAGTTAGACTAGACAGAGATCGAGGAGCAGAGTATGGTTTATGTGAGAGTCATAGGTAAACGAGAGAGGCGTTAGGCTAGACAGAGCTAGAGGAGTAGAGTATGGTTTATATGAGAGGTATAGGAACAGGAGGAGAGGTGTTAGGCTAGACAGGTAGTGTAGCAGTAGGAATATGGACTTATATACAGGAGAGATAGGGAATATGAGGTGCTAGACTTGAAAGCGACTTTAGACGTGAACTTAGCGGAAAACTGTTTCATGTCAATGTTCTAGACATACCCATCACGTAACCTATTCAGGGAAAAGGTGACTCGTTCAGGGAAAAAGGTGACTGCTCAGGGAAAAAGGAGGTCCACAAAGGGAAAAAGTTGACTAGCAAAGGGAAAAACGTGACCAGCAAAGGGAAAAAGGCGACCAGCAAAGGGAAAAAAGGTGAGCCATAAAGGGAAAAAGGTGACCTGCAACGGGAAAAGCTAACCCACTAACACTAACAGGTAAGTAATTCAGCTAGTATTGCAAGAGGTTGACTGCATCATAGCAGTGTATGATTTCACATGTAATTCAGCTAGTATCGTATGTATTTAGGCTAATTCATCTAGTAACACAGAATAGATTCCAGAGGCTAACTGCATCATGGCTCTGCATAATTTCACAGATAATTCAGAGGGTATCTTAGGTATTTAGGATAATTCAAGTAACATAGGTGTTTAGAGTAATTAAGCAAGTATCACAGGAGGCTAGATTCCAGGGTTGGGTATAGCATAGCCTCGTATTTCACAGGTAATTCAGAGGGTATCGTAGGTATTTAGGATAATTTAAGTGTGATAGGTGTTTAGAGTAATTAAGCTAGCATTACAGGAGGGTAGGTTCCAGGGGCTGGTATAGTTTCGTATTTTACAGATAGTTCAGGTAATATCGTAAGTATTTGGGTAATCAGCATAGTTTCACAGATACTCGTGATAATTTCAATCAGAGATTTGTATCACAGCTATTTAAGGTAAATGCAGGTGATTCAGGTTGTATCAATGGTATTTGAGTCATTTTAACAGATAATTCTGATAGTATCACAGCTGCTCGTACTAATTTAGAGCAGGAATTCGTATCTCAGTTAGTTAATGTAATTTCACTTGATTCGAGTAGTATCACAGGTATTTAAGTCATTTTAACGGGCAATTCAACTAGTATCACAGGTACTCATGGTAATATAGAGAGTAATTAAATTATAAAACATTTCTCATCCAACGTTACAACAATTTATATACTTTTTTCTAAATTTTACAAACTTATTATATGTTAAACAGTTATTGTACGATGCGGAGAGGGATAAACTGCATATTGGTTCACAAATTGAAAAGCTTTACGTCAACATACCTTTATTTTAGTTCTTTGTAGATGTCTCTCCCCTTTTATCTAGGCTTGAGACTAGCACTAGGATTGCTCCTAATGGCAGGGTTACCACCTTCCCTTCCATCTTCTTCTTTCTTCATCAGGCGTCAGCTATCTGCATATACAGCACACAGATAACCTTCTTTTTTAAGATTGTAGACTCACGAGAAAATCTTTATCTTTAACTTACATTCTTTTAAGCACTGTTTGTAATGGCGTAATGTCCATACGCATATGTCGTTATCCCATCCTCAGCAATAATTCTTTTATCATCAAACGGAGTCAATGCAATTTTATTCACTTGCACTGTAGCAAGAGCATGCTTTCGTGATAGGATCAGATTCATAGGTGTTCTGATGATTTCACAGGTTTTAAGACAGTCTGTATAGCTGTCAAACGAAATGTACTGCTTAATAGCGCTACGTTTTATACCTTTAATCTTTTTTATCATTGACCCTTGAATATCTAAGGCATACATCTTAGGACGTAGTCCAACAAAGCGTAGGATGATTTTGCTATTAGCCTCATCTTTAAATTTTCCCAATACCTTCTTGTTCTGAGTAGAGTAACATATATGGTTGGCAGGGTAATCAGCTGTATCGAGATGCTCAAGAAAACGTAGCTTGTCCTGGTACACATCTTCAGTTGTTACACGATGAATGAACGAATCAGTGTCCATATACATAAGCTTCAGGTTTTCAGCTCCATAATAAGGCAACAAAACGTCGTAATGATAGTTATACATTAATGTCTTGGAGATGTCCAACACACTCATACCAATGTATATAGGCTTGTTGAATACAATCTGACGAGAGGCCATATGTACAGCAGCTAGATTATCAGCATATATCGTCCTGTCGATAAACGTAGGCTTGGCGATCAGCTTCTCTAGAGTTTTTTCATTGGTCACCAGTCGTATATCCATACGGTTACGCAGGTTCTCCATAGTTTTTCCAAACATAGCGTTGTTAAAGAGCTTGTAGAGATCCTTCTCGAAATCATTTGCAGCTTGTTGTCGTAACCTGTTGTTAAATTCCACATAAGGTTTCAACCACTGAGACTGTCGGAATTGTAGCACACGATGGATTTTTGTTAGTCGTAGTCCATGACTAAGAGCTTGCTTCAAAGCCATGTAATGCACTACATACTTCTTTCGAGGTCCAATATGAGGTATCAGTTTCTTTGTAGATGATTCCAATGGTTTCATACACTCTGGCAGGAAAGGTAGATCGTTGTGTAGATCGTGAAGTTCAGCAGGATACTCGATGTCGACTTCTAATATGTACCCATGAGGATCATCTTCTTGTAGTGTTTCTAAGCTGATTTCTTCAGGCGACACCCACTGAAATCCACCATAAGGGAGAGCGTGACACATTGCCCACCCATATTGGTTATTAGCGTCGTCATATGTGATAAATTGGGTTGGTCTCGACGGATCAAACTTCTCCATATATGTGTTATTAGCCTCTGCATACCGATGGGAAACTTGACATAAACCTCCTCTTATACCAGATTCCACCATGAGTAATTGATCATAATCCTGTAACAGTTCCAGCTTAATTCCAGTATACAGTAACATGGCGTCCCATGTAAGACCTGGAGAGGTAAAATAATGTGCAGGATCAACTTTGTGTGTTTTGAGGGTTTGCTCTCTGAACGTCTCAAAGACATCAGCTAGGAGAAGTACATCCGAAGTTAAGTAGAGATCGCTGTACTCTCCCAGGTTTCTCACATTAAACAGCTCCCATACATTTTTAGCATGATCGTAGTCAGCATCACTAATTTCTTCTTCATTTAATCTATTGTAGAAGGAGTCCTTAGGAGGTAAGCAGGTTTCGTTCAGGGCATCCCATGATGTAACAAAATCATATGGAAATACACCCTTACGGGTCATCAACTTCAATTTGTCTTCTCCAAAGTACTTTAGCGTTTCAGGATACGAGGTTAGATTTTTTACCAACTTATCCAAGCTTGTACTGAGGAACCGAAAACTATCTACAAACCGTAGCTTTATATCTCCAACATACTTGGAGAATGATATATAGCTTTCTTCAGAGCTAGGAATTACTTCCACACGTTCACTTGTACAACCCAGCTCCTTAACAATGAAGTGTGAGTCATATCCACTGAGGTTGTGCATGAAGACAGGGATATATTTAGGTGTTTTACAGGCTAAATTACATTCATTATGAAGACTTCCACGATATTCACCGCTGATGTGATCATGGTCGCGTACTTTATAGTTCTCTTCTGTAAAGGGTTTTCCACACAAGTAGCATACTGTAGAGGCGCTGAAATCCAACTGCTCTTGATCCGTAAGTTTCAGAGGCTTAGCAGATTTGTATATGTCCTCAATCATTTTTGCAAGAGATGTCAGGTACAGCATAAACTTCTGAGCAGCATCAGCACCACGATACACATAGGGTTGCTTAGGAAGACCAGTTTCGAGATGTTCAACGTTGGTTGATGGTTTAACGTAAACACAGAAGCTCATTGCTGTGTGCTCTTGATAAGGGGTTGTATAGGAAGTTTCAGGATTGGGTATACACGTATGGCATGGAGTGAGAATACTTTCAAAGTCTGCGTAGATGACGTAAGGTAGTTTCAACATCCTTTCAAAATTTTTAAACTGTACGATTGATTTGTCCTTTGTAGGCATAACTACCCTCGCAACACCATGTTGGTTACAGATTGATGTATGTTCCTGCAGTTTTTCCTGTCCACTTAGTCCATATCGATCATCAAAATGTGTAAAGCAGCGCTTACAAGTATAAACCCGTCCATTATGGCTAGTTTTCTGGCGTCGAACGAGTTTCTCAAAATTCTTTATATATACGTAGTGATGTTTTCCACTGCTGTCATTCAATAGTAGCAGGTCGCGATGTTCAGGTAGTTCAATGTCAACAACCTTTATCGGATACACTTCATGCTTCTCATCCAGCCCGAAAACGTTAATAGACATCTTGTTAAGCTTCTCAAATTTAGGTATTTGAGAAAGTGGAGTAGGGTAAGAAACACAGCTGAAGTCGTACTTATCTTGAAGTTTCTTATATTTGCTCACCCGTTGTGCATCCTTCTCAACGAATTTGGCCAATACAGAGTACATGAAACATAGCTCATCAGTTAAATTCTGGATGTTAATGCAGGCTTTTCTTGCTTCGACAGAGGGAGGTAGGGGTATGTAGCTACTTCCTCGCAACGGGTTGTACTTGTTAATACGAAGGCGTACCCCTTCCACAGCAAGCAGGGCCCAATTGCTTCCCTTAAGCTGAGACTCATCCATTTCAGTAACCAATTTCTTCATTTTGGTTTCCAGCATAGAGTCCAGATCAGTTTCTAGGAAAACAGCTTGATTTCTGGTTTTAAATGTCTTGTCACAGGTTTCACCAATACTGTTAACAAATGGACACTCAGCCAGCAGATTAATTTTAACACTCTTATGAATGCTAAGCTCTTTATGCACAGCCTGGATTATCCGTTGTTTTGCCTCTCGCAGATACATATTCAGGTCCTTAGGTGACTCGCATCGTATAAAATACGATTTCAATCGTCCTTCGAATGAAGTTTCGTATTCTTTCATATCACAGTCCTCCATTGTTGACAGCAACTGATGTTTAGTTGGCTCCAATCTTCTTTTCTTCTGAGGGCTGCTTATTTCACATATATCTTCGTGTCGCTGCCCCTTATAACCATCTTTGAAGGTTACATTACAATGTTTACATTTGAAGAGCTTCTTGCAGCTCATCTCGTGTCTTCTCTTGTCATAACCTCGGAGGAACTTCTTCCCACATTTTCCGCATGCATATCCAGTAGCGCTTGGAATAATATCCTTATACGCTGAGTTATTCATCTTTATTCTTGATGTAATAACGTATTAATCACTGATCAATGAAATGTACGCCTTGATACCACTTTAGAAAGCTGATTATTCTTGGAGAGAACACGATGTTAACACCTCAGAGATGATCAACAGAATGAAGTCCAATGCCCTAGATCACCATATTTATAGAGGGAGCACGAACCTTTATGCGTCAATTATATATCGTATTAACCCTTCTTCAATGAAATGTACGCCTTGATACCACTTTAGAAAGCTGATTATTCTTGGAGAGAACACGATGTTAACACCTCAGAGATGATCAACAGAATGAATTTCAATACTCAAGTTCGCTCTATTTATAGAGAAAGCACGAACCTTTTTTAATCAATTATATCCTGATTATTAATACTAAAAACGGTGATGAAGCGTGTAAGCTCTTATATATTTCAATTCGTGTTACACTGTTGTTCGAGCGTCTCCGTATAGCTTCGTATGTTTAGAGAGAAAGTGTAAAGTATTGTGAAGATGTTATGTATTGTTCGGCTATAATCGTACAGATTCGGAGAGCTTGACTGGTGAAGGTGATGAACGATCCGTCAACCGAGCAGGAGGCAAGCAGCCCCAGTCTAGAGACAGGATGTTTATGACGTCACACCCAGAGACAGGATGTCTGCCAGTATCAAACACGTTTAAACTCGTCTCGTAACTACCTGTATATGCTGTCACATCAACAAGAGAAGTATTCCCACACGCTCATTCAGTCAGATGTTACATTCAAAGCCTACCACCACCCATTACACCGAAGCTAGCACAATCTCAAAAGCTTAAAAGGTCACGTAGAAGATTTTCCCCCTTACTTACTTAAATGTGTGTATATACTACATTATTTCATGTTTTCATTCCCTTTTCAATTCTTCCTTTCCATCTTGTTCTAGAAAGACCATTACATTTCACTACAATCATGAGAAAAGCAATTTTTCCAGAGTTACAGAGATTCTAAGCTTCTAGAATCGAACTCGGTAATACTTTTAATAAATGGGTTTTAGTAATTTAGCTTCCCCGCATCAGCATCTACCATTTAATCTTTACTCGAACCTGATAGGATTCATAGGCTTGAAGATATATGAAATCACCCCTTCGGGATTCGATCTGAGTACTTTAAAGTAGTTATCGTCATAATAACGATATTTAGGAACTAGGTACTCTGTTTACGTTTACCTTGACATGTCTATCTAAATTAAATTACGAGTTATTAAATGTTTACAAGTAAATTTCATTAAATCGGTATTCGAACCCAGAACACCAGGAACAAAATAATTTATAATATTAGCTTGACATGTTAAACAAAGCTGTATGCAGTTACATCATCGATCTAAGCGATATATTCTAGTGTACAGAGGAAAATTAAGGAAGTCATTAAAAAATCGGGATTCGAACTAGAGACAACTGATACAGTAAAAACAGACCTCATTAGTACTCATCATGCTTAAGCATGTTAACTTTCACCATATGACGTCACAGTCGGGGACAGTTTGACTATCGCAGCCATGTCAGGAAATGCATATTTTAGTCATCTCATATTTAAGAGTCATATACAGAAACCAGGCAAAACCATGAAAAATATGTCAGAGTGAACAACCATCGACAATCGAACGAGGGAAACCATCAGATTACTCTAGGAGCATAAAGTGCAACTGAAAGAAAATCGTGATAGCTGAGAAACCACTCCAGCATTCGCGTGCAGACCAGGGGAAACTATGAAAAAATCAAAGGGCCGAGCGAGTGGCTGATAGAGTGTGCGACCAACAGGAAATCAAGCAAAAGGTCTCTAGAGACAAAAAAGATGCAATTGAAATGGAATCATGATAGCAAATGCCGCTACAGCATTAGGTAGCAGACCTGCGAAAATCATGAGAAACGTAAGGTCAGAGTAAACAATTGAGTGAAATCTAACCCCTGAACCCTAGAAATTCACGACAACTGAAAAACGAAACCCAGATGTAGAGGAAATTTTGTACACCCTTGACGAAAAAACCCCGTCCGCTGGGGAAGTAACCTTTAAGTATACAATTGACGTCGGTCATACCGATAAGGGACGGTTTGAAAGGCTTCCTAATTGCTCTACGCAAGTCACCTGAGCAAACACAGGAAATTCCTAAACCAGACAATTACAAGCCTGCTAAAACATTTTTTCCTACAATAAGTAATTTAAATTCTACATGAAGATTATTCCAAAAAGTTTCATATCTCTTATTTCCTTCAATAAAATATCGAATATGACTCTAGCACCAGGGAAAAAAATTAAACGGAGGGAAGCGATATTTTCTTTTTACGCTGAAATTATAATTAAATGCATAGCGTTCTTGCATGAAAACACTGCCCATATAGATTATAGGAATGGACTCTGTTTAAAACATGTATTTTTTCGCGCGTGGTGTATAGATTGTCTCAGTAAGCATTCGTGACTATTACAATTATCGCCAAGTATTATTTTACAAAAAGATCGGCTTATTCTCTTAGTAAACATAGGTTGAAATCGTTTTTAAACAACTCTCCATTCGAGAGATATTTTTTGATTATTCCAGCAGAGAGAGAGAGAGAGAGAGAGAGATCGAGCCATATTTGTTTAAAAAAGCTTTTTTTTTCATTCGCAGGAAATCTTCGAGAAAATTCGAGGAATTATTCAGTTGTACACCCTTGCTAAAATAGTTTGTATACCCTTTGAAGAATGTTTACCTGGTTGGCAGAGTCTACCTCTGTCGACAGACTGTCGCCCGCATGGCATCTTGGGCATTTATACATTAGGGAGACTATTGTGCTTTAAAATGGGATAGCTATGTTTTAAGCTTTCCACAACAAATTTTTTCCCGATAATTAATATAATTCTACATGAAGAATATTAATGATTTAAGTTTTCAATTAAACGTATACTGTATAGATTCTGTACTTAAACATTCGATTGTATCTTTGTCATTATTTAAATACTCGCGTACAAGAATTGCTAGCATATCAAAAATTGTAGAAGTTTTACCACCCTTATTTAATTAAATTCATGTATATACTCTATTATTTAGCGATTTTTTCAATAATCATGTACATCATTCGTCAAAAAATCAGCGTACAATACGCATTTTTATACGTTTTAATGTTCGTTTATTTTTAAAACCGCTGCATTTGCCTCTAATTACGAACAATTAGATTTCAGATTTACTCAGATGTGTAGCTTGTAGAATCGAATTAGAAAATGTTTTAATAAATGTATTGTATTTTTTAGGTTAAACCATCGTTATTTGTATTCAGCGTAAAGATATTCATATATCATTTTTAAATCCCTCTTCTTAAATATAATGTATCGCAATCCATTTTTAAAATCAAATCATAAATGCGTTTAATGCATATAATAGATGTCTTCATATACCCAATATGGCTGCCATGCACGTTAAACATTCAATATGGGCGCGTCAGGCATCTTTTTCATTGAACATGCTTCCGACTCTCTCCGCTAGGTGGAGCGCATGATGCCTGCTACGAGGATGGAGGGGGACAAAACAGATTTATTTACGCCTGCATTGAAGATAGCGTACCAGTCGGCCTGAGAGCCTCGTTCAGGGAGGTCGTATAGTTCTCACAGCCATGTTAATACGCGTCGTCGTATCGCATGTTCGTTACGTAATTTTTTTTGTTTTTTTGTTTTTACCTTTCTTAGTCATACATTCATCTAAGAGATATAATATTCGCAAGGATGACAGATGTCCAAATATACATAACAAAGAAATTAGTTACTGACATAAATGTAATATCGTATGTTCACCATTTTATTTTAATTACTTTTTTATTTTATTCGGGGGATGAAATTTGTATTCATGTCACTGGATTCAATCCTAGTCCTCCAGCCCGACTTGGAACAACAATCAATAACGAGCTACAATCCAAGGATATAATCGGTAATAATAAATTTTTTTTGGATAAAGACCATCAAATAAAAAGACCTTTAAACGTATGTATTTCCCCTCACTTCCCCTCTTCCCCCCACCACGCAGTAGAAATATAATGGCGGTTCTGAAACAAAGGATTTTGCCGCCATCTGATAAGGTTCTTTGATCTATGCCGCTAGCCCCGCCCCCTCCCTTTGAGGCCTCACATGCCGCCCTGACGGCACGTGCCACTAGCCCCGCCCCCTCCCCCCATGTGGTCTGGTCACGTGCTGGCGGCCACCCCTCCCCCACCCCTTCCCTTGTGACCTAACCCTTAAAAGCTACTGGACACCCGATCCCCCCTACCCCATCCTTTGTAATCCTATCCCGTACACTGGGCACGCCCTCTCTTTGGGCTCTACTCCCACACTGGCCTCGGTATTGGAGTAGAGCAGAGAGGAGGGGGTATCATGCTCCAGTAGCTTTTAAGGGTGAACCCACAAAGGTTAAGTGTTTTCACGTGTGCTATTCTTTCACCGCAAATCAGAGATACAGGACAATGCATTATTGTTCTCATCGTAAATGGCGGTGTCGGAATAGCAAAAAGCGGGGGTGGGGGTCGGCGGCATAGAAGAAAGGAACTTATCAGTGGTTGCATCGGCTTTGAAGCTGCGTGTCGCCATTATATTTCTACTGCGTGGTGGGGGAAAGAGGGGAAGTGAGGGGAAATACATACGTTTAAAGGTCTTTTTATTTGATGGTCTTTATCCAAAAAAAATTTATTATTACCGATTATATCCTTGGATTGTAGCTCGTTATTGATTGTTGTTCCAAGTCGGGCTGGAGGACTAGGATTGAATCCAGTGACATGAATACAAATTTCATCCCCCGAATAAAATAAAATGGTGAACATACGATATAACATTTATGTCAGTAACTAATTTCTTTGTTATGTATATTTGGACATCTGTCATCCTTGCGAATATTATATCTCTTAGATGAATGTATGACTAAGAAAGGTAAAAACAAAAAAACAAAAAAAATTACGTAACGAACATGCGATACGACGACGCGTATTAACATGGCTGCGAGAACTATACGTCCTCCCTGAACGAGGCTCTCAGGCCGACTGGTACGCTATCTTCAATGCAGGCGTAAATAAATCTGTTTTGTCCCCCTCCATCCTCGTAGCAGGCATCATGCGCTCCACCTAGCGGAGAGAGTCGGAAGCATGTTCAATGAAAAAGATGCCTGACGCGCCCATATTGAATGTTTAACGTGCATGGCAGCCATATTGGGTATATGAAGACATCTATTATATGCATTAAACGCATTTATGATTTGATTTTAAAAATGGATTGCGATACATTATATTTAAGAAGAGGGATTTAAAAATGATATATGAATATCTTTACGCTGAATACAAATAACGATGGTTTAACCTAAAAAATACAATACATTTATTAAAACATTTTCTAATTCGATTCTACAAGCTACACATCTGAGTAAATCTGAAATCTAATTGTTCGTAATTAGAGGCAAATGCAGTGGTTTTAAAAATAAACGAACATTAAAACGTATAAAAATGCGTATTGTACGCTGATTTTTTGACGAATGATGTACATGATTATTGAAAAAATCGCTAAATAATAGAGTATATACATGAATTTAATTAAATAAGGGTGGAAAAACTTCTACAATTTTTGATATGCTAGCAATTCTTGTACGCGAGTATTTAAATAATGACAAAGATACAATCGAATGTTTAAGTACAGAATCTATACAGTATACGTTTAATTGAAAACTTAAATCATTAATATTCTTCATGTAGAATTATATTAATTATCGGGAAAAAATTTGTTGTGGAAAGCTTAAAACATAGCTATCCCATTTTAAAGCACAATAGTCTCCCTAATGTATAAATGCCCAAGATGCCATGCGGGCGACAGTCTGTCGACAGAGGTAGACTCTGCCAACCAGGTAAACATTCTTCAAAGGGTATACAAACTATTTTAGCAAGGGTGTACAACTGAATAATTCCTCGAATTTTCTCGAAGATTTCCTGCGAATGAAAAAAAAAGCTTTTTTAAACAAATATGGCTCGATCTCTCTCTCTCTCTCTCTGCTGGAATAATCAAAAAATATCTCTCGAATGGAGAGTTGTTTAAAAACGATTTCAACCTATGTTTACTAAGAGAATAAGCCGATCTTTTTGTAAAATAATACTTGGCGATAATTGTAATAGTCACGAATGCTTACTGAGACAATCTATACACCACGCGCGAAAAAATACATGTTTTAAACAGAGTCCATTCCTATAATCTATATGGGCAGTGTTTTCATGCAAGAACGCTATGCATTTAATTATAATTTCAGCGTAAAAAGAAAATATCGCTTCCCTCCGTTTAATTTTTTTCCCTGGTGCTAGAGTCATATTCGATATTTTATTGAAGGAAATAAGAGATATGAAACTTTTTGGAATAATCTTCATGTAGAATTTAAATTACTTATTGTAGGAAAAAATGTTTTAGCAGGCTTGTAATTGTCTGGTTTAGGAATTTCCTGTGTTTGCTCAGGTGACTTGCGTAGAGCAATTAGGAAGCCTTTCAAACCGTCCCTTATCGGTATGACCGACGTCAATTGTATACTTAAAGGTTACTTCCCCAGCGGACGGGGTTTTTTCGTCAAGGGTGTACAAAATTTCCTCTACATCTGGGTTTCGTTTTTCAGTTGTCGTGAATTTCTAGGGTTCAGGGGTTAGATTTCACTCAATTGTTTACTCTGACCTTACGTTTCTCATGATTTTCGCAGGTCTGCTACCTAATGCTGTAGCGGCATTTGCTATCATGATTCCATTTCAATTGCATCTTTTTTGTCTCTAGAGACCTTTTGCTTGATTTCCTGTTGGTCGCACACTCTATCAGCCACTCGCTCGGCCCTTTGATTTTTTCATAGTTTCCCCTGGTCTGCACGCGAATGCTGGAGTGGTTTCTCAGCTATCACGATTTTCTTTCAGTTGCACTTTATGCTCCTAGAGTAATCTGATGGTTTCCCTCGTTCGATTGTCGATGGTTGTTCACTCTGACATATTTTTCATGGTTTTGCCTGGTTTCTGTATATGACTCTTAAATATGAGATGACTAAAATATGCATTTCCTGACATGGCTGCGATAGTCAAACTGTCCCCGACTGTGACGTCATATGGTGAAAGTTAACATGCTTAAGCATGATGAGTACTAATGAGGTCTGTTTTTACTGTATCAGTTGTCTCTAGTTCGAATCCCGATTTTTTAATGACTTCCTTAATTTTCCTCTGTACACTAGAATATATCGCTTAGATCGATGATGTAACTGCATACAGCTTTGTTTAACATGTCAAGCTAATATTATAAATTATTTTGTTCCTGGTGTTCTGGGTTCGAATACCGATTTAATGAAATTTACTTGTAAACATTTAATAACTCGTAATTTAATTTAGATAGACATGTCAAGGTAAACGTAAACAGAGTACCTAGTTCCTAAATATCGTTATTATGACGATAACTACTTTAAAGTACTCAGATCGAATCCCGAAGGGGTGATTTCATATATCTTCAAGCCTATGAATCCTATCAGGTTCGAGTAAAGATTAAATGGTAGATGCTGATGCGGGGAAGCTAAATTACTAAAACCCATTTATTAAAAGTATTACCGAGTTCGATTCTAGAAGCTTAGAATCTCTGTAACTCTGGAAAAATTGCTTTTCTCATGATTGTAGTGAAATGTAATGGTCTTTCTAGAACAAGATGGAAAGGAAGAATTGAAAAGGGAATGAAAACATGAAATAATGTAGTATATACACACATTTAAGTAAGTAAGGGGGAAAATCTTCTACGTGACCTTTTAAGCTTTTGAGATTGTGCTAGCTTCGGTGTAATGGGTGGTGGTAGGCTTTGAATGTAACATCTGACTGAATGAGCGTGTGGGAATACTTCTCTTGTTGATGTGACAGCATATACAGGTAGTTACGAGACGAGTTTAAACGTGTTTGATACTGGCAGACATCCTGTCTCTGGGTGTGACGTCATAAACATCCTGTCTCTAGACTGGGGCTGCTTGCCTCCTGCTCGGTTGACGGATCGTTCATCACCTTCACCAGTCAAGCTCTCCGAATCTGTACGATTATAGCCGAACAATACATAACATCTTCACAATACTTTACACTTTCTCTCTAAACATACGAAGCTATACGGAGACGCTCGAACAACAGTGTAACACGAATTGAAATATATAAGAGCTTACACGCTTCATCACCGTTTTTAGTATTAATAATCAGGATATAATTGATTAAAAAAGGTTCGTGCTTTCTCTATAAATAGAGCGAACTTGAGTATTGAAATTCATTCTGTTGATCATCTCTGAGGTGTTAACATCGTGTTCTCTCCAAGAATAATCAGCTTTCTAAAGTGGTATCAAGGCGTACATTTCATTGAAGAAGGGTTAATACGATATATAATTGACGCATAAAGGTTCGTGCTCCCTCTATAAATATGGTGATCTAGGGCATTGGACTTCATTCTGTTGATCATCTCTGAGGTGTTAACATCGTGTTCTCTCCAAGAATAATCAGCTTTCTAAAGTGGTATCAAGGCGTACATTTCATTGATCAGTGATTAATACGTTATTACATCAAGAATAAAGATGAATAACTCAGCGTATAAGGATATTATTCCAAGCGCTACTGGATATGCATGCGGAAAATGTGGGAAGAAGTTCCTCCGAGGTTATGACAAGAGAAGACACGAGATGAGCTGCAAGAAGCTCTTCAAATGTAAACATTGTAATGTAACCTTCAAAGATGGTTATAAGGGGCAGCGACACGAAGATATATGTGAAATAAGCAGCCCTCAGAAGAAAAGAAGATTGGAGCCAACTAAACATCAGTTGCTGTCAACAATGGAGGACTGTGATATGAAAGAATACGAAACTTCATTCGAAGGACGATTGAAATCGTATTTTATACGATGCGAGTCACCTAAGGACCTGAATATGTATCTGCGAGAGGCAAAACAACGGATAATCCAGGCTGTGCATAAAGAGCTTAGCATTCATAAGAGTGTTAAAATTAATCTGCTGGCTGAGTGTCCATTTGTTAACAGTATTGGTGAAACCTGTGACAAGACATTTAAAACCAGAAATCAAGCTGTTTTCCTAGAAACTGATCTGGACTCTATGCTGGAAACCAAAATGAAGAAATTGGTTACTGAAATGGATGAGTCTCAGCTTAAGGGAAGCAATTGGGCCCTGCTTGCTGTGGAAGGGGTACGCCTTCGTATTAACAAGTACAACCCGTTGCGAGGAAGTAGCTACATACCCCTACCTCCCTCTGTCGAAGCAAGAAAAGCCTGCATTAACATCCAGAATTTAACTGATGAGCTATGTTTCATGTACTCTGTATTGGCCAAATTCGTTGAGAAGGATGCACAACGGGTGAGCAAATATAAGAAACTTCAAGATAAGTACGACTTCAGCTGTGTTTCTTACCCTACTCCACTTTCTCAAATACCTAAATTTGAGAAGCTTAACAAGATGTCTATTAACGTTTTCGGGCTGGATGAGAAGCATGAAGTGTATCCGATAAAGGTTGTTGACATTGAACTACCTGAACATCGCGACCTGCTACTATTGAATGACAGCAGTGGAAAACATCACTACGTATATATAAAGAATTTTGAGAAACTCGTTCGACGCCAGAAAACTAGCCATAATGGACGGGTTTATACTTGTAAGCGCTGCTTTACACATTTTGATGATCGATATGGACTAAGTGGACAGGAAAAACTGCAGGAACATACATCAATCTGTAACCAACATGGTGTTGCGAGGGTAGTTATGCCTACAAAGGACAAATCAATCGTACAGTTTAAAAATTTTGAAAGGATGTTGAAACTACCTTACGTCATCTACGCAGACTTTGAAAGTATTCTCACTCCATGCCATACGTGTATACCCAATCCTGAAACTTCCTATACAACCCCTTATCAAGAGCACACAGCAATGAGCTTCTGTGTTTACGTTAAACCATCAACCAACGTTGAACATCTCGAAACTGGTCTTCCTAAGCAACCCTATGTGTATCGTGGTGCTGATGCTGCTCAGAAGTTTATGCTGTACCTGACATCTCTTGCAAAAATGATTGAGGACATATACAAATCTGCTAAGCCTCTGAAACTTACGGATCAAGAGCAGTTGGATTTCAGCGCCTCTACAGTATGCTACTTGTGTGGAAAACCCTTTACAGAAGAGAACTATAAAGTACGCGACCATGATCACATCAGCGGTGAATATCGTGGAAGTCTTCATAATGAATGTAATTTAGCCTGTAAAACACCTAAATATATCCCTGTCTTCATGCACAACCTCAGTGGATATGACTCACACTTCATTGTTAAGGAGCTGGGTTGTACAAGTGAACGTGTGGAAGTAATTCCTAGCTCTGAAGAAAGCTATATATCATTCTCCAAGTATGTTGGAGATATAAAGCTACGGTTTGTAGATAGTTTTCGGTTCCTCAGTACAAGCTTGGATAAGTTGGTAAAAAATCTAACCTCGTATCCTGAAACGCTAAAGTACTTTGGAGAAGACAAATTGAAGTTGATGACCCGTAAGGGTGTATTTCCATATGATTTTGTTACATCATGGGATGCCCTGAACGAAACCTGCTTACCTCCTAAGGACTCCTTCTACAATAGATTAAATGAAGAAGAAATTAGTGATGCTGACTACGATCATGCTAAAAATGTATGGGAGCTGTTTAATGTGAGAAACCTGGGAGAGTACAGCGATCTCTACTTAACTTCGGATGTACTTCTCCTAGCTGATGTCTTTGAGACGTTCAGAGAGCAAACCCTCAAAACACACAAAGTTGATCCTGCACATTATTTTACCTCTCCAGGTCTTACATGGGACGCCATGTTACTGTATACTGGAATTAAGCTGGAACTGTTACAGGATTATGATCAATTACTCATGGTGGAATCTGGTATAAGAGGAGGTTTATGTCAAGTTTCCCATCGGTATGCAGAGGCTAATAACACATATATGGAGAAGTTTGATCCGTCGAGACCAACCCAATTTATCACATATGACGACGCTAATAACCAATATGGGTGGGCAATGTGTCACGCTCTCCCTTATGGTGGATTTCAGTGGGTGTCGCCTGAAGAAATCAGCTTAGAAACACTACAAGAAGATGATCCTCATGGGTACATATTAGAAGTCGACATCGAGTATCCTGCTGAACTTCACGATCTACACAACGATCTACCTTTCCTGCCAGAGTGTATGAAACCATTGGAATCATCTACAAAGAAACTGATACCTCATCTTGGACCTCGAAAGAAGTATGTAGTGCATTACATGGCTTTGAAGCAAGCTCTTAGTCATGGACTACGACTAACAAAAATCCATCGTGTGCTACAATTCCGACAGTCTCAGTGGTTGAAACCTTATGTGGAATTTAACAACAGGTTACGACAACAAGCTGCAAATGATTTCGAGAAGGATCTCTACAAGCTCTTTAACAACGCTATGTTTGGAAAAACTATGGAGAACCTGCGTAACCGTATGGATATACGACTGGTGACCAATGAAAAAACTCTAGAGAAGCTGATCGCCAAGCCTACGTTTATCGACAGGACGATATATGCTGATAATCTAGCTGCTGTACATATGGCCTCTCGTCAGATTGTATTCAACAAGCCTATATACATTGGTATGAGTGTGTTGGACATCTCCAAGACATTAATGTATAACTATCATTACGACGTTTTGTTGCCTTATTATGGAGCTGAAAACCTGAAGCTTATGTATATGGACACTGATTCGTTCATTCATCGTGTAACAACTGAAGATGTGTACCAGGACAAGCTACGTTTTCTTGAGCATCTCGATACAGCTGATTACCCTGCCAACCATATATGTTACTCTACTCAGAACAAGAAGGTATTGGGAAAATTTAAAGATGAGGCTAATAGCAAAATCATCCTACGCTTTGTTGGACTACGTCCTAAGATGTATGCCTTAGATATTCAAGGGTCAATGATAAAAAAGATTAAAGGTATAAAACGTAGCGCTATTAAGCAGTACATTTCGTTTGACAGCTATACAGACTGTCTTAAAACCTGTGAAATCATCAGAACACCTATGAATCTGATCCTATCACGAAAGCATGCTCTTGCTACAGTGCAAGTGAATAAAATTGCATTGACTCCGTTTGATGATAAAAGAATTATTGCTGAGGATGGGATAACGACATATGCGTATGGACATTACGCCATTACAAACAGTGCTTAAAAGAATGTAAGTTAAAGATAAAGATTTTCTCGTGAGTCTACAATCTTAAAAAAGAAGGTTATCTGTGTGCTGTATATGCAGATAGCTGACGCCTGATGAAGAAAGAAGAAGATGGAAGGGAAGGTGGTAACCCTGCCATTAGGAGCAATCCTAGTGCTAGTCTCAAGCCTAGATAAAAGGGGAGAGACATCTACAAAGAACTAAAATAAAGGTATGTTGACGTAAAGCTTTTCAATTTGTGAACCAATATGCAGTTTATCCCTCTCCGCATCGTACAATAACTGTTTAACATATAATAAGTTTGTAAAATTTAGAAAAAAGTATATAAATTGTTGTAACGTTGGATGAGAAATGTTTTATAATTTAATTACTCTCTATATTACCATGAGTACCTGTGATACTAGTTGAATTGCCCGTTAAAATGACTTAAATACCTGTGATACTACTCGAATCAAGTGAAATTACATTAACTAACTGAGATACGAATTCCTGCTCTAAATTAGTACGAGCAGCTGTGATACTATCAGAATTATCTGTTAAAATGACTCAAATACCATTGATACAACCTGAATCACCTGCATTTACCTTAAATAGCTGTGATACAAATCTCTGATTGAAATTATCACGAGTATCTGTGAAACTATGCTGATTACCCAAATACTTACGATATTACCTGAACTATCTGTAAAATACGAAACTATACCAGCCCCTGGAACCTACCCTCCTGTAATGCTAGCTTAATTACTCTAAACACCTATCACACTTAAATTATCCTAAATACCTACGATACCCTCTGAATTACCTGTGAAATACGAGGCTATGCTATACCCAACCCTGGAATCTAGCCTCCTGTGATACTTGCTTAATTACTCTAAACACCTATGTTACTTGAATTATCCTAAATACCTAAGATACCCTCTGAATTATCTGTGAAATTATGCAGAGCCATGATGCAGTTAGCCTCTGGAATCTATTCTGTGTTACTAGATGAATTAGCCTAAATACATACGATACTAGCTGAATTACATGTGAAATCATACACTGCTATGATGCAGTCAACCTCTTGCAATACTAGCTGAATTACTTACCTGTTAGTGTTAGTGGGTTAGCTTTTCCCGTTGCAGGTCACCTTTTTCCCTTTATGGCTCACCTTTTTTCCCTTTGCTGGTCGCCTTTTCCCCTTTGCTGGTCACGTTTTTCCCTTTGCTAGTCAACTTTTTCCCTTTGTGGACCTCCTTTTTCCCTGAGCAGTCACCTTTTTCCCTGAACGAGTCACCTTTTCCCTGAATAGGTTACGTGATGGGTATGTCTAGAACATTGACATGAAACAGTTTTCCGCTAAGTTCACGTCTAAAGTCGCTTTCAAGTCTAGCACCTCATATTCCCTATCTCTCCTGTATATAAGTCCATATTCCTACTGCTACACTACCTGTCTAGCCTAACACCTCTCCTCCTGTTCCTATACCTCTCATATAAACCATACTCTACTCCTCTAGCTCTGTCTAGCCTAACGCCTCTCTCGTTTACCTATGACTCTCACATAAACCATACTCTGCTCCTCGATCTCTGTCTAGTCTAACTCCTCTCCTCGTTTTCCTATACCACTCATATAAACCATACTCTATTTTCAACCTCTGTCTAGCCTAACACCTCCCCTCGTTTTCCTATACTTCTCATATAAACCATACTCTACTCCTCGACTTCTGTCTAGCCTAACACCTTTCCTCGTTTTCCTATATCTCTCATACAAACCATGCACTACGTTTCAAGCCCTGTCTAGTCTAACACCTCTCATCGTTTTCCTATACCGCTCATATAAACCATACATTACTCAGCCTCTGTCTAGCCTAGCACTTCTCCTCATATTCCCCTACCTCTCTCATATAAGATGCATTCCCCCTCCTACCACTGTCTAGCCTAGCGTCAGTCCTCGTATTCCCTATCTCCCCCATATAAACGCATTTTCCTCCTTGAACCGTCGCATCTAGCCTCGTTTTCCCTATCCTTTCCCATATAAACGCAAAAAACTGCGCCAGCTCTCTCCTATATATCCTACTTACATTACACCTTTCGTTATAAATACAAAGGGAACAGCGATAGTCAAATGTTTAACAACTGGACGCTATATGCTAGCCTTAAAATTCCATACTGTTTCCATGACATCGCGAGAAACAGCTGAAAATCAACAATTGAACAATTTGAATTATTAATAACTCATACCTCCGAAATGCCTTATGCCACAGGAAACGTCACTGGAAATAAATTGTCTATTGTAATCAGATCTACATTTTTTGTGTAGTACATTTTTGTTTATCGCTTAAGCCTCACTAGATTATGTAAAATTCCTTCAAAGGAACAGGACTTCACGGCTATTTCCAGAAAATCAAGACATAAATTTGGTTTGTCATGTAAATATCCTCTATTAAAATTGTAGAACCATTTTTTAAAAAATAAAATCTTTCTAAAGATTTTACATGCAAAGAGAAATTTACATAAAAATCTCTTTGGAAATCGTTTTTTTTACTCTATTTTAGTTTACGTCACTTTAACTCCCTGGTCACATCGCGACGGATCTGTTAGCAGATAACTTTCAGAACGATATGTGATGGACAGTTAGCCTTCTAGGTCTCATCCCTGTAACCACCCGCTCCGTCACAGAGACCCTAGTCCATAGCTAACGAATCTTCTGCTTCGTGCCGTGCAGATGGCATTAGGGTGCCGTTCAGTCCAACCGCCGCCCCCACATAGAAAGGCGGACAGTTAGCCTTCTAGGTCTCATCCCTGAAAATGTCATAGTGTTTCGTCACGCGCCCACAGCGCATGGCAGTCGGATCTTCTGCTTCGTGCCGTGCAGATAGCGTTAGCGTCCAGTCTAACTGCTTACATTGTCTGTAGATAGATAGCATAGCATTCGCTATTACCACTTATTTTTCATTTTGCTATTGTTTTAGACTTAAGGTAGAACTTTGGGTCGTGGTATTAAATATCCAATTCGGTATAACCTTAGCGGCTGGGGAAAATCACGAAAAAACCTCAGATTTGAACCCGGGACCTCGCGAATGCGGGCCACAGACTTTACCGACTGAGCCATCCCGTTCAGTTTGAAAATCTTCGTGTCGCATCTTTCTTAGATATTGAACTTAAATACAATGTTTGATATTTAACCGACATTTCGTATTTGAGTTATATTGTTCACAAACACAACACACACTCACACACACTCGGACGTTTGTCTAGAAATGTTTCATTTGGGTTCAGAGGACCTATATGAACATATAGGTATTTCCTGTAAAAACTGGAATCAAATTTTTGGGTGTAATCCAACACTTCCTATACTTACTGTAAAGACGTAGTAACAAATAAACGTAGTTACATATTTAATGAAATGCCTTGCAGATTATCAAAACGTTTTTACTTTCTCTATTATGGAAAATCGTCCTCCGTAATGTAGTGGTTACTATGCTAGTCTCTAGTTCCTGAGGTCGCGGATTAAAATCCGGCGGCGGGTGATGGACTTTATCAGGCCTTAAAATCCTTAACATGACTTCCGTTGGAAGAGAACTAAAGCCGAGTCTCATGTCGTAGATTTACGGCACGTAAAATAACCTCAAGCCTGATAAAGAGACCTCTGAGCAAAATTACCAGACATTCACGCCCAATATAGACTGTGACACTAAGGTCGACAGCAGTTAAAGAGCGACCATAAATAAAACTAAATTTAATTTTTCTACTGTGTAAATCATTTTTAGAAAAATGTCCGTGTGTGTATATGTGAACAGCATAACTCAAAAATAATAATTCGATAAGATAAAAAACTTGGTGTTTAAGTTCGGCATCTTTCAAAGATGTGACACTACGATTAGCAAAACTTTTCCAACCCAAACAACTCTTTACATTTGAGTCAGTATTTTTAACACTTAAATGATTTCAACAAATTATATAATATAAAATATAATAACAGCCCGCCTTAAAGCAATATGTGTGTGTAATAATATATAAAAAGTGTATATTACAGTCATTGTATATGTTTATATTATTGTATACATGTGTAATAATGTTTTGTGAATGTATTTTATAATTTAATAATGTAGGAACTGTGAGAACAATAGCTTACAAGTTGCTAACAATGAGGTAACAATAAGGTAACATGGAGTCAATAATGAATTTGAAAGTTTAACAATACTACTAGTCATTATTGGATCAACAATAATGTAAATTTTGAGAGTTTATTAAATAGCCAATCAACAACCAGAAAAAAGCTTAAGTTAAATAAAAGCATTCTATTGTAGTAGGATTAGCCAATCAGAAACTGAAATAGGGTAAATTGTATAAATTCAGAAGTCAGTTGGTTGTAGACAGTGTTCCTAACCGGACACGAGATGCGACCTGGAGAAATTTAATACGTATTTTTATGAGACAAAAATAGTTTACGTATTAAAAAGTGCAAGTAATTAATAAAAAAAGTCTCACAGCTCTCTATATCAGTGAAGTGTTTTTAAATCGTGTCAAGCAAAAGGAGTGAAGCCTACATTCTTCAGTCGCACCACTCCCTGCTAAGACATTCATGTCTCTAAAAAAAATATAAATACTGACGCAGCCGAGGCAAACATAAATATATAATATTTAAAGAAACAGTCAAAATTACTAAGTTAATATTTTTTAAACATATGGGGCAAACGCCACCGGAGAGTAATTTTGGGGCGAAGGCTACCGGTTGCAACTACTTCAAGTTCGGATCCCCAACATAAGAACTACAATTTAACTCCTCAATACAAGAACTACTTCAAATTGAAATTTTTTATAAAGAAATAGGATTTCTCAAAACTGGCTCCAACGATTTTGATTAAAACACTCAGTTTTAAATACTTTCATAACAAATGACACGTATATGTTGAATTTCCTGCAAATACTCTCAGAAGTCTTCATTCTGAATTAATTTTGTATTACTGGTAAACCATAAGAGATGAATAAAGTCTTAATAATAAAAACGTAGGTCTCGTTAAAGCACACAATTTATTCACAAGTAGTTTATTTTAAATAAATTGTGGGATTTAACGATATAGACATGCAGTAAGCGACTTCTTTCACCCTTACGGTTTAGCTTCATAAAAATACTTCAGAATGAAGAGGACTTTACAGAAAATTCAAGATATAAATTTCATTTGTCATGCATATATCTTAAATATATGACATTTTAATCAAAATCGCTAGTACCATCTTTGAGAAATTTAAAAATTACGAAAAAAGTTCTATGTAAAGCGTAGTTTGGAGAGGAGGTATTCTTGAAAATCTTCGTGTGTCATATTTAGACAATATTTCGGTTTTTATTTATGTCTTTAGCATAAATAAACACAAGGAGCTTTTTCTAAAAATTAATTTGTTTTTTGTTCAGGGGGCCTCAAAGTATTTAATGCGGATATCGAATACTTAGGAGCAACACAATCTTCCTCCACCTACTACTGAGTGAGATAGCTCCGCGGTAACGCGTCAGGCTGGCATTCCGGAGGTCCCGGTTCGATTCCCGGGGCGACTGCCCCCTCTAACACAGTTTTTTGTGGTTTCCCCGGTCGGTAGACGAATTTTGGAGTGGTTCCTTTTCTACCACGAATTTATTGCGTTCATCATTTTCTGTCATCTATTTTAAGATTGAAGGACCAGGTGACGGTGCTCGGTCCGTTGCGGCTGGGCGGTGTATATGCACTTTGCAATACCTTCTCCTGGCATTGAGTCGCCTTCTGGAGCGGCATCACTGGATTCTAAGGGTTCCCAAGGATTCGGACTTTTTGGGCAGGATAAACCTGAAATCTGGAAACGTTAGGATCCCCGGCCACACTTATGCACGTCGTTGGCACCCGGATCCGCTCGCTCTTCGGGTCTCCCGTTCATCCCTTCCTCCCAGGGGTCACTTTGGAGGCACAAGGGGTCACACTTGTCTACTGTCCATTCCAAACTAGAGTGCCTTTCACTTTATTATCCGCGTGAAAGTAGTTCGCAATCCCCGTCCCTAATGGCTGCTTGTTCCCCTCCCACGTGCTTGTTGAACACTGTTTATATCTATAAAAACGCGTCCTGTGTGAGAATCATAGTTCTAAATGCAACCCGAGGTAACAATCGATTTTATAACTATGTGGCAATGAACATTTTACTTACGATAATCACAATCCACGGGCAATAGTGCAACACCCAAATCCGAATCCTCCGAAGGTGACTCAGAACTACTCTCCAAAATAATGACAAGCTTATCTATAACTTCACTGCACTGTCGCACACAAAACAAGTTCCCACATTTGATTCTCCTCTTCTACGTTCTATTATATCTGTTTATATTCCCTGCGCGCTTTGGTTACACTTCTCACTGAAACGCCTTTAAAATCCGATATTAGTTGCGTAATATGCACTAGTGCAAGTATCGGTTATTTTTTCTAATAGTGAGTTGAATATATGAAGATCGGTTTGATTTTCGTCACTTTTTAACTGTTTCCGTCTTTCGTGTTTGAACAGTTTATCGCACTACACGCACCTTCCTCTGCCATGTGAACTCAAATACCAACTGACTAAATCACAAGGTTTGACCTGAGCTGAGCATATGTGTGTTAGTGTATTATGAATGACCGTTCGCTTATCATATTTCCTGAGTTACGCAAAGTGTTTATTCGGTACTCAGATAGCACCTCTGGGAATTAATTGCTGCATTTCTTGTATATGTAAGATAGTGGCAGTCATGCATACGGTTGGTATTAACAAGCAAGATGCTCTCGGCGTTAGCAGAAGAAAATAATATTTTGTAATTTCTTAACAGCTAGTATATATCCATTACCTTTAACGATGACATCTTATGATAACCATAATAAAATGTGCAGTTCCATACCTATCCTGCTCCAATATTCCATAATACAATATATGTATTAAGGAACTATTTACGTTGACGTAAGAGCGTGTTCTTGGGTTCATGACAAGCAGAAGAACGTGCTTCTGTTTACATCAGAGGAAACTCTGGTTTGGAATGGACAGTACATGCGGTTTCGGCCCTCCTCTCATGATATGTACACCTACTCCGTAGCAGGAAAAGTAAAAAATAGATTGATAATTGCCCTGCTAATGAATTAGCTGATATAGCATTTGTTTGCCTGGCCTAAATAGATGCATCTTCTGTGTTGATACTGTTTCGTGCTAAAATACTCAAGCAGAGCAGGGACGGGGAGAGGGGTTAGATGAAATGACTTTTCGTAATTAAGAAGGTTATACTGCTATGGCACAAACGCTCTATAACACACTTAACGGAGACTGGAATGGAACTACCAATGGGCTAATTAAGTTTGAAAGTGAATCTAATGAAATGCGATGCTTGCTTCATTTTGCACAGAATATGCGCATTCAGAATAACAATATTATCCTTCATAATAGTAATGGAGGCGCCGTTTGCCACAGTTCACAATGGTGCAGTCGCAGAAGAGAATCTAAATGGCAAACATTGCCCTCCAGAAATTAGTAAATAAAAACTCTGTTGTGTTACATTCACATTACTTTCTGTATCTTCTACCATTTATTAGTGGGTACGCAAACCTCTTACAAAAGCCTATTTTTCTAGCTGTTTCTTTATAATCGAGAAATAGCTACATTACACATTTAGTTATAGATACAAAGAGAACAGCGATAGTCAAATGTTTAAGAACTGGACGCTATGTTGTGCCTTAAAATTCCATACTGTTTCCATGACATCACGAGAAACAACTGCATGTTGAGAGGACTTGAAAGGAATGAAAGTATTGAACAAATGCATCCATTAATAACGGGTGTCTTGGAAATGGCTTATGCCACAAAAACGGTTATTTGAATTGAATTGTGTGTTTTAAAGGCATGTATATTTTTACTTTCTCTGTTTGAGGTACCCTGAATCCAAATAAAGCATCTGTGCAAACATGTCTGTCTGTCTGTGTGTCTGTGAACACCATAACTGAAAAACGAAAATTCGGATAAATACCAAACTACCAAACTTGGTACTTGAGCTTTCTATCTTCCAAGAAAATTCCCCACCCCAGACCACACGTTATATCAGACATTTTTCGAAAAGTTTTATTTTCTCAAACATGACTCTAACGATTTAAGATATTTTCATGGCAAATGAAATGTACATCATGAATTTTCTGGGAATGTCCCCAAAAGTCCTCTTCATTCTGAATGACTTTCACATAACTGATAAACCGTAAGTGATAGTAAACGTTTAACTACACACAAAATTTAGATCTCGTTAAAACACACAATCTCGTATGTCATATACATTTGTTTGTCGAGTGAACCATTTCCAACATATTTCTTGTTATTTCTTTCAATTTTCGAATACTTATACTTTTTCTCAAATGGGAATTCGTTATTGGTTTTTTTTATGTCCTGGACATACAAAGAGAATTGAATAGTCCACATAGCAACCAGCTCTTAAAATATTTGACTATCGCTTAAAGCCTACCATATTCCACTTGCACTTACAAGAAAATTAGCAATAAGATTAACATGAAGTAGATGGGGAATACGCGTTTGTAAAAGCAGTTTCTATAACAGTAGAGAAAGTCATGTGCTAGTAACACATCAGATTTGACTGTTCTTATTTTCACCGCTTGTTGCGACACTGGCGCGTCTTCAGGTTCAGCCGGATTGGATTCATCTCGAGGAGTTACCTTCTTTCTTTACCGCTGAATTATATGCATCTCGGATGAGTTTCCTGTAATGACATAGTTGCCGAAATTTATCTTCATCTAAGGGTGGTCCAACTTTGGCCTTTACTAGGGTTTGCGTTGCATCATATGGTTGTTGAATATACGAGAATGTCTACGTGTTTAACACACGATAAACGGGCCGTATTTGTGTATGTATTGGAGCAGTTTAAATTTTAATATTCTGTACTTTTGCTTCCATTTGGTGTACGTTGTTTTATTCTCGTTGTTCAATATTCATAGTTTATTTAAATGGTTCAATAAATAGAGCTGATGATAGAACTTATTTAAATTTGTTAACATTCAGAGATGATCAATATTGTTAATACAAGCAGAGTTGATTAAAGAACCGCGATTAGAATGCATTTGTTTCACACTTTAATATTTGGGCTATTTGTACAATGTTGAGTGTGTCATGTGAGGTGCAACGGTTGCTGCCGAGGAATGCGTCACGCTAAATTTGCGTAGTGCAGATTTCTCCCAAACCTTTGTTTCTTTTTCTGAGTGTTTGTTACAAGGTTTCTAGTCAAGCAGTGTCAATGTTATATATTCACCTTTGTATAATTATGGTGTTCTTAATTATGTAACATTTTCATTCAATATTTGCTTCTCTTTGGCTGAATTAATATATGAAACCCAGTGTTCAGATATTGAAATTAAAGTGTAGTCTACTAGTGTGCATTTTTTCTGTAAACATTTTGAGTTCATTCTCTACCACGTAGTGGGTGTTACAATGACCTCATTTCCAGATCCGAGCGTTTTTATGATTAGGCTCCTCCTTCATAGATGTGAGAAGCCAAAGGTGGTGCAAAGAATTAAATTAACATTTTATATAAACAATAATTACTTACTTGCGTTGTTTATAACAAAATCAATATTATGTAGGGGAGGGGTTCCGATCCTTCAGCTGCCATGGTGCGAAGCTGCGGACCTCTAGCACTCGTTGTACTTCTGACGTTGCTAAAAGTACGCTGGGCCGAACATTTGAGCCCCTCCCATAGAGAGATGTACGGATTGGGTTGGACTCGGCGGGGCAGTGGTTCCCGATACCCATGGGTGATTGGGTACGTCTGGCTGGTTTTTCGCTCAGGCGGGGTTGTGAGACGCCCTGGTGTGCTCTGGCACGAACCATGAGTGAGAGTTGGTAGACGGCATGCTAGATTGCTGTCGGCCCTCCCGAGGTTCGCGGCAGTCACCCTTTTTAAGGGCGACGCGCGTAAGTGACGTATCTACTTCCATTTCCTGCGAAAGCGGGGGGGCCTTTTTAGGAAACAAGGTATTGGCCTCATGGGAAACCCCCACGGTGAGAGCCGCTCGGATGGCGCTGACCCTGGGTTGTTAGGAGGGGCTTGGGCTTTGGCTCTTGCCTTCGCAGCAAATGCAAGATCACGGTTCCCGTAAGGGGGTTTCCTACCCCTTCACCTGCCGTAGTGCAGGCGCTGCGGATCCTGAGCACTCATGGTACTTCCGACGTTATTAGAAGTACACTGGGCCAAACATTCGAGCCCCACCGTCAGAGTGTTGTTTGGATTGAGTTGGACTCGGTGGGGCAGTGATTCCCGATACCTGTGGGAGATTGGGTACGTCTGGGCAGTTTTCCGTCCAGGCGCGATTGGAAGACGCCTCAAGGTCCTCCGGTACCGCCCTGAAGAGGCAGTAGACGGCATGCTAGATCGCTGCTGGACCTGTGGCGCATTCACTTCCATCCTCACCCAAGCGGGGGGGGGGGTTAGCTTCCAGGTATTGGTCTCATGGGAAACCTCACGGGGGAGAGCTCGGCTGACGCCTCCCCCTGGATATAGGAGGGAAGCTTTGGGCTTAGGCTCTGTCTCCGGGTAGACCTTCGCTTAAGCTGTCAGATCACGGCATACTAAATGAATGAACACTTGAGTGCGTATGGAATAGTAACCAATGCTACCTAGCGAGATAGCTCAGGCGTTAACATCCCTGGCCCGCATTCGATTCCCGTGGCGACCTTCCTGACTCATAAGGTTTCTCGGGTATTCCTATGGTCACTAGGCGAATGCTGCGAAGGTTAATTGCATCCTCCAAATTTCCTGTTCCTCCATTCCACATCACCTTTCATCTGCTTGGCCTGTTTTAGGGTTGAAAGTGCCAGCGGGTGTTTCGGGGTTGTATGGCAGGGGGAAAGGTTGCCTCAGTGGGATGTGTAAGCCTGAAAGGAGGAGAGGAGCCGGTGACACCAGCTGCTATTTGGAGAAATTCAGTCTGTAAAAATAGGGACCCTGCCCTCTGCCCTGTCGCTCTGTCTCTTCTGGCCTCACCCCATCAATCCGGGAGCGCCCCTTCAGGGGTTCAGGTACAAAAGATCTTGTAGGTCGAGGATGCTAACTCCCCCTCAGCTCCTAATCCTAGTAACCAATGCTACCAACAGTGGGAATGAGAAAACAGCTAACCTGAAAATTAAAATAAGCTAAAATTGGAAGACAAGAAACAGTTCTTTTCAAGAAGATAATCTGTTTGGAAATTTGCGATATTTGAATGTGCGTTTATTAAGAACAGGATTTTCAAAGTTGAAGCTTAGAGGAATCTGCTAGCAGAAAACTAAAGTGAATGTTGAGGTAGTAGGATTTGGTATTTTCTTCAGAATTGATGAATGGCCTAGCCTGTCAATCACTGCCTACTGATACTATAACGGTTCAGTAACAAGTCGAAGTTTAATTATATAAAATCACAATTTTCCAAGCATATAATAAGATAAACGACCATGATTGGTCGATATCTGATGCATTACTAAATGTTATCGACAATACGTGACGTAACACAAAAGCAAGCAAAGAAAGGACACGCAATGAAACCTAATCCATGCACAAGAAATAGCGAGTAATGGTAGCACGTTCTTGACGCACTTAAGAATTCACAACAAAGGAACCGATGAAGCCCGTGGGAGGCAGGCCCTTCATCTTGCGGCCGAGCCCGACGGCTCAGCCGGGCATGAAGTAATTTGCTACACAAGCATTGTGGTTTCACTCCAGCGCAACGGCTTGGAACAGCACTATTTGCCAGTCGCAGTGAAACATTCCCCTTAACGCAGATAGGCTCTTACCGCTGTCAATAACCGCCTACTTAAGGCGAGGCTTGCGGGCTCCTCAAGCAAGCTCTGCTGCGTACGGGAACAAAACTTTCAAAACCTGCTAACACTTCTTTTATATCCGCCACGTAAGCTGAAAAACAACAGTAACAGGGCCCTTTTTCTCCCCAAATTAAACCTGTACTTCATAGCTTTGCAGGCGAAACGTAGTTCAACCTCTCTTGGTTCATTCACGACGTCTGAGCTGCGCTTTAAAAAACTAAAACGTAAATCACGAGTGATTAACACCAAAACTTACGTTTAAGAGAGATTACAAGCTCTATCTCAACAAAGTAAATCTGCTAAATCCATCACCTTTCATCAAAGATGGCCCAAATGTCCTAGACGGGCCCTTAAACCCCATTTACTCTCGTTTATCACAGAAAGTATTTAAGAAATCAACAGTTTTAGAACAGTAGATGCATGCCTTTTAAGGTAATAAATCCGTAAAACTTGACGAAAATGTGACAAATTAATTTTGTTTTCATAAATAATATTAATTCTATAATTTAAGAAAACATATACAAATAAATCCCGTGCCGCTAGGGGCTCAACCTACCAACCCGACTGCCGGCCTCACGCCCAAGTGCCCACGGCAAAGGTGGGCGATAGTCCAACTGATATGGGGAGGAGAGGTGGTCAGCATCACTCATCCCCAGCCGGAAAGTTGGTTGACGAGGTTAGGACCACTGCCTATCGCGGCTCCTTACATTCCTCACGATGCTAAGTGGGCACCGGCACTATACACGGTACCTAAAATCCGGATCCCCATGCATGGGACCGAAACCATTCTGCGGCCGGGAACCAGAGCACCACGTTCTAGCCCATTCGACATGACACAGGGCAAGAAAACGTATATAAACATTTTACATTTAACTGCAGCTATAAATGAACTGGCGTATACTTATTTGTAAGCTCGCCCAATTTAAACCTTGTTTTATAGCAAACTTTTTTCGCAGTATTTTTCCAATTCAAAATGCTCCACACAATGCAACTGTTTACTAATTTGTTTAAATTTTTTTTACTCCCTCTGAAAAATACATTAAAGAAAACGATTAAATACTTTAGTTACATAATCAGCAATTTTGAGAAATAAATTAAGTTTTTAAAAATTCAAGAATTTAGGAGGTTACAAAAAGTAATCGTTTTTCTACAATATTTAAGTAATAATCTAAATTATCTGACATGATAGATCTTTTACAAACTAATTTTCTGTAAAACCTGAATTTTTGTGTGAGTATTTTATAGCTTGCTGAGAATTGTTATTAGAAAATGATTTAATTAATTACAAAATTAATATTTAAATAACCCTGTACTCCAGAACTTTTTAACGTGGCAAAAACGTTACTGCTATTCTGTGTAACAACTGTCATCAATTTCAACAAGATATCTTACATACCTGTATTTTCTAAATTTCACAGATGCACTAATTTAAGGGGAGTCTATATGGCGAAAATTGTCAAAAAAATACATCTTTAGACACGATAGCGTAAACGTTGAACTTTTAACACAGATCACCCAAACTAAAAGCTTTAGACGGTTATCGCAATAGTGCGATAATCTTTATTGTGACCAACTTGTGGTTTCAAGTCCAATCACTAGCAATCAGACTTTGTATATGCACATGTTAAATAACTCGACTTGGTTTGAATAGGTTTTACTTTCCATTTTGTCTCTTTACATGATTAATTTCTCATGGCGCTCACATTATTTGTTCACAACACAAACCATTTAACTTCAATTTCTCGCCATTCGTTGTAGACTTAACGTATACCTTATATTGACAGCTTTCTTTGATCTAAAACGTTATTCTTTTATCAAGTATAGCCTACATAAAAATTAAATGACGGAAATTATGAATTAAAAAGAAACTGAAATAGAGGTGAAATTACAGAATCAACAGGAAGAATAATACCAGAAAGAGTAAATAAAATAATTATAGAAAATAAAAGCATAGATCAAGTGTCAATATTTAATTTTCTAGGATGTGAAATAACATATGGGTCTGAAATAGACATTAAAAAAATTTAATTACATAACGGGAACCATAAAGAGAATAGAGAACCCTAAAAAATAAAATTAGAAAAGATTCAATAATAAAACTGTATAAAGCAATGGCCATCCCCACAGTAACTTATGGGTCTGAAATATGGACAGTGACAGAAGAAAATAAAAGAAGGATACAAACAGCTGAAATAAAATTTCTCAGATTTATAGCAGGATACACAAGCCTGGATAAAAAACCAAACAACCAAATAAGGCAAAAGTTAAAAATAGAAGAATTATATAAAGTAATAATAGAATATATAACTAACTGGAAACAACATTTAGAAAGAATGTCATTAAATAGGATACCCGGAGTAACATAATTACAGACCACAAGGATACAGAAACCCAGGACGACCAAAAAAGAGATGGACACAACAAGATTTTGGAGCCGGAACAGGCTAAAAACGACCTGAAACCGTGAAGTAGAAGAAGAAGAACACCAGAACTACTTACACAAAAAATGCAGGAAGCATACGATATAGCATTTAATCGCTTCATTGCCTGGTGTGAGGCAAAACAGGTTGAAAATAATTTCCCTGAAAATGTCTGCTAGCGAATCAACAAAACTGACATCTCCCTTTTTACTTTCTGTACTACGTATAGTAAGTAGGGGAAGTATTGTATTCCACCCAAAAATTAGATACCGAGATTTCACCGGAAATACATGTTTTGAGACCCCTGAATGCAAAAAAAGCATTTTTGGAATCATGTCCGTGTGTGTGTCTGTGTGTGTCTGTGAACAGCATAACTCAGAAACGAATTGTGAACGAATTGTGCATAACTGGTAAACCATAAGAGATAGAAAAATGTTACTACACAAAAAATGTACATGGCGTTGCAATACACAATTTATGTCATATACATTTTTTTGTTGAGTGAACCATTTTGGAGATATTGCTTGTTATTCCTTTAAATTTGTCAATAATTATACTTTTTCTCAAATGAGAATTCGTTATTCATTTTTTTTGCCCTGGACATACAAAGAGAATGTAATGCACCACATAGCAACCTGCTATTAAAATACTTGACTATCACTTAAAGCCTACCAATTCCCCTTGCATCTACAAGAACATTAGCAATAAGATTAACATCTCGATTAACAAGAAGTATATGGAGAATAAGCGTTTGTAAAAATAGTTTGTACAAGAGTAGAGAAACTCTTGTCAGTGTAACACATTGTGAACGAATTATGCATAACTGGTAAACCATAAGAGATAGACAAAATTTTACTACACAAAAATGTAGATCGCGTTAAAATACACAATTTATGTCATATACATTTTTTTTTTGTTGAGTGAACCATTTTCGAGATATTACTTGTTATTTCCTTAATTTTTTCAATACTTATTTTCTCAAATGGGAATTCGTTATTCATTTTTTTTGTTTTGGATATGCAAAGAGTATTAATCTGTGGGAAAGGGAATGGTGGTGCACCTAGCAACCAGCTATTAAGAGATATGTATGTGCTTAAAGGCTACTGTATTTCCAAATTGCCCTTGTAAATATACATTCCCCTTACATCTACAAGAAAGTTAGCAATAAGATAGAGTCTGCAAATGTTTATTTCGATTAACATGAAGTAAATGAAGAATAAGCGTTTGTAAAAATAGTTTGTACAAGAGTAGAGAAAGTCATGTGTGTGTAACACATCAGATTTTTTAACATCATTTCACTTGTTCAAGAACCGCGTTCTAAGGTGATCTCAGTCAGTTTCAGTAATCGATATAATATTATTGATATTTTACAAATTCGAGTGCTGTCTAAAAGTAGTATATACAACACGTGTTAAAAGTGGTTTTAATCCTTGTATCATAATCATATTAATTGCAATTGCTGTTTTAACTTGATATGTACTCACTTTAGAAACAATACATATTTTAAATATGATATTTTTGAATATGTCCTGAAAACTCAGCAACACTTCACAGAAAAAAGCCATAACTCCTACACACTTTTAAGGAGAGAGCTAAACTTTTACCCATATTTTAGGGAAAGTTTTGCTCTGTCAATTTTTTTGGTGTTACTGTTAGGTATGGCAGGGTTTCCGTGCTCAAGCCATGTGGTTTCTTTTATAAAAATTCGCGAGCTTGTTTTCTCCATTTTTGGTTTGAGCAACCTTTACTGTAAATGCCATTTTCGTATAAATGACCCGTTTTCTATACGGGGTGATAAAAGAATCTCCAAGTGCCGCTGTGGATGTATTACTAACATCACGAAGGCGCACCGAAACCGGGCAGAGCACAGCATGTAGGCCAATGTGCCGTTTGTTCTTCTAACGTCACCCCTGTGAGGGAGGGAACAGGTGGAGGCCCTAAGGGTTACCAGATCCGCTCGCAAGCACAGGCATGTCCCTAATTATTGCAGATTTAACGCGTCCGATGCTGGACAGTCATGCTCACAAGTCCCAAGGCCCCCCGAGGGGTCTCTAGAGCCCAAGAATACCACTCGAGAAGGCGGGTCCAACCGGCGCCAGGGGGAAACCTTTCCAGAGCGCATTTCCACCACCCAGCCACAAAAACGCCGTCGCCTAGTCCTTCAACCTTGGAGCAGATGATGGGGCAGCAGTTTTATAGTGTAGAAAAATTTAATAGGATCTTATTTACATTGTGATAACTCAAAAACTAAAATCTTTATTCCAGTTCTGTAAGAGGTATGTTAAAGAACACAGTTTTGAGATGATGATGTATGATTTGTCTTCCTATAAAAAATAATGTGATACTTTGGTTTGTATAAAAGTTCAATTCAAATAATTTGAATTATGAAAATCAATCAGCGAGGAACGTTTTTCCTTGAAGAGATAGATGGGCGAGTGAAGGATATAAAATACCGAAAAAAGTGTGAATTAACTTTTGGAAGATATCCCATGATAATACCGCATGTATGTGAAATGCTATTGCTAATTATATGCAAACATTTGTTTTCACACTCCGGCACCTTGCTCCTTACGTGGCCTGTCACAGCCATATACACACACAGGATTTTTGTTGTAATGCTTTTGTTGCCTCTACAGTTGGATAGTTACAACGGTGGTGTGGTAAACGTTTTTGTGAAAATAAGTGGCTTGTGTTGCTTAAGCAGCGAGTCAGAGGCATGCCCGCCCAAGGTAGTTACAGGGGGATGCATGACCAGGTGTATTACCCCTCCCAAGGGTTCTTTCCAAGATGCTGAACATTTTTATGACTATGTTACATATATTATATTGATTATATTACTATTTAGATGAGTTATAGTTATATTAAATAGCCTAATTATTATACGAGCATTTAGTTATTAATTATTATCAGATTATAAGCTATGAAATTACCTATCATTAATTCTTAGGTGTTATCTTTGCAGTTAACTAGAAATTTGAATTGTTTTTGCAAGGTGTAAGCGTTGTGTGTTTGCATGGGATTTTATTTTTAGAGGAAGAAGGTCTGCGCACAAGGAAACAAATAAATGTAATTGCTTGGTTTAGGTAAGTTCGCCGAAATCATATTGAAACGTAACTATAAGTTGTTCTTCATACTATTACAGCGCAGTAACCTACAACGTTTAATATCATACGCGTGTTATATAAACTAAGTCCATAGCACGGTTCAGTGTTTAATTTAACACTTAAGGTACATCCTGGTTATAGGTAATCAGTGATTATGGTGGAGAAGGAAGGTGATGACTAACCTTTGTACCGAAGAAAATATATTACAGACCAGCACACATGATATGACAACCTTATAATACTAGCGAAGGCCTCGTTTTGTAAATAGATTGTCCGGTGATTTCTTGGTTATATATCCAGTAATTCAAGTTATTAAGTTCTTTGATAAGTTATGTCGGTTTTTATGTTTGGTGTTTTCTAAGATAGAATGGTTCGCCAATGCTATTTACAGGATGTCATGGCTAGATATTGCGAGAATGTTTCAGTCTTCAATTGTTAATACACAATCACAAAATGGAAGTTACAAAGTTTGAGATTAGAGTCCTTCTAAAACACTACTGGAAACAAGATTATAAAGCTGCTGCCGCGGCTCGAAAAATATCTGAAGTGGAAGGAGAAGGTGTCGTTAGTGAGCGTGTGGCACAACGATGGTTCCAGCGTTTCAACACTGGAGAAGAAAACACGTTCTGGAAAACCTAAATAATGGAATATTGAGAATACATGCACGTTTTGAAAGAAAATCTGCAAAAAGTACTCGTAGGCTGTCGGAAGAACTTGGTCCATCAAAAGATACCATACATTGCCAGATTAATAAACATGGAAAATCAAACAGAATCTGTAGATCTTGTACCTCATGAATTGACACCCCAACAGGCTCAACACAGAGTGGATATCTATCGTCAACTTATCGGTATTCCCATGGATGATAGATTTTTAGGAGAATTGTCACATATGATGAAAAATGGGTCTATTACCGCAACCCTGACGCCTCGAAACAGTGGTTCAGCCCCATTCAACCTGACAAAGTCATTGTTAATAAAACATCAGTTCGGTCCCAAAGTAATGTGTTTGTGGTGGAATTTTGAACTGTGATTCACTGAGAGTTTGTTCCAAACGAGCGTGCGGATCTTTATTCTCAACAGGTGGAACGAGTTAATGAAATTTTGAGACGAAGATATCAGCATTAGTTGACCGATATAGAGTTATCTTGCAGTAGGACAATGCAACACCCCATAATGTACGTACAACCATGACAAAAGTTAAAATAATTGGAAGGAATTGAATTGCTACCACATCCAGGATACGCCCTCATCTTACGCCTTCAGATTACCATCTAGTTTGAGCTATGGCTATTTCTTGCATGGAAGAAATTTCGTAAACTTTGAAGCTGTGGAGATGGGCCTCACTGAATTCTTCGTATCAAAAGCCAGAGACTGGTACCGTCGTCGGATAATAAACCTCGCTGAAAGATGACTAAAGACCATGGAATCTGATTGTCTCTACTTCGAAGAGTAGTAATTTCTTGTCAGAAAACGTTCTTAATAAAGTTTTGCTTGAAAACCGACATTACTTATGAGACACCATCTAGAGAACGTTGACTGCCCTGACATGCGGCATTAGCCATCTTTGTTTTTAGTAACGTGAGTTATGTTGCGTTCTATATAAGTGCAGTCGCGTACCACCTTATACTCCTCACAACGATTCATTGTTAGCTTTTTGAACTCGAGTGACGTGTTACTTAATTTTATTTTTCTTCCTTGGTCGTTTATGAAAGTATTGTACAATAATTCAGAGTGTCCCCTACACCCCCTTATAATTTTTGTACAGGCCCGACTATGGTAAGGCCCCCAATATTTATCGACAGTCTTCCAAGTTACGGAAATGGTGCATAGATACTCTTTGGCACTGGAAAAACTCATCCATCCAGCAATTTCTAGACAATTAATACCATCGTCGTTACACATTTAAGAGCGCACAGGTTTCTGAGACAACAATCAACAGTTTATAGAAGTTTATAACGAGCCTCTGGATAATAATAAAAAAATAATGGACGCTTACATTTAAAATATGGTAGTTAATATTTAAATGTATAACATCAAGTTTTTGGAAGTAAAATAAAAAACAGGTTTGCTTTAATGAGGGCTACGTTTTTCTCTTAGTAGTGTTAATCTTCTGATACAGTTTCCAAATAGTATAAAAGGTTATGAAAACCAACACGGCATCAACTCCTTACAAGAAATTCCAAATATATAACTTATTTGTTACAGTACATACTCTTAAACGTTAGGCCCATTTTTCAGAAAACAGAAGTTTTCTCAATTTGTGAACTTAAGGAATGCCCCACTTAAATATAAAGTTTAGTATTGCTTAGACAGCCAGCATTAAATGGAAAAACTTTAACACGAGCCACTCGTACTATAAATTGAATATTATAACACTCAGTGGAATAAAACGTTTATAAAAGTCTACTGTTACCAGCGTTGTTTCTTGGGATGAAAATTATATGTACATTAAACGAATATCGATTAATGTAATGACGAAACATTTGAATGTCTCGAATTTGATTGAAAGAACCAGAAGAAGTTTTGCAAGCAGAGGGAGAAGATAGCGTTAGGATTGTTAGGAATTTGTTACAGATTTGGATGTTGCAAAATAAGACAAATTTACTTTCTCTACCACGTGAAGTAAGTAGGGGAAATATTTTAACCACCCAAAATTCGATGATGAGATTTCACAGCAAATATATATTTTGAGGCACTCTGAATCAAAAAGAAATATTTTTAGAAAAAGGCTCGTAGGTGTGTCTGAACAGTATAACTCAAAAAAACAAGAGTCTATGAACTTCAAAGTTCAATATGTTCCAAAGATGCGACACGAAGGTTTTCAAGAAAATCCCCTACACCCAACTACCATAAGTGGCTGTACATATTTTGATTCAAATTCCATATATTAAAGAAATTTACATGCGAAATAAAATGTATATCCTGAATTTTTTGGGAATAGACTGTGAAGTGCTCTTCATTCCGAAGAAATTTTGTGTATCTTGTGTAACGTTAAGTGATAGACGAAAACGTACTACACAAAAAATGTAGATCTCTTTAAAACAGAATTTATTTGAAATAACTTTTCTTCATGGCATCAGTCATTTCTGAGATATTCATTATTAACGGTTCGAACTGTTCAATACTTAGCATTCTTTTAAAGTCCTTCGATTTTCAGTTGTTTCTCGCGATGTCATGGAAACAGTATGGAATTTTAAGGCCAGCATATAGCGTCCAGTTGTTAAGCATTTGACTATTGCTGCTCCCTTGTGTATATAACGAAATGTGTAATAGCTATTTCAAGAAAGGAGGAACATAAATTTTCGTAAGAATAATTTGTATACCCACTAATAAACGATAAGGGGTAGAGCAATTCATGTGAAGGTAACACGTCAGATTTTTATATTTTATATTTATAAAACTAAATATGGAGAAAAGCCAGAACACTTTATTTTTGACGCTGCCTTTTATATATGATAGAATGTTATGATTGTGTAAGTAATCATGCAACCATCACTAATACTATAAAGGTAAAACAACAACGAAGGCCAAACAACAACAGATTAGAGCTCACATTACATCTGTGCGAATGTATGTTACTATTTTCACACAAGTTTCAATTTATACGGCCCTGAATAATTTAGGAGGGTATAAAATATATGGCAGCATATTTAATAGTGTTTTTATTTTGCTCGTACGAATGCTACTCTCGGCTTTCAGGCTGCTTCCACAAACAAAATAAAACTCCACTTTTAACACTTGTATCGTAAATAACACTTCTGAGTTTCCATTTTTAAATTCACAGACTCTCGCGCACATTCAACATGTGTGGCTTTCCCCCCTATTTTAGGGAGATTAAGGGCTTCAGACCATCAATATCCAGGGAAATATCCAAATATATTGACGCTGTGATTCCCTTCGAGAAACACAACTTTTATTCTAAATGCATTTCCCTTTTTAAATTGCAGTAGCTGTCATGTTTTACAGCTAACAATGCATTCATTACTTTTCTATTTGCTTCCTCTACTCCGCAATTTCAGTCAAAATGTAAGTATTGTATCTCACCCAAGAGTTTAATACCGAGATTTTGCCAGAAATGTATGTTTTGAGGCTCCACGAAACCAAAATAAAGCATTTTTAGAAAAGAGTACGTGTGTGTGAACAGCACAATTCAAAAACGTAACTTCCCATGAATACCAAAGTTGGTATTCAGGTTAATCATCACCCAAAGAGTTCTGCGCCGCGGTCATGTTAAGCGCGGAGCTCTGATTCCCGGCCACGGAATGCGACCGGGTATAAAACCAGGACCCACTCGCGTTGTGAGGAAATCAAGGAGCTGCAATAGGCAGCGATCCTGGACACGGATGTCAACATTCAGGCTGGGGAGTGCGTGATGCTGCCCATATCATCTCCCCATATCGGTTGAATGATCGCCCACCTCTGTCGAGCATACGTGGGTGTCAGGCCAGTACCGGGGTTGGTATGCCTAGATCGTTAGCTGGCTGCAGCATCACAGGATTATCATCATATCGCACAGATGCAACAAGAAAATTTTTAAGAAAACTTCCCCACCCTAAACCACCGCTTACATGCAATACTTTTCGAAATTTTGAATTTCTTCAGAAATGGCTCTATGTTTATTAAAATAGTATATGTATAAGATATTTACATATCAAATAAGATGTATATCCACCAACTTTCTGGGAATAGCCTATGAAGTCCTTTTCATTAACAAGAAATTTTGTATAATTTTGTACAACTGGAAAACTGTATGGGATAGAGAAGAGCGTGCTACACAAAAAAACTAATGTGTTACACTCACAAGAGCTTCTCTACTCTTGTACAAACTATTTTTACAAACTCTTATTCTCCATTTATTTCATATTAATTGAGATAAACATTTACAGAAACGATCTTTTGACATGCACAGAGAATTACATTTTACACATAGCGACCAGTTCTAAAAATATTTTACTATCGCTTAAGGCGTACTATGTTACCCTTGTTTTGTATTTGCAAGAGCAATATAGAAATACAGTAGCCTTTAAGCATAGACATATCACTTAATAGCTGGTTGCTAGGTGCAGCACCATTCTCTTTGCCACAGATTAATACTCTTTGCATATCCAAGACAAAAAAAAAAACGAATAACAAATTCCCATGTGAGAAAATAAGTATTGCAAAATTTAATGGAATAACAAGCAATATCTCGAAAATGGTTCACACAACAAAAAAATGTATATGACATAAATTGTGTATTTTAACGCGATCTACATTTTTGTGTAGTAAAAGTTTGCCCATCTCTTATGGTTTACCAGTTATGCAAAAGTCGTTCACAATGAAGAATACTATTGGAGACATTCCCAGAAAATTCAAGATATACACTTTATTTGTCATAAAAATATCTTAAATATATGATATCTTAATCAAAATCGTTAGAGCCATTTTTGAGAAAACTAAATTTTTCAAAAAATGTTCCATGTAAAGGGTAATCTGGGGTGGGGAATTTTCTTGAAAATCTTCGTGTCGCATCTAAGATACTGAACCTAAATACTAAGTTCGGTGTTTATCCGACTGTTCGTTTCTGAGTTATGCTGTTCACAGACACACGCGCGCGCGCACACACACACACACACACACACGCACACACACACACGCACACACACACACACGGACATGTTTCCAAAAAATTTTTTTTTGGATTCAGGGTGTCTTAAAGCATATATTTCCGGTGAAATCTCGGCATCGAATTTTTGGATGGAATACAATACTTCCCGTACTTACTATACGTAGTAGAGAAAATAAAAATACAGAATGTTTAAAAATATAGGGTACAAATTCAGGTATGTATTCCCCATATGTAGACAATAAAACAGTACATTACAACATGCGTCCGGAAATGCTTGATTTCTGAGCTATAGCCTTCAAAAGTGATATTCACCGGAACGTTTTCCCTCGCGTAGGTAGTTACCGTGACAGATGCAAGTATTAACAGGATACTCTGAGAGTTCATTCCGAGGCGAGGGTACATTGGCTGTTGTCTTTGGCGTTCCACTGAGCGGTATGTACTCAAATCAGGAGCAATGCTACGGTGGCTTGTCATTTGTACCAAGAGAGGTACCAGACCGGAAGACATTTGAACGTCTCCATGTGTACGCTCATGGGAAGCTTACATTTCCTGCTTGGGGTAGGGACGACCAAGATCTGCAGCTCCAGATGTAGAAGAGGAGATTCTGGATTCTTTAAACACGACTTCTTCTATCAGTACACGAATGTTAACTCATACGATTGTCTGAAGCCGAGATGCCCAAACTTACAGAGACAGGAGATGAAGGAAGTTTCCTTTCCCATTCATTTCCACTCGTTCTGCCAAGGTTTATTGGTTTAGCTTTAGGGGTGAATTATGGACATTGAACCTTAACCCTTAAGAGAACAGGTTGGGCTTCACTGGTCTGGACACTGTTGCGAGGAACGGTTATATTCTTATCATTTGCAACGTGTACAGGTTCTGTCACCAGCAGATTACTCTGTTTGATTAATGTTCTGCCAGTGGTTTATGCAGCAGTGTACTACAATTCCGAACTTTCCTGCATTAGTATTATTTACAGATGAAGCACAGTTCACACGAGATGCCATTAAAAACTTCCACAATCAGCATCTATGTGCACATGAAAACCCATATGTGATTGTTCCATCACATCAGCACAGTGCGGTTCACTCTTAACATGTGGGCCGGTATCATTGGTGATCGGTTAGTTGGACCCCACGTATTTGTAAACAGACTTACGGGGCAGGCGTACAGAAACTTCCTGGAAAACACCATACCTTATGTGTATGAAGACATTCCACTGAGCATGCATTCACTACTTGCATGATGGCGCTCCTGCACACTTCAGTCGTACAGCCCGCCGGTATTTCGAACGAAGGTTTCTTGATCGATGGATAGGTAGAGGTGTCCAATTGTTTGGCCACCATGCTCAGCTTATTTGAATGCTGTCGATTTCTACTTTTGGGGCCACTTAAAAGCGTTGGTGGGGAATGTGAGCATTTTCTTTAAAGAAAGCTATCTGGGGTAAAACATTGAGACAAATGTGCCCGGATTAATTTTATAATGTGTTAATTTATTGGGTGACTAATTTGGTATATGAATGATATATGTATATAATGTGGATACCATGTAAATTGCCATTTTTGTGTAATGTAATATTTGTCTTATAGATAATGTTCCTGCTTCAGTAGTTTTTAGGATGTCTTAAACTCTGCCGTTTGTAGCAAAACTGCTGTTCGCATGTGCAGAGAAAGTCGGGATCTTTTGTGTTAGGAACAAGGGTAAGGTTTTATGACCTTATTTGTTTCCAATCGGGAAGTATGGAGTAAGGGAAATGTAACACAACGGAAAATTACCAAGAGAAGCCCGGGAAAAAGTCACGTGATATATATAAACTAACCAATAAGAATATATATGTATATACACTACGTGATCAAAAGTATCCGGACACCTGGCTGAAAATGACGTACAATTTCGTGGCGCCCTCCATCGGTAATGCTGGAAGTCAATATGGTGTTGGCCCAACCTTAGCCTTGATGACAGCATTCACTCTCACAGGCATACTTTCAATCAGGTGCTGGAAGGTTTCTTGGGGAATGGCAGACCATTCTTCACGGAGTGCGGAACTGAGGAGAGGTATCGATGTAGGTCGGTGAGGCCTGGCAGAAGTCGGCGTTCCAAAACATCCCAAAGGTGTTCTATAGGATTCAAGTGAGGACTCTGTGCAGGCCAGTCCATTACAGGGATGTTATTGTCTTGTAACCACTCCGCCACAGCCCGTAGTCTATGAACAGGTGCTCGATCGTGTTGAAACATGCAATCGCCATCCCCGAATTACTATCTAACAGTGGGAAGCAAGAAGGTGCTTAAAATATCAATGCAGGTCTGCGCTGTGATCGTGACACGCAAAACAACAAGCGGTGCAAGCCCCTCCAGGAAAAACACGACCAGACCATGACGCCACCACCCCCGAATTTCATTGTTGGCACTACACACGCCAGATGACGTTCACTGGACATTCGCCATACCCAGACCCTGCCATCGGATCGCCACATTGTGCACCGTGATTCGTCACTCCACACAACGTTTTGCCACTGTTCAATCGTGTAATGTTGACGCTCCTTACACCAAGCGAGGCGTCGTTTGGCATTTTCCTGCGTGATGTGTGGCTTATGAGCAGCCGCTCGACCATGGAATCCGAGGTTCCTCACCTCACGCCTAACTGTCATAGTACTTGAAGTGGATCCTGATGCAGTTTGGAATTCCTGTGTGATGGTCTGGATAGATGTCTGCCTATTACTCTTTACGACCCTCTTCAAATGTCGACGGTCTCTGTCAGTCAACAGACGAGGTCGGCCTGTACGCTTTTGTGCTGTACATGTCCCTTCACGTTTCCACTTCACTATCACATCAGAAACATTGGACCTAGGAATGTTTAGCAGTGTGGAGATCTCGCGTACAGACTTCTGACACAAGTGACGCCCAATAACCTGTCCACATTCGAAGTCCGTGAGTTACACGGAGCGTCCCTTTTCTTCTGTTTCGCGATGTCTAATGACTACTGAGGTCGCAGATAATGAGTACCAGGCAGTAGGTTGCAGCACAATGCACCTAAGATAAAAAACTTATGTTTATGGGAGTGTCCGGATACTTTCGATCAGAGAGCGTATATATATAATGAAATAATATTTATCCACTCTTAGAGAACCGCGAAAATTCCTCCAATGAGAAATCAGATCCTAAAATTTTACGTGGGGGATCGTGGTCTATAAATAGTCAACGTTTACCCCAAACTCCACGAGTTGACTTGTAGTTACAGACGAGGACTCCACCCTACTCCGTAAGACAAAGTTGGCGCGCAAATAGTGTCTGTTTGTGCGGAAGTGTAAATGTGACTAATTACATATTAATTAACAATGTATCTGTGATTCTCTACTTCTATATAAAGTGATAAGTGAACAGGAACATTATGTAGTGTTTTAAAGTGAAAAGTGACAATAAATTGCAGTAACCCAAACATTGTGATGAGCAGTAAATTCTCTTCAGAGCTCCTTTGTTCCACTACCGAGGTCTACGAACTTATTAGTAATCCCAACAGGCAAAGTTCCATGCGTATATCTCCGCTTACATCAACTAGTCAGGGCAACTGCGAGAATTACCGTACATTTAAATCACCTTTCTACGGAGATTTGCCTGATGAAGACGAAGCCACGTCGGACGTAGGACATAAAGCAGGTACTGTGAATTTTACCATTACTTCTCCTGTATCTACCACTGCACCGCGGTCAATTATAACTCGCGCGGAAATCGAACACGGGACTGCAACCAACGGCGCAGTCTTCAATGCAAGATTCGCGAGGAACGACGCAAATGCGTTCCGGTGAATAATTAAAAAATCAAGCACTTACAGAAGTGTGTTGTAATGCACTCTTTTTATTGTCTACTATGGGGAACGCATACCTGAAGTTATGGTTTGTATTTTTGAAGTATTTGTAGATATCGTGAAACCACACAATTCCTTTTCCAATGTATACATAATTGTTTGTTTGAATTTTACATGTATTGTCACTTTAAAAAGTGCTGTAGCTGTTCAAATGTTTCTCGCAATGTCTTGGAAAGAGCATGAAACTTATAGGCCAGCATATAGCGACCAGCTTTTAAACATTTAACTATCGAAGTCACAAATGTGTAATGAAACCATTTCTGCAAATGTTTATCTCGATTAACGTAAAGTAGAAAAACCTTAAGTCTTACATTTACATAACCTTTCTTACCCTCTGTCCTTTATTAGTGGGTATACAAACTATTCTTATGAACGTTTATTTTTCTATCTTTTTCATTTTAATCCAGATAAACCTTTGCAGAAATAGCCTACATTACACATATTGTTATAGATAAAAGAGAACAGCAATAGTCAAATGTTTAACAACTGGACGCTATATGCGGGCCTTAAAATTCCATACTGTTTCCATATAATCGTAAGAAAGAATAGAAAATCAATGGGGCTTAAAAATAATAACGAAATATTGAACAAATCGAACCATTAATAACGGATAGCTTGGAAATGGGGGATGCCACAAAAAAAATTATTTGAAATAAACTGTGGATTTTAAGCAGATATACTTCTTTGTATAGTAACTTTTCTTCTATCGCTTTTAGTTTACCAGTTATACAAGATTGTACAAAACTCCTTCCGAATAAAGAGGACAGCGCAACTGTTTACGCAACTAGTTTCGTAATGAAGCTTCTATTACGTAACGACTTTCGTAATATAACTCTTTATCACGAAACTGGTTGGGTATTGTGAACCATACATAAGTAATACGACGTAGGAATTTATTAGGAATTAAACTATCTGTAACAGAATTAGCTGAGTTTGCAGTCAGAACTCATTTTTCAAAGTTGTATTAATTCACCTAGTACCCATGTTCTGCTGTTTTAAACAAAAACCTAACAAACAAATCGTCTATCAAACCATTCATGCTCACTACACACACGTATCAACTATGTATTAATGTAATGTACTGTTTCAGTGTTTCTAATACTACATATGCAATAGAAACGTAATTTACGAAAGTAAACAAAAGTATCGATATTATGTAACTAAAGTAGGTAAAACGTTGTACGATACACATACCGTAACTACACATTACAATACTCGATTTGTTACACTCACATGACTTTCTCCATTCTTGTAGGTACAAACTATTTTTACAGACGCTTATTTCCGTCTACTTCATGAAAATGGAGATAAAAATTTGCATAAACTGTCTTATTGCTAATTTTCTTGTATGTACAAGGGGAATATTGTAGGCTTTAAGCGATAGTCAAATGTTTTAAGAGCTGGTTGCTATGTAGAGCATTCCATTCTCTCTGCGTGCCCAGGACATAAAAGAACGAATAATGAATTCCCATTTGAGAAAAGGTATAAGTATTGGAAAATTCAAACAAATAACAAGGAATATCTCGGAAATGGTTCACTCCACAAAAAAATGTATATGACATAAATTGTGCGTTTTAACGAGATCCATATTTTTTGTGCGGTAAAATTTTGTCTATCCCTTACTATTTACCAGTTATGCGAAAGAAATTCAGAATGAAGAGCTCTTTTGGGGCCGTTCCCCAAAAATTCAAGTTATACAGTATATTTGCCATAAAAGTATCTTAAACATGTGATACGTTAACCAAAATTGTTAGAGCCATTTGTGAGAAAATCAAAAGGATAGTCTGGGGTGGGGGGATTTTCCTGAAAATCTTTGCGTCGCATCTTCGAAAGTTACTGAACCTAAATACCAAGTTTGATATTTATTTGACTTTTCGTTTTTGAGTTATGCTGTTCGCAGACACATAAATGGACCTTTTTCTAATGTTTTTTTTTATCCAGGGCGTCTCAAAATACGCATTTCTGGAGAAATCTTGGTATCTAATTTTTGGGTAGAATGCAATACTTTCCCTGCTTACTATTGGTAGCAGAGAAAGTAAGAAGCGAAAGTAGGTGGAGAAAGTCGTGTGAATGTAACACATGTTTTCTTTTTTCATTCATTTCTTTCTCGCACAGTGCAAGTATATTAAGGTAGCCAGGTACTACACATTATATCTTATTTTCCTGGAGCGTGTTTGATAATTCAATTGCAGTGGTGTATGTACGAATAATAGAAACAGGGGTGTACCAAATGACAAAATCTTTGAAATAAATCCCTATTTGCGTTTACATTTGAAACAGCTGAAAGCGCTACTGTGAAGTAGCGCGAAAAGGAACCTATTAAGAATTTCACTTCACCCTAAGTCACTATTTTAATCTAGTTTTCTGCTTAGTTTCTCTAGTGGCCCTCTCAGATTTCACAGTTGTAATTACGGTTTCCACGTTAATAACACGGAATTCAATTACGTAATCCGAAAGTGCTGCAAGTCGCGAAACAAAAACGCTTTTGTGCCTAATTCAGCTTTCATGTCTTGTTTTGTTAATATGATATTTAAATTCCATTACTGAAATATCTAATTCATATCACTTTCACTACACACTATTTATTTTTATGTGGAAACAATTTTATTTGCACATTTAGTTATAGTTACAAAGAGAATACCTATACCAACATATTTAAAAACGTATGATGTATTACATTCACATCTATTTCAATTTAATCGAAATTGATCTTATTCCTAATTTACTTGTATGTGCAATGGTAATATGGTAGGCTTTAAGCGATAGTCAAATGTTTTAAGAGCTGGTTGCTATGTGGAGCAATCCATTCTCTTTGTATGTCCAGGACATAAAAATACCAATAACAAATTCCCATTTGAGAAAAATTATAAGTATTGGAAACCTCAAACAAATAACAAGGAATACCTCGGAAATAGTTCACTCAAAAAATGTATAGGACATAAATTGTGTGTTTTAACGAAATCTACATGTTTTGTATTATCAAATGTTTTATATCTCTTACGGTTTACCAGTTATGGAGAAGCCATTCAGAAAGAAGAGGACTTTTGGGGACATTCCCAGATAGTTAAAGATATACATTTTATTTGTAATGAAAGAATCTTAAACATATGATACTTTAATCAAAATCGTTAGAGCCATTTTTGAGAAAATCAAACTTTCTGGGGAAAGGGAATTTCCTTGATAATCTTCGTGTCGCATCTTTGAGAGATACTGAACCCAAAACACAAAGTTTAGTATTTATCCGACTTTACTTTTTGAGCTATGGTATTCACAGGCACACATCCACAAAGACCTTTTTCTAAAAATCTTATGTGTTACACTCACATGACTTTCTCTACTCTTGTACAAACCATTTTTACAAACGCTTATTTTCCATATGCTTCATGTTAATCGAGATGTTAATCTTGTAGATGCAAGGGGAATTGGTAGGCTTTAAGCAATAGTCAAATATTTTAAGAGCTGGTTGCTATGTGCAGTATTCCATGCTCTTTGCATTACCAGGACAAAAAAAATGAATAACGAATTCCCATTTGAGAAACAGTATAAGTATTGGAAAATTTAAGGGAATAACGAGCAATATCTCGAAAATGGTTCACCCAACAAAAAAATGTATACGACATAAATTGTGTATTTTAACGCGATCTACCTTTGTTGTGTAGTAAAATTTTGTCTATAACTTATGGTTTACTAGTTATGCAAAAGTCGTTCACAATGAAGAATACTTTTGGAGACATTTCCAGAAATTTCGAGATATACAATTCATTTGCCATAAAAATGTCTTAAACGTATGGTATTTTATTCAAAATCGTTAGAGCCATTTTTGAGAAAATTAAAATTTTCGAAAAATTTTCCATATAAAGGATAATCTGGGGTGGGGGGGATTTTCTTGAAAACCTTTGTGTCGCATTTCTGGAAGATACTAAACCTAAATACCAAGTTTGGTGTTTATCCGACTGTTCGTTTTTGAGTTATGCTGTTCAGACGGACAGACACACACGGATGTGTTTCCAAAAATGCTTTTATGCATTCAGTGCACCTCAAAACATGTATTTTCTGTGAAACCTCGAGATTTTGGGTGGAATACAATACTTCCCCTACTAACTATACGCAGTAGAGAAAGTAAAAATATTCTTTTTGTATTCAGGAGGCCTCAAAACATGTATTTCTCGTGAAATCTTGGTATAGAATGTTTGGGTGGAATACAATAGTTCCTCTACTTATTATACGCAGTAGAGAAAGTAAAAGTTGGATATCAAGATGTCAACGAAAATATACGGTTTTAGATATTCTGAAGGCGTGTTTAGAAAAAAGTTGGAAATTGGTCGAATACGAAACTAAGCATTTAGGTCCAGCATCTTCTAAAGATGCAACAAAAAAAATTTAAGAAGATTCCCCCAACAGAAACTACCTTTTACATGGAAATAGTCTTTTTTCACTGTCTAAAATGGCTCCAACGATTTCATTAAAATACCAGATATTTATGGTATTTGCGTGACAAATAAAATGTTATTGAAGTTTTTTCGAATAGCCCCTGAAGTTTTCTTCATTCTCAATGACTTTGCATATCTAGTAAACCGTAAGAGTTAGACAAAATCCGACTACGTAAAAATTGTGGGTCTCGTTAGGGCACACAATCTATGTCAAATTAAATTTTGTTTTAACGCTAAGGGTACCCAGAGATTAATTTCCAAACTCTTAATATTAACATATGTTTTTGAAATTATACCGCAAATAACATATCAAAGCATAATACATATACAAATTTTACTTGTAATACCTCCAGTAATTTTCAATTAATTAATTATTAAATTAATTATTTTAATGATAGGTAAAAAAATGGTCCATACGATGAAAAAGTTAAACTTTTCCTAATGTAAAAGCTATTTTGACTTAAACGAATATTTAAGAAAAATATTTATTAATATTTTAGTTTTTGAGAAGAAATTCTAGAGTTTTGAAAAACAATATTTTCACTAATTTTAGTGTGGAATTAATTGTTCTTTCACACAAGCCGTGTGTTGGGCAGGGTTGGAAAGGTAGAATCAGACGACTGAAAAGTGGCTATGTCATTGAATTTTTCAGTCGGCTGATTCTACCTTTTAGTGTGTTAATTAGATATTCTAATGAATATTTTTGTAATTATAATAAATAAAGAAAAATCGCTCCCAAAAGTTTTATTCCTATAAAATTTTAAGGAAGTTCCATCGTATACCGAACATTTGAACGCGCAAAGATGTACAAGAAACGGATTGTGAGAAATACAGCTTTGAAGCAGGCATAATTAAAAATTCTTATAAAATTATTTCCAATCATCAGTAATAGATGCCAAATACAGATTATGACACTATGATTCATTGTTAATAATATATCTAGAAACAAAAAGTGTTATGTATAATATTCACATTACTTTCTCTACACTACGCTCATTAGTGTGTATACAAATTATTCTTACGAAAGTTTATTTTCCTATCTACTTTATTTTAATCGAGATAAATCTTTCCAGAAATAACTGCATTAAAAATTTCCTTATAAAGGGAATAAGGATAGTGAAATATTTAAAAACTGGGCACTGTAATCTGGCTTTAACATTCCATACACCTTCGATACAATTGGGAGAAACAACTGAAAATCGACGGGACTTTAAAAGAATGACAAATTATTGAACATTCAACCTATTAATAGCAGATATATTGTAAATGGCTGATGCAACAAAACGTTATTTGAAATAAATTGTGTGTTTAAAGATATCTGCATTAATTGTGTAGTACGTTTTAGTTTATCGCTTAACGTTTGCCAGTTATACACGATTATACAAAATTCCTGCCGAATGAAGAGATCAGAATTTTTTATGTGGTAGGGTTTAGCCTATCTCTAATGGTTTACCCCTTCTGTAAAGTAAAACAAAAGTTATACTTAAAAGGAAGACGACTTTACATTCTATTCTCGGAACAAGTAATCAGTTGGAGAATTGAATGTCGTACCGGCATGTTGCCATGGTAGCTCAGTGGCTAGAGCAACGGGACGGAGACCGGGAGATCCGTGGTTCAAATCCCGGCTATGACATTGAATTTTTCAGTCGTCTGATTCTACCTTTCCAACCCTGTGCAACACACGGCTTGTGTAGAAGAACAATTAATTCCATAAACATTTTATTTATAAATAATAGAGTTTTATTTATGGACGCTCTTTAATTACTTGCACCTTAGCGTCCTATTCTATATTGGGCGTAAAAAACCGGTAATTTTGCTCAGAGGCCTCTTTATCAGGCTTGAGGTTCTTTTACGTGCCGTAAATCTACAATACGCGACCACCGGTTTTACTTCCCTTCCCCGAAAAAAACCCGCGACCTCGGGAAGTACATTTTACGTGCCATGTAAGTATGTTAAACACATGGTATTTTCATTAAAATCGTTTCAATCATTTTGAGAAAATAACAAATACTGTGCTATGTGAAGGGTAATTTTGGGCGAGCATATTTTCTTGAAAATCCTCGTGACGTATCCTCGGAAGATGCTGAATTTAAATACCAAGTTTGGTATTTAACCCACGTTTTGTTTTGAGCTATACTGCTCACAGACACACAAAATTTTACTAGAAGTGCTTTTTACTTCCTCTAGTACGTAGGAGAGGTATTGTATTCCACCCAAAACTTCGATGCGAGATTTCACCGGAAATATATTTTTTGAGGCCCCCTGAACCCCAAAAGAGCATTATCAGAAACAGCTCCATGTCTGTGTGTATGTGAAGAGAATAATTCAAAAATGAAAAGCCGGTTAAGAACCAGAGTTGGCATTTCAAATTCACAATCTTACAAGGATGAATCACTAAGATTTTCAAGATAATCCCCACACACCATGTCATCTTTTACATAGACAAATAAATCTTAATTTACATCTTCTCAAAGTGGCTCCAACGACTTTAATTTAAATAACATCTGTTTAAAATGCATACATGATAAATAAAAAATATACCTTAAATTTTCTGGGAATGACTTGTGATGTCGCCTACATTCAGAATTAATGTTTTGAATAGCTTATAAACCGTAAGAGTAAACAAAATCTTAAAACACAAACATTGTATATCTCGTTAAATGGCACAACTTGGTGAAATAAAATTTTTGTGGTTTCAACCGTTCCGAGATATTCTTTATTATGTGTTTAAATTGTGGAATACTTCATATTTTTCCAGTTGCAGAATTGCTATTCGTTTTCTTCTCGCGGTCATTTGCATGACGGAAATCCCAAGCCATTACATAGCGATTCATTCTTAAAACATTTGACTAACACTTAAGGTTACTGTATTTCTTAATACCCCCGTACCTGCAATGAAATATGTAATAAAAGAACTACTGCAAATGTTTATCTTGATAGCTTTCGTAAGAATAGTTGTTGAAGAGGTAGAGGAAGTCATGTGAATGTAAGACTTAACTTTTTATTATCCAGACCTCAACACCTACAATTCTCGTGATATATCTCATAGAATTTTTAGAAAACAATACTTCCTCTGCTTACTGTACGTAAGCAGCAGATAAATTTAAAAAATTTGACGCATATTACTTTGTCTACCCTCTATCTTTATTAGTGGTATATAAACTATTCTTAAAAAATCGTATTTTTCTATCTAATAGATTTTAATTGAGATAATCCTTTGCATAAATAGATGTATTACACATTTCATTATAGATATTCAAATGTTTAAGAACTGCACGCTATATGCTAGACTTAAAATTCCACACTGTTTCCATGGCATTGCAAGAAACAATTGAATGTTAACAGGACATAAAAGAAAGACCAAGTGGTGAACAATTCGAACAATTAATAGCGAATATCTCAGATATGGCGTATGCCACAAAAAACTTATTAGAAACAAATTGTGTGTTTTAAAGTGATCTACATATTTTGTGTAGTACGTTTTCGTCTACCGCTTGACGTTTGCCAGTTATACAAGATTATACAAAATTACTTCCGAATGAAGAGGATTTCAAAGACTATTCCTAGAAAATTCAAGATATGCATTTTATTTGTAATGTATATATCTTTAACATATGGTATTTTAATCAAAATTGTTACAGCCTTTTTTAGAAAACTAAACTCTTCGTAAAATCATCCATATGAAGTGTAGTTTAGGGCGGATTTTCTACACAATCGTTGTGTAGCATCTTTGGAGGGTACTAAACCTAAATACCAAGTTTGGTAGATAATTACACTTCTTTTTTTTAATTTTTGTTGTGTTCAGTGGTCCTCAAAACACATATTTCCCGACATAGAATTTTTGAGTGCAATAAAATTCTTCCCATACTTACTATAGTAGTAGAGAAAGTAAGAATGAAAGACAAAGCATTATTTTCAAAACAGGATGAAAAACTAAGGGCACCTAGGATATCAGTACATACAGCAATCTTTGTAGACATGCAGACAGACATGAATCATACACACCAACATCTACATGTAGCTTTTCCTTTCTTTCTTGCCCTTCTTTTGAAAATTGCAGTCTATCTAATAGTGATAGGTTAAACACAACATGCTTCATTTCTTAAATACATCGACGTAATTCATACCTCTTTGCCAGGGAGCACAGCAACCACAACGCGTTTAACTGGTGCTGGTTGTTGACGTGGTGGTTGCTTTTGTTGTTGCTGTTGTTGTTGTTGTTCTGGTTGTTGTTGCTGAGGCTCCTGTTGTAGTTGCTGTTCTTCTTGCGACTCCTGCTGTTCCAGTTCTTTCTTATTCTGCGACATCGTCGTCGACAATTTCCACCACAGGTTACCAAAGCAGTTGACGGTGCTCTACGTTATTTGTGAACATGCAAGGTGTTTTTAACAGTGGATTCTACAGGAGTCCTTACATCTTACCTTCAAATAACGCGTTAAAAATTAAAACATACTGTTTATTTTTATTAAACCTCGTTGTAAAAATAGTTTTACCGCACCGGGTAAGCTTTTACCTGACCTTTATTAACTTTTCAGTCCATTAGTGATATTAATTCTCAGCATTTGTAAAACGTGCTCATAAAAAGTACCCTATATTTCACCTCAAGCAATACACTCGCTGTTCATTACTTTTTTGAAGTAAAATACAATAGAAGATCTATTAAAGGGGATGGAATGGTTTCTTCTCTTAACTTTCATAAAAAAATATACATTTGGTTATACAGCACGAAACTCTCCAAAAAAGAAAACGACTATATTTTCGTTTAGAAATGTGACGGAGTGCTTTACACTTTAAGAAAAGATTCGAGCTCGTGTGTGTGTGGTGTGTTCATTTTATAAAGACTATCGTTACAAAAATAGGTATGTTCATGGCGACTGTTTCTCGCACACTGGTGTGGACGATTCCACCACGCAACATACAAAGCCTCCCCGCAAAACTAGGATACCCTCACGGGCGCGCGCCGGAAGCAACCGAGTCTGCCCGAGCGTATCGCGCAATCACAAACAACATAACACGTTTCGCCAGTCCAACAATTACATTATAATAGCGTCAGTTTAAAGTGACCATGGTCGAAAATTATCTGTGACGAACATTAGAACCTCCCGCAACCATTAGCAGAACCACAATTCAAACGTCTCAAGGATATTCACACCTATTTGGAACCTTCGTGAGCCTTTAAATCAAAATTATTTAATGCGATAACAAAATATTAATATTTTACTTCATATACATCAGTATATACCGAACTTGAAATTGAAACCTCTCAAGTGAAGGTACGCTTTTTACTTTCTCTATTACCTACTTATAGTAGATAAGGTATCTTTATTGGTTTCAAATTAATGAATTTATTACACAAGTATTTAATGCATGGCTCATTGACCGTACAAGCATATTTAAGATACAATAGGGAGACGAAATAAACAACAGAATAAAAACAAAAGGAAGAAGAAAAAGGAAAATAGAGATCAATTACCTTTGTATAACTGAACAAATTTGAGCTTCGCGCACTTTAGCCTAAAAAATTGCCCATGTTTTGCCAGTTCCTCTGGTCAGCCAGTAGATCCCAACATGCCAATCTTTCTTGAAGGACTTAAGGATTTTTCTTTGAGTTTAATTGTTCGCTGGTTCTCCCACTGTGCACATTCCGCCAAAATATGTACCCAGTCCTCATCCAAATCACAGAATGGACAGATTCTCCTGCCAGAATCGCCAGGATCGTCTGTGCCCTCCAGCCCCCCAGTCTAAACCATGTCATTCCTGATCTTTCCTTTCTTCCTAAATTAAGTATATATGCTCTTTACCCCAGTTAAATTTTATTTCAACCTATAGTAAGTAGACGACATATTGTATTCTACCACGAAATTCGATTGGAGTACCTACGTGCTGCGCGAGGGGTTCCGGGTTCGATTACCGACTGAGGCTGTGAAAGTTACTCTAGCCATATTTATTCACTATTCTCCCCAGAGTCTGGAAGTATGAATGAGAGTGTGAATGTGTGTGTGTGTGTGTGAGAGAGATCTAACGTATAAAACCCAAAGAAACAACAGAAATCCAATGAAACTGTAATAGTATATTATGCAACGAGACTACAATGGTAGTAATTAAAACGCGAGTATAATCATACGAGCGTTTTAATCACCATTTAGTCAATTTTCATACGACTATCTATGCTCGACCATGTATCTAAATTAAACGTTCCATAAGTATTCGTTTCTGATTTGAGTGATGTGTTACAATCGTTATTCCTTTATCTGTGGTTACAATACAATGACCTTGTAGCACCTGACATTTTATGAGAACGAATTTATACCTTTTGATATTCTCCAATCCATGAATTGTGAATAGAATTTCTCGTGCATCTTTCTTGACTTTTGTGGCAACAAGTTATTGGTAAGGTCGAGTGCTTTGTGTCGTAATTTGTGGGGGTGTAAGTTGAATGTCACTGTTACTAGTGTCAGATATTTTGACTTTTTTCTAAACTCGCGCTAGCACCGTTGTCGAACGAAAAGAGAATAATCGATACTTGCGCTTTCACAATGTTACGTGGCCACTTCTGATTGGTCGAATACCAATACTTTAATGAATAGTGTACTTTAATGAGGCCCATTAAAGTACTGTTACCAGTCGTATAAAGACTACATTTTGGCATGGCCGAGCATAAACGATTTAACACCATCGCCGGTAGATAATATGTTCCAAAGGTAACATGGTAATTGCAGTTAAAGGTGAGTTATAAATGGAACAAGAAAAACTTCAGTACGATATTTAAACGTAAATACGCGCTTTGAGGCTTCCTGAATAAAAAAGTGCACATTTTTTATAAAAAGGTCTGCGTGTGTCTGTTTTTTTTTACGCTCTTGAACTACTGTGGTTCTTAGCGTCCTATTCTATATTGAGCGTGAAAGGCCGGAAATATTCCTCAGAGGCCTCTATATCAGGTTTGAGATTCTTTTACGTGCCGTAAATCTACAACACGGGACCATCGGCTTTAGTTTCCTACCGAAGGAAGCCAAGCCAAGGATTTTTATACCCCAAAAAATTCTTTGCCCTCCGTCGGAATTGAACCCGTGACATCAATAACTAGACGCTAGCGTGGTGCTCCTAGACCACGGAGGATGACAGTGTGTGTCTGTGAAGAGCATACTCAAAAACGAAAAGTCGGTTAAATATCAAATGTAGCGTTTAACTTCAGCACCTTCCAAGGAAGCAAAAATATTTTCAAGAAAATTCCCCTCCCCAAACTATGCTTTCAAGGAAACATTTTAGATATTTTTTATTTTTTCAAAAAGGGATCTAACAGTTTTGATTAAATTATTGTGTGTTTAAGATATGTACATGACAAATAAAATATACATATACAGAATATTAAAAAAAATCCATATTTTTAGGGGTGGTAGTATGGAACATAACAACAAAAGAAGTCCAGTAAACATGGTTCTAAAATGCATGGCTTAAGAGCTATGAGTACTTGTTCATCTTCGTTATTGTGAAACATCTCTTCTACTGCAAGCTCTTTGCTATTACGTACAGTAGGCAGTAAACAAATCAGGAGACATTACTCTGTTACTGTTGTTACTGTAAACCGTATTCAAAGTTCTGGGTAACTACAACGTATACTCTTATTCGTTCATATTTGGTGTATAAAACCCCCATTAAGGAAGTATAAACACTACAGGAAGGCGTCATCAATGCCTGCCAGAGCATCCGTGACCAACCTGGAGTGATGAGAGTGCGTGATTCACTAAGACATCGGACAGAAGCATGCCTTACTGTGAATGGGCACCATATTGAGTACCTTGGTTCACAAATGCAGGTCGCTTGTAGTCGCAAGTAGATTACATTAGAGGCTATGCTGTTTCACAGTAACAGAGTAATGTGTCCTCATTTGTTTACTGCATTCCATAATAGCAAAGAGCTTGCAGTAGAACAGATGTTTCACAGCAGTGAAGATGAACATGTGCTTATAGCTCTTAAGGTATGCAGTTTAAAGCCCATGTTTACTGGACTTTGTTTTACTTTCTCTACTACGTATAGTATGTATGTATGTATATATGTATATGTATGTATGTATCTAATTATGTATGTATATTTATTTCCAAAATGCTATACAAAATTCTTTAAATTTTTAATACATTACTTTGAGTTGCTATTTTTTCTTTCTTTAGTCCAACATGCATTTTAACACCGTGGTTATTTATGCATGCTGGGTCATAACAAATTCATATTGCTTTATTTTTCTAAACCATTTTTCTCTTATTCTCCCCATATATTCTCCTATTCTTTTTATATCCCTCTCCTTTTGTATGTTCCTTATCCTAACTTTTAATACTTCTTTGTTAACATTCTCCCATTCTTTAGGTAAAAACTGATCTCTCTACAACTTTGTTTCTTCACATTCAATGCAAATCATAATCTGCCTCTCCACAAAGAGGACACTTATTCAAATTCGCTCCCTTCTTATCTCCCCCTAGCCTATATGCACTTAATCTGGACCACGCCCACCCTTCTCTCACTAACCTATTACCTACATCCACATATTTCTCCCTTCCCCAGTCCACCTTTAATTTTCATATAGTTCCAAATTTTCTTTCCTTCCAGACTTTGAAATAATTCTTGTTTCTCTATATCTTCTACTCTGTTCCTCATTGTTTCCAGAAATCTTTAACTAACCCCTCTCTCTCCTCCCACAAGTTACCCATTCCTATTCGCTGTAAAATTCTCCTTATTCCTTGAGCCCAGCTCATACCAGTACTTGATTTTTCTTGTATTAGTAATCATTGCCTTAAGATATTACGCCTGTCCAATGATTTCAATCTATGCCAATATTTAAGTATTCTTTCTACTACCATGCCCTTACTACCTACTCTTCCCAACTCCAACATTGCTGCTCCATTAAGTGATGAAATAGATAAACCTAACATACATTTACAGAACGATCTATGTACTTTATCAATCATCTCCCATCCTTTGTCACTTCCCCAAATCTCTGATCCATAGACCATTTTTGCTTCAACTACAGCTTTGTAAACCATTTCCAACCATTTAATTTGCATATCTGGTATGTTCTTTAAGCATATTCTTATAGCATTCATTGCTAATCTTCCCTTAGCTAAGGCGCTTACCTTGTGATCATTCCAGTAGGTAGGGGAAGTATTGCATTCCACCCAAAAATTCGATGCCGAGATTTGACTAGAAATACATGTTTTGAGGCGCCCTGAATCCAAATAAAACATTTTTGGAAACATGCCTCTGTGTGTGTGTGTCTGTAAACAGCATAACTCAAAAATGAAAGTCGGATAAATAATACCAAACTTGTTGTTTGAGTTTAGTATCTTCCAAGGATGCGACACGAAGTTTATGAAGAAAATCCCCCCACCCTACACTACCATTTACATGGAACATTTTTCGAAAAGTTATATTCTCTCAAAAATGGCTAACGATTTTGTTTAAAATATCATATGTTTAAGATGCTTTCATAGCAAATGTATACCTTCAATTTTCTTGGAATATCCCCAAAAGTTCTCTTCATTCTGGATGACTTTCACATAACTGGTAAACCGTAAGAGATTACAAAATTTCACCTCATTTCCGAGATATTTCTTGTTATTTGTTTGATTTTTCCCAATGTACTCTTTCTCAATTGCGAATTACGGAGTAGTTATTCGTTTTTTATGTCCTGGACAAGCAAAGAGAACGGAATGCATAGCAACCAGCTCCTAAAACATTTGACTATCACTTAAAGCCTAGCAATTCCCCTTGCACCTACAAGAAAATTAGCAATAAGATTAACATCTCGATTGACATGAAGCATATGGAGAATAAGCGTTTGTAAAAATAGTTTATACAAGAGTAGAGAAAGTCATGTGAGTGCAACACATCAGAGTTTTTCTTACTTTTATCCATACTACTACCTTTCAAAATATGGAATACCTTTATTTACATATTGTATATCGAATTTTCTGAGAATAGTCCATGAAGTCGTGTCCACTCTGAATGACTGTGTATAACAGGAAACCCGAAATACATACATATATTATATATATATATAAAGTCTTAATACACAAAAAGAGAGATCTCACTGAAGCACACAATTTGTGTCAAACAATGCTTTGTGGCGTTAACCTCTTCCGAAGTATCGTTTGTTACGAATTGGTTTGAATTTTCGTATGGTGTACTTTTCACTTTTCTACTCCATACTTACAGTAAGTACAGGGAGTATTTTAGAAAAAAAAAAACCTCTGTGTGTGTGTGTGTCTGTGTGTCTGAGGAACTTAACTCAAAAACGAAATGTTCGATGAGAGGATGTTTCCGACTGCATAAAAAAGTAACGGTTGACTATGGCGCAGTTATTAATGAAAGAGATGGATGTATTAAATCAATTTTCTAAGCGATACTCAAATCACTTGTCCAAGGGGTGGACAAGAATTGTTATGAATACATTGTGTCATAAAATCATTACTATTGTTTGAAAACACAATTTGTATAATATTTTCATAAAGCATTTATATGTTGTGAAAGCTCAATTAAACATGTATAAATTGTAAATGAAAGACAAATGAATAACATTAAAAGTGAAATACGTTAAAAAGAACGAACGAAAACTATTGCATTTCCATAAAAAATATAGTAAAACGTACTAAATATAACAAGAGAAATCCTAAACTAAAATATGTTTTAAAAGGGTTTACAATTGTATGTTATTGGACTATTTGATTTATTTAACTGCAAGAAATTGTAAATGAAGTGTTTATTTCGTTATGGTTAGCAACCAAGTACATTTTTAAGAATGTTGACATTTTTTCTTAAGAAGAAAACGCTTTCTAAGAAGGTAAACTATCATATTGATTCGCAAGGCGAATTATAGATGGTGTCTCATAGGTAATGTCGTTAAAGAAAAATTAATTTGGAACGTTTTCTGACAAGAAATTAAACTACACTTCAAAGTAGAGACCAATAGATTCTATAGTCTTTAACCAACTTTCAGCGAGGTTTATTATCCGACAATGGTGCCAGTCTCTGGTTTTTTGATGCAAAGAATTCGGTGAGACCAACTTAAACAGCTTCAATGTTTTCGAAATTTCTTCCACGCAAGAAATGGGCCATGGATCAAAAAAGATGATAATCTGAAGGCGCAAGATCAGGGTTGTATGCTGTGTGTGGCAGCAGTTTGACTCCTTACAATTTCTGAATTTTTGTCATGCTGCAGTATGGAGTGTTGCATTGTTCTGCTGCAAGAGAACTCTATTTTGGTTAACTAATGCTGGGTATCTCCGACTCAAAATTTCATGAACTCGTTCCAGTTGTTGAGAATAAAGATCTGCATTGACAGCGTGCCCGTTTGGAACAAACTCCCTATGAATCACTCCTTCAAAATTCCACCAGACTCACAAAATTACTTTGGGGCCGAACTGATATGTTTTAACGATGACCTGGGCAGGTTGACAGGGACTGAGCTACTGTTTCAAGTCGTCAGGGTTGTGGTAAAAGACCCATTTTTGAGCACATGTGACAGTTCTCCTCTTAAAGCCATGGGAATACCGATAAGATGACGAAGATATCTACTCTATGTTAAGCCTGTTGAGGTGTCATTTCATGAGATACAGATCTACAGCTTCTGTTTGATTTTCCAAGTTTCTTCATCTGGCGATGTGTGGTATCTTTTGATGGACCAAATTCTTCTGACAGCCTAGGAGTACTTTTTTGCGGATTTTCTTCCAAAACTCTGCCTGTATTCTCAATATTCCATAATTTAGGTTTTACAGAACGTGCTAAATATTTAGTGTTTTCTTCTCCAGTGTTGAAACATTGGAACCATCGTTGTGCCACACGCTCACCTCCTTCCACTTCACATATTTTTCGAGCAGCTTTATAACGCTGTTTCCAGCAGTGCTTTAGAAGGACTCTAATCTCAAACTTTGTAACTTCCATTTTGTGATTGTGTATTAAAACTGACGACTGACACATTCTCGCAATATACGCAATGGTATCTTGTATACAGCAATGGCGAACCAAGGAAAACCAATTTTATCTTATCTTATAAAACACCAAACTTAAAAACCCACATTACTTATGAGAGAACCAAGTATATTGTATGGTGTAAAAGAAAGGATATATATATATATATATATATATATATATATATATATATATATAATTAACTTTGAACTATAGAAGGAAGTCAACAAGGATTATTATAAAAATCCGATGTGTTACACTCACATGACTTTCTCTACTCTTGCACAAACTATTTTTACAAACGCTTATTCTCCATACGCTTCATGTTAATCGAGATGTTAATCTTATTGCTAATTTTCTTGTAGATGCAAGGGCAATTGATAGGCTTTAAGCCATAGTCAAATATTTTAAGCGCTCTTTGCATGTCCAGAACATAAAACAATCCGATGTGTTACACTCACATGACTTTTTTTTCTACTCTTGTAAAACTATTTTTACAAACGCTTATTCTCCATATGCTTCATGTTAATCGAGATGTTAATCTTATTGCTAATTTTCTTGTAGGTGCAAGGGGAATATGGTAGGTTTTAAGCGATAGCCAAATGTTTTAAGAGCTGGTTGCTATGACCTAAATTGTGTATTTTAACTCGATTTACATTTTTTGTGTAGTAAAATTCTGTCTATCTCTTATGTTTTACCAGTTATGCAATCGTCGTTTACAATGAAGAATACTTTTGGAGACATTCCCAGAAAATTCAAGATATACATTTCATTTGTCATGAAAACACCTTAAACATATATTATTTTAATCAAAATCGTTAGAGCCGTTTTTGAGAAAATTAAAAATTTCGAAAAATATCCCATGTAAAGGGTAATCTGGGGTGGGGGGATTTTCTTGAAAACCTTCGTGTCGCATCTCTGGAAGATACTGAACCTAAATACCAAGTTTGGTGTTTATCCGACTGTTTGTTTCTGAGTTATGCTGTTCACAGACACACAGACACACACACACACACACACACACACACGGACATGTTTCCAAAAATGCTTTTTGGGTGGAATACAATACTTCCTCTACTTACTGTACGTAGTAGAGAAAGTAAGAATTTAAGTGAAAAATGTATTCCAAAAGATAAATATTGTTCATCGTTTAAGCATTCACATTACCAGTGAAATAAAATTCATTTTAGTGAAATTAATTTATTGCAATTATTATTTAACTGTCTTACCTACAAACACGAGAATACTCCCCAGAGAAGAGTCAATTGTTATAAACTGAGCTATGTGTGCTTTAAATAATTTAGAATACACCGTACAAACTAAATAAAGTATTAGCAAAATTATTACGAATAACACAAGCTAAGTTATTAATAATAATCAATTACAGACAATTTCTGCCAAAAAAATCACCTCTGCTAAACCAGGCATATCCTATACTACCAACTGCTTCAACCAGCGCGGTAGTTTCAAATCGGGCAATTCCAAGTTACAGGATCCAAGACAACAGTTCATCGAGAACTTCTATCCAGAAAACAACTCACCCTCTTGGAAGCTGTTGGGGGTAGGTAAACCGCTTCAGCTACGTTTATATAATTTGAAGCGGTTTATTGTTCGGGTTGTTGCGAGAGATATGTTTCTAGGAGTGTTCGCACCACGTTTATATTTCCGGTGGCCTTCAACCCACTTTAAGAATCAACTTTTTATTTTATGTTTATTTATTTATATATTATATATGTATGCATACCTCGGCTGTGTCATTAGTAATTTGTAGAGCACGTATCTCTTAGTAGGACTGGTACGGTTAAAGAATGAAGGATTACACAAATTATAATTGTATTGTAGTTTATTTATTAATCCTCCACAAGATTAAATAACACTTCACTGATGTATCCCACTGTAGATCTGTGAGATTATTGTTAATTATACTTTTAATACGTAAACTTTATATTATTCTCACCGCAATGAAGTTTTGTCTCACACTGAACCCGTACCGAACTGCTCGGGCACGCAATCTTGTAGCGTCTACGGCTTGAATTTGTACAATTTCTTTATTTCAACTCTCTGATTGGCTAAGCCTACTCCAATAGAATACTTTTATTTAACTTAAGCTTTTTCTAGTTTTTGATTGGCTATTTATAAGCTGTTTTAATTACATCATTATTGTTCCAAGCATTAATATTAGCCTTTTTAAACTTTCTAATTTATCGTTATCTCAAGCTTACCTCATTATTAGCAACTTTCGGCTTTTACTTTGTAATTCTGTTTGCTACGGAAAGCAGCTTGCTTCTATTATCACAGCTGCTACATTGTTAAACTACGTAATACATTCACATAACATTATTATACATGTACATAGCAATATAAACATAATACAATGACTTACATACACTTTATATATTATTATACGCATATTGCTTTAAGGCGGGCTGTTATTATATTTTTATAGTATATAATTAGACTGATATCATTTAAGTGTTAAAAATACTGCCTCAAATTGTTGTTATTAACCGTTTTATTTTTAATTTGTTCATTGCTTACAGTTTTAGCCTGAGTATAATTTCTTAATATACAAGGTCACTCCAAAAGTTTTAACAATGGATGGAATAAAATATTTAAAATTTAGATGTGATCATTGCATGTTTTCAAAATATTCTCCACTGCGTTGTATACACCGTCTCAACCTTTCAAACCATTTTTCAAACGCTGGATGCCATTCAGCTTTCGAATGAGTGCAAACAATTCTTCGTAAGCAGTTACTGCAGCTTCAAGTGACACAAATTGCTCACCTCCAATTTTTTTTTATTTTGAGGAACAGAACAAAGTCGCATGGAGCCAGATCTGGACTGCAGGAAGGATAGGACAAATATCTGACTCCTGAAGAATTTGGATTGTTTCTTGTGCAATATCGGCAGACGACTGTCATGGGGCAACACAATTCCACGCAGACCATCTTAGGAAGCTTTTCTCTCGGTTCATCGAACACTTGTAGCACGCATTTTGTGGTGTATCATCTGGCAGTAACAGTCTTTTGTCCCTCAAGCGGAATTGTCACAATGTGGACACTTCCTGAGAAGAAGGAACAGTTCATCTTCTTGCCAACACTTCCCGTTCGCTTCAGGTTTGTTGGGGGATCTTCTCCTGGAAAGATCCAGACCGATTTCTGGATCATACTGAAATATACTTAGTTTCTGGATCCAACGGATAAATCCAGTTTTCGTTGCATCTACAATATTAAACATGTTTTTAAATCTTCCTCCATTGAATTTTTCAATCATATCCTGGCACCATTGCTCACGTGATTGTTTCTGCTAATTTATGAGGAGTTGGGGGAACCAGTGACTGCAGAGCTTCCTGACGTCAAGTTTTCACTTCCGCTAGGGCTTCTGGAATCTGACCATATGTGCAGCGATGATCTTCCCGCAACTTGCGCTCAGCTTCCTTGTTGATGAAAACAGGTCGGCCGCCCTGCTCGGTTTCATTTCGAGGGAATCTCTTCCTCTTCTAAACTCTACTACCATCGATAAATGGTGCGTTGTGAAGGACAAATGTCTCCAAATGCACGATGCAGTCTTTCAAGGCATTCTCTCTCCCCTAAGCAGCCTTTAAAGTCATAGAAAATCCTAGCAGGGAAATGCTCTTGCTTGAGATCCATCCTAGCGTATGGCGTAGCAACACCTGGTATACATACACACGTGACGATGCTCATTGTTGGAGCGCGCCCAGACTTGCACATGTTACTCTCTGAACTTCAATCTGAAGTTAGGAAGAGCTGCTTTACTTACCACTGTTCATTGTTGCACATTCTCAAAGCTTTTAAAGTGACCCTCTTATCAATGGAAAGCCTTTCTAAGTGTAACCAAGATTTTAAGTTTTGCAAAAGTTCATTAATAAACTTCGGCAACATTAAGCTTTGTGTATGCAAGACTTTGAGTGAAAATAATTGAAGTGTCCGTTGAAAATTCTATTGTTCGGTTCGATTCGAGCGAAACTGGAGAGCATAGTCTCTACTATACTGTAGAGGTTCCCCTAGCTAAGGGGAGACTCTTGTAATGATTACAAAATCGCCTGTGCTGTTCAGAAATGTAAGCGTCATCCAATCGAATAGAATGCAGTCTAAGCAAGGTAAAAGAGCCAATAAGATACCAATTGTGTCTGGCCACGTGTAGATTTTAAGACAGTTACTCTAATAAGTTATACAAGGCTGTGACTGCCTAGATTCGAGGCTAGTACGCCAATCGCCAAGACACCGAGATGCTGCTCAAACAATTTCAATGTGTTTGTTCATCATCCTCCGTGTCGTCCTCCGTGGCCTAGTGGTTACCGTGCTAGCCTCTAGTTCCCGAGGTCGCGGGTTAATATCCGGAGGAGGGCGATGGGTTTTTTCGGGCGTAAAAATCCTTAGTATGGCTTCCTTTGAAAGAGAAGTAAAGCCGGTGGTCCCGTGTTGTATATTTACGGCACGTAAAAGAACCTCAAGCCCAATAAAGAGGCCTGAGTTCAAACGGAAGGAAGCAAGACAGCAAACCAATGAGTAAAATATCCTCGTTTACAGAAGATTACTAAAAATCACTTGATCCCAATAATATAATTGAATAAGAATTCATGTTTTAGCATAATGTTATACACAGATGATGTAATACTAGCGAAGAAAACCTAAATTGTACAATAAATTTCCATAAAAAGACAGAAGTAATGGCACGAGAAGGGAAATACCTACTGAGAACAACAATATGTATTAGAAATAATATTCTAGAACAAGTCCTAAATTTTAATTACTTTGGTTGTGACTTAAGTTTTGATGCCAATAGAGATAAGTTAAACTTTTTTCAACAAATGTATGGAAGCATAACAAGAACTCTGCAAAATAAAACAAGGGAAGAAACAAAACAGTTCTACAAGACCATGGCGGTCCCTGTGCTCAAGTTTGGCACCGAATCGTGGATAATAAAAGAAAAGGACAAAAGTAAAATTCACTCACAGGAAATGAGATTTTTACTGAGAGCTAAAGGACGCTCTAGACTGGATTTAATAAGAAATGAACTAATTAAAGAAGAACTGAACACTTATGTGATAAAATTAAGGAAAATAAACGTACCTAATTGGAAAGAGTACGTGGACCGCATGAGTGAAGGAAGGATACCGCGTTTAATTAACAAATATAAAGCTTTAAGAAAAAGAGACATGGGACGCCCCAGAAAAAGATGGGAGTAAGGTGATGATGCAGAGGCGGAACAGTTGGGATGCCTAATCCTTGAAGAAGACCCCAAATAAACCCAATAGCTGGGACGTTGTAGATTAGGGAAACGGCTACATACAATGGGAATCTTTAAACAAGAATCAATAGATGCAGTGAAGAAGATGAAACTGCTCCTCATATAATATTTAAATGTAAAGCCTTAGATAGGAAGAGAAATAACCTACTGGGTATTAAACGCAGAGGAAGACATTCCTAGAAACAATTAACCAGCATCTACTTCATGTTAATCGAGAGACAAATCTTTTAAGAGCTGGTTGCTGTGTGGAGCATTCCACTCTCTTTGTATGTCCAGGACATAAATAATCTTATGTGTTACACTCACATGACTTTTTCTACTCTTGTACAAACTATTTTTACAAACCCTTATTCTCCATATGCTTCATGTTAATCGAGGTATCGAGATGTTAATCTTATTGCTAATTTTCTTTAGGTGCAAGGGGAATTGGTAGGCTTTAAGCGATAGTCAAATATTTTAAGAGCTGGTTGCTATGTGGAGTATTCCATTCTCTTTGCATGTCCAGTACATAATAAAATAAAGCGTTTTTGGAAACATTTCCGTGTGTATGTCTTGTATATCTGTGTGTGTGTGTGTGTGTGTGTGTGTGTGTGTGTGTGTCTGTGTCTGTCTGTGAACAGCATTACTCAAAAAGGAAAAGTCGGATAAACACCAAACTTGGTATTTAGGTTCAATATGTTCAAGGGTTGCGACATGAAAGTTTATAAGAAAATTCCCTTATCCCAAACCACCCCTTACATGGAACATTTTTCGAAAATTTTTATTTTCTCAAAAACGGCTCTAACGATTCTGATTAAAGTATCATATGTTTAAGACACTTTTATGGCAAATAAAATGTATATCTTGAATTTTCTGGGGATGCCCCCAAAAGTCCTCTTCATTTTGAACGACTTTTGCATAACTGATAAACCGCAAGAGATAGACATAATTTGACTAGATACAAAATGTAGATCTCGTTAAAACATACAGTATATGTCAAACATTTTTTGTTGAGTGAACACTTTTCGAGATATTCCTTGTTATTTCTTTGAATTTTCCAATACACTTTTTCCCAACTGAAAATTCGTTGTTCTTTTTTTATGTTTTGACATGCAAAGAAAATTACATTTTACACAGCGACCAGTTCCAAAAATATTTGACTATTGCTTAAGGCGTACTATGTTCCTCTTGTTTTGTATTTGCAAGGGCAATATAGAAATACAGTAGCCTTTAAGCATAGACATATCTCTTAATAGCTGGTTGCTAGGTGCAGCACCATTCTCTTTGCCACAGATTAATAAAATGAATGACGAATTCCCATGTGAGAAAAAGTTTAGGTACTGGGAAATTTAAGGGAATAACAAGCAATATCTCGAAAATGGTTCACTCAACAAAAAATGTATATGAGCTAAATTGTAAGTTTTAACGAGATCTATATTTTTTGCCCGGTAAAATTTTGTCTATCTCTTACAGTTTACCAGTAATTAGAAAGTAATTCGGAATGAAGAGGACTTTGGTGACATTCACAGCAAATTCAAGATATACATTTCATTTGCCATAAAAATATCTTAAACTTATTATATTTTAATCAGAATCGTTAGAGCCATTTTTGAGAAGATCAAAATTTTCGAAAAGCATTCCATGTAAACGTAGTCTGGAATGGGGAGATTTTCTTGAAATTTTCGTGTCGCATCCTTGGAAGATACTAAACTGAAATACCAAGTTTGGTATTTATCCGACTTTTCGTTTTTGAGTTGAGCTGTTCACAGACAGACAGACGCACCCACGGACATGTTTCCAAAAATACTTCATTCGGATTCAGGGCACCTCAAAACATGTATTTCCGGTGAAATCTCGCTATGGAATTTTTGGGTGGAAGGCAATACTTCCCCTGCTTCTTATACGCAGTAGATAAAGTAATAAAGAAAAATGTACAAGTTATACACTAAAAATATAACTCTGAATTCAATATATACCAGAACTAATCCTCAGCAAACACAAGTAGCTCTGTCAGTAGTGACACAGTTTGAAAGTCAATAACACGCCAGAAATTAAATGTTTGTAAGGGAAGCACTGAGCTTAACACAGCGAAAAAGCTTGGCGATAGAGGCAGAGTCATCAACTAAAACTGTAATTAAATGAGAAGAGAGTCCAAATCGTTCGTGAAGGGCGGAACTGTAACGAAATTGGTGAGGAAATGCTTCACCGTTAAGGGCACATCGCAGTGGAGACTGCGAGGCGGGGGTTCACCTCTAAGGAGGTAGCCATAGATAAAATAACAGTGACCAATACGAAACCGAGCAAGCACGGTCTCCTCGCGACGTGATAGACGACGAGAACAACGCCAAATTAACGTTGTAGCCTTGATCTCTCGAAGCAAATCAAGTGTTGTTGCGCACCAGACCGTAATATATTTACGTGGTGGGAGATGTACCTGACGAGAATCAGTGATAATTGCGGAGGAATAAAAGTTAACATTACTGATCTTGCAAAAGCGTTGTGAAACTGTCGGCGATTTCAAACTATTGCACGGGACTTTGCACTCAGTTTGGTGTCGCTGTTATCGTGTTTACGTGCAGTGCTGGTAAGCTATCACTTACAGCAGACGTAGTTCTTCCATTGGCCACGGATAAACGAACGCAAAGCTATCTGAACAGGCTATACTGAGCACCATTGCCCGACTTCCTGTTTCCTTCTCCCGCTAAGATATCGTGAGAAAAACCTTTCATCGTCTTCAAAAGCCAAGGGGATCATAAAGTCGGCCGTAATCGCCATGATAGGCGATGCCAGCATAGGTATGGGTCCACCATCGCACGGCAACAACATGGGAAAACCTTACACCGACAAATACCAAACTTTTTCTTTAGGTTCAGTATCCTCTAAGGATGCAACACGAAGATTTTCAAGAAAATCCGCCACCCCAAACTACCCTTTACATGGTGAGGTTGATAATTTGTTGTATTGTTATTTGCCCCAAATTTTGGGAGCCAATTTGAAGAAGCTTCGTTGCTGCTACGTAGGTAAAAAAAGTTTCCGGTAGTCTTCGCCCCAAATGTACTTTCCAGTGGCCTTTGCCCCCCAAAAATGTTTAAAAATATTAACTTTGTAATTTTGACTGTTTCTTTAAATATTATATATTTATGTTTGCCTCGGTTGCGTCAGTATTTATTTTTTAGAGACATGAATGTCTTAACAAGGCGTGGTGCGGCTGAAGAATGTAAGCTTACACAGATTATAATTTGTACTTCACTCCATTTATTAATTCTTTAAATGATTAAAATAACACTTCACTGACATAGAGAGCTGTGAGATTATTTTATTAATTACTTGCACTTTTTAATACGTAAACTATTTTCGTCTCACACTGAATACTATTAAACTTCTCGAGGACGTGTTTCGCGTCTGATTAGTAACACTGTCTGCTAGCAACTGACTTGATTTCTACCGCCTAAATTTGTAAATTTTTGTATCTCAAGTCTCTGATTGGCTATTCCACTCCAATAGAATGCTTTCATTTAACTTAAGCTTCCTTCTGGTTGTTGATTGGCTATTTTATAAACTGTCTAAAAATTACATTATTGTTTCCATCAATGACTAGTAGCATTATTAAACCGTCTTACTCACTATTGCCTCATTGTTAGCAAATTTTAACCTATTATTCTCACAGTTTCTACATTATTAAATTACGTAATACATTCACATAACATTATTACACATGTATACAATAATATAAACATGTACAATGACTGTAATATACACTTTTCATATCTTGTTACATACACATATATTGCTTTAAGGCTTTCTGTTATTGAATTTATATATTATATAATTAGATTGAACGCATTTAAGTGTTAAAAATACTGCCTCAATGGAAGAGTTTTCCAAATGTTGGAATTTCTCAAAAATGGCCTTATTCTGATTAAAATATTATATTGTTAAGTTATTTACTTGACAAATATAATGTGTATCTTGAATTTTCTGGAAACAACCTGTTATGTCCTTTTCATTCGGAAGGCATTTTGTCTAGTTCTGTATACCTGTTAAACACTAAAATAACAAAACTCCAATTACACATCCCGGCTTCTGGAAGCTACAGCACCACGTGTGATTCAAAACGTTGTATATTTATTTCTCAACTATTAAAAAGATAGTAGAATACGCTCTGGAAGCTGCACATAGAACTATTACCTAATTACCAATGACTCTCTATCAGTCTTAAACGCAATACAATACACGTTCTCTACCAATAGTATTGTAAAAGAAATACATCATCTGGCTATCATCCTTAATAGCCAAATTTTATGTAGATACCATCTCGTAAAAACGTACCTGAGCTGATACTACAGCAAAACAAGCAACAGAACTACCAACGCAAGGTACTCATATTGAAATACCTTCCCAAGAATGCAGTCACACCCTTTAAGAAGAAAATACACAAAGAATGACTGATAACTGGATGAACAACTCTACAAGTAAACTTCACGATGTACGTGGAACTTCAACTCAAGAATACCCAATAAGATAGCTACAGCGGCGTCACCAATCTGTAATATCCCGACTGTGAATTGGGCTACTAAACTGACACACACACACTCTTATTTGTTAAATAGAAGCTCTCCACCACTACGTGAAACATGTAAAACAGCATTAATAGTAGTACATATTATACTAACATGTTCAAAATGTGAAAATCAACGTAGTCAGACTGTTATGCCCAGAAATATTTCTGTAGCACTCAATGATACAGCTTTCATTCAGAAAGTAATTAGTTTTCTTAAAGGAATTAATATATTTAAGGAGTTACCAATATACACTGCCTCACAAAAAAGTTAAGCACCTGAAAGACATAGTCCAATGTCGACGCAACGTCCTGCACGTGTACGCCATCGGTGGATATGTAGATGTTTAGAGTTGCAATGTCTTGTGACAGCTAGAATTCCCACCAGAGTGCATTAGTGTTGTCATCATGTGACCTTGTTAACAGGCCTTATAAGACGGGGATGACTAGCGTGCAGAGATTACCGATTACTGTGAAGGACATGGAGAATGCCGCGTACTCGTGTTAGACGACGTTACCTGCATCTGACGGAGTTTGAACGGGGCTTCACTCTGGGTCTCCATGTGGCCGGTTGTTCGAATTGGGCAATATCCAGGTATTCGGATGTGACAGTAGCCCAATGTTGGGCTGAATGGGAACGTGAGGACAACCGCGATCGGCATAAATGTTCCAGTCGACCACGTCTAATCACCACAAGGGAGGGTCGCCGTATTCTGCTCCAGGTCCATCGCAACTCCTTCATCCTCCTGCCATCCGGGAACATATAATTGACTCACTGCAACACTGCGTGTCTTCCCGCACCATTGTTTGTAGCCTAGCAGCAGCCGGACTACGGAATTACCGTCTCATGTGTAAGCTACCGTTAACACCACGACAGAAACTGCTACGTTTGGAGTGGTGCCGTGCCCGCAAAGTATGGATTGCTGATGAGTGGCGTTGTATTGTGTTTAGTGATGAATCCCAGTTCTGCATTACTTCGGATGACCGTCGTGTGGTGGTGACCTGGGGAGAGATGCCATTCTGCCTATTTTTGGAGAGGCACAGCATTATTACTACTGGCGTAATGGCGTGAAGCCATCGAATGAGCTTAGGCCACAGCTGATGGTGATTGGGGAAACTCTGAAGGCACTACGGTACATCACAGAAACCCTGCGTTCTCATGTGTTACCTTTCATGTGACAGTATCCTGGTATCACCTATCAGCAGAACAATGCTCGCCCACACAGGCACCTGCCCCTATGTACTGCCTGCATGGGGTAGAGGTACTCTCCTGTGCAGCAAGATCCCCGGATTTGTCCCCAACAGAACATGTGTGGGACAGCTCGGAGGTCAACTCCGTCCCAATGCCCGTATCCAGGATATCAAGGACCTGTTAAAACAGTTGTGGGTCAACAGGCCTAAGGACAGTATACGCCGCCTATATAACACTCTTCCAACCCGAATTCGTGCATGCATCAAGGCCAAAGAGGTTCAACATCATGCTGATAAGTGGGCTTGTGCTGTCAACATTGTTGAATGTATCACTCTATTTTGTAATCATTGAAATATAGTAACATATCCCTTCAAGACGTGAAGTTTCATTATTTTTCCCCCACTCCTTCTAGTTTCTCAACTGCATTTGTCAAGCAGGTATTTAACAAAATTGTATCCTGTATATGTATATGCGTGGCATAACCTTTTCGTCATCAGATGATGAAGTGGAACAAAAAACCTGGTTTCTGAAGTGCCTCAGGAAAAGTGGCATCATTGCTTTAAGGACTCGTTTCAACGAATATATTAATGTTAAAGGGGAATGTTTTGAAAAATGTTTATATTTTTTAAACTAATTCTTGTTTGACTTTCTAAAGCTTTTCAGTGTGGGCCTCGTATTCCTTGGAATAAAATATATCCGGTCCTTAATTTTACACAAATTCGCTTTAGAGTGCAGCAAATATCTTCTACTCCATGGCATTCTCAACGAAGTTTTTTTAAATCCATTTTAGACTTTTATTAATTTATGAATTAAAATTAGTAGCTGTTTTATAGCCCATGTCCGTCAGAGAAAATAGGACTTCTCAGTGATAAAAGAAATATCAAAGTCAGCTGAGTGATTTTAGAGATTATCCTACATATACACGCGCGCGCGCACACCCACACACACACCCAAATGTTTAGTCTTTATAACATTAGAATATAAATTTATGTTATTCACTAGCCGGAGAAATCATATAAACTTGCTACATCATTTTACTATACTCGCTGAACATAACTGAAAACTGAATTTGCACAGTAGCTATGAGGAAAATCGTAACTCGAATGTGACCAATATTCAATCTTATTGCGCTTTTATGCTGTACATTCAATAAAAACCGTAGCGTGTTTAATGTGCCCGGAGCTATGTGACCACACGCTCGTTCACCGTCACATTTTAAATCCATCATATATTCACTGCCCGCCAAATGACCAATGCACACCATTTTCCCCATCAAGCTCTCGAGTAAATTTCCTGCGGCAAATCGACTTGTTTCAATATTGTCAAAGCCACTCTCTGGCTTTCGTTGAAAACCACGCGGTTTTCTCACTCTATCCCTTGCAAGGGACGGCGTCCCTCGCAGATCCTCTTCACACAAATTATATAACTGTTTACTGCAGACAACATGGACACGACAGTGGCATCTGCTTTCAGCACAGCAACCAACTTCAGATGTCATCAGCATTAAATAGTGATGACTAGAGTTCACGGTACTTCACAAAACAAACGTAACATCCAAACTGAAGATCTAGATTCATAGGAATAAATTATAACAACTTTGAAAACCGGCGATGGAGCTTGTGACCCGCATTCTAGATGCCCTAGTTCAAATCCCGTGTGCCGAACAATCTGTTTTTCTTTTCGTGGTTTCCCCTCAGTCACAAGGGTAAATACCGGATTGGATATTTAATGCCTACGACCCGAAGCTCCAAATTAGGTCTAAAACAATAGTCACCCTAATGCCATCTGCTAGGTACATGCAGAAGCAAAGATACAGTTACCTGGCACTAATATCACTGTAAACACGTGCCGTAGCTGCAATCTGTCCGTCAAGTATAGAAATAGAGGTACAGTTGCCTGGCATCAAAAGCTCTGTGACAGTATTTCAAACCAGACATCCTTCGTCATGTACAGAAGCACAGCTACAGTTGTCTGATAAAAATACTTTTGTGATAACGTGTTTAAGCTTCCATCTGCCTGAGTGTATAGAAGCAGGTAATGATGTCTAAGCACTAAGGCCTTTTGGACACGTGCCGAAGCTGCCATCTGCCCCTCACATATAGAAGCAGATATACAGTTGCCTGGCACTAACGTCTCTGTGGACACATGTGGAAGCTGTTATCTGCCCTCACGTATAAAAGCAGAAGCACAGTTGCCTAACACTAAGGCCTCTTTGGACATGTGTCGAAGCTTCCATCTGCTCGACATGTATAGAAGCGGAGGTAAATATGTCTAGGCCTTTGTGGACACTTGTCGAATCTGTCATTTGCCCCTCACATATAGAAGCAGAGATACAGTTGCCTGGCACTAAAGTCTCTGTGGACACGTGTGGAAGCTGACATCTGCTCGTCACGCATAGAAGCAGAGGTTAAGTTTTATAGCCCTAAGGACACGTGTGAAGCTGTCATCTGCTTGGTACCTGCAGAAGCAGAGGTACAGTTGTTTAGCTCTAAGGTCTCTGAACACGTGTCGAAGCTGTCATCTGCCAACTTATATATGCAGAGCCTAAGTTTCCTAGCACTAATGTCTCTGTAGATATGTGGTGAAGTAAGATGGTGGTGCAAGGATGAGACGTAGAAGGTTAACTGTACACAACTCACGAGATATCTTTTAACAGATATGACCACGCAGTTAAAGCGAGGTAAACTCCAAGACCAAGATAAGGGTGTCTACTCTCTCTAGTTTTCTTTAGCTTATATATTGTTGACGTAGCTCTGGGCCTCGTTTAGAAGGCCCTGACTGACCGACCGACTGGCCGGTTGAAGAGATAAGCGCTCTTACCCAGCGCAAATACCAGAAGTACTATCGAGATATTGTCGGATTTGTTTGGAAGGTTTTTCCCCTCCTCCCGGGAACATTTTATTATTCTCTGGAAAACACCAGCGGCTATATAACAGAGCGTGCTGGCGAGTGAGGCAGTTGGTGCGTTATGGTGCAACACAAAGTGCTGGGTAATTCAGTTCGTTCTCCGAGTGACATTGTGACGATAGTTGTGACGTACAGTAAGTACTACTACTGCGAGAGCTTAGAGAAGTATTATGTTCGAAACCCCAAGTTAATCGGAAGTTAAAAGAGGCTACTTCACGCCTACTTCATTACATCGCTACGTTGCGAAGAAAAGGGAAGTGACATGGAAAGTGAATCAGATCACATTAGAAGTGACAGTGAGAAATGGATAGTGTCATAATTTTGATGCAGCCCTAAAACAATGGCAAAACAAACTTCAATATAATTTATAACTAGGAAATAAGATTTCAAATACAAGTATGTTTGCAGACAATCAGGTGATTTTGGTAAATAACGAGAACAGGCATCACTTAGCCTCTTATTGAATAAATGAATGAATGAAGCCTGATGTGTCCCTTTAAGGTCAAACGCCTCCCTGTAGAGGGGTAAAGCTCTTTTACACATCTCTCACGGTGAGCTACTCAGTAAGAAGTAATCATGGGCTAAGCCTCTTATTAGTTTTTGAAAATAATTTCTAGGCAAACGTTTATCCTGAATAACGCAACGTACTTAGAAGAATAAGATTTTTTGTTAAAGCAAAGTTGGGGAGGATTGCAGTTCATTGTTTTAGCCTAACATTTATGTTATACGTTGTAAATTGTTATCCAACATTAGAATACTATTAAACATTGAACCAAACAAATTAATGTTGTTGCTTCGTTCCTTCTACTATTGGAAACTATTACATTCTACACAAAACTTTCACTGGCAATACACGTTAAAGAGTGCCTGAATGAAAAAACATGTGATACAGTCCCATAACTTTCTCTACAATAACGTGTATCTGTGTGTATATAAACTATTCTTACCGAGGTTTATTTTTTATCTACTTCGTTTTAATTCAGATAAGCCTTTGCAGAAATAGCTACATTTCAATTTCGTTCTAAATACAAAGAGAATAGTGATAGTCAAGTGTTTAAGAACTGGACGCTATATATTGGCCTTAAAATTCCATACTGTTTCCATGACATCGCGAGAAACATTTGAAAATCAATGAAACATAAGAATGATGAAGTATTGAACAAATGGAACTATTAATAACGGATATCTATGAAATGGCTAATGCTACAAAAAACTGTTTGAAATAAGTTGTGTTTTAAAGAGATCTATATATTTTGAAGTGAGCTATTGTCTATCGCTTTACGTATACCAGTTATACAAGATTATACAAAATTCCTTCCAAATAAATTGGACTTCACAGGTTATTTAGAGAAAATTCAAGATATACATTTTTATTTGTCCTGTAATATCTTTAATATATCGTATTTTAATCAAAACAACTAGGGGCATATTTTATAAAATAAAACATTTGGAAAAATATTCCTTGTAAATGGTAGCTGGGTTGGGGGGATTTTATTGAAAATCTTCATGTCACATCTTTGGCAGATGCTGTACTTAATGCCAAGTTTGATATTTAACCGACATTTCGTTTTTTGAGTTATGCTGTTCAAAGTCACATAGACACACGCATACACACACGACCTTATTCTACAAAGGCATTTTTGGGTTCAGGGGACCTCAAAGTACATATTTCCAGTGGAATCTTGACATAAATTTTTGGGTGGAATGCAATACTTCTCCTGCTTAATATACGATGTAGAGAAAGTAAAAGTTGCTTTCTGTCTAAAATAAAAAGGCAGGAATATGTAATTCATCAGCATTTTCTACAGTAATACTTATTCCATCTATTTCTGGGACGTAAATCTGAAGTTCTGTTGCAAAATTTTCTAAAATGCACCCCAAGTAGCTTTTTGCTTATGTAACTCAGTTAAAAAAACGACTTTCTTAAACATTATTTCACGCATTTGTTTAAAATAACGGATGTTAGTTTCATATAACGGTACTGAGGGAGATGGCCTCGCGACACCTTCTGAGGCTCGCATTCGAGAGGTCCCGGGTTCGATTCCCGTCTACCGCCCACTTTGAACTTGGAGATTTCGTGGTTTTCCCTGGCTGATAGGTAAATGCTGAGGTGGTTTCTCGTCTATCACGATTTCCTTTCCATCATTTACCTTTCATTCTCTTTCCTTCTCGTCTTTCTGGTGCGCTACTATGTTTAATGATGCGTGGCGTTGCCGAACAGATGGTGCTAATGCTTGCTCAAAGGAAGAGTGCTGGATCGAAAGGGTCGTTAATCGCCCACTCTGGGCAGCTCCAGTACTGGTAAGGGTCTTCGAGCCAGGAACTTCTAGGGATTTCCGTGCACCTCTGTGGTCTGCTGTAGCCTTCTGTGGTTCCTTCACTTCATCCCTTTCTTCTGGTGGTAGCTGCAATGCATCTCCCATAGGTCGCTGTCCGTTATACAGGGTGAACCACCTAAAATTTGCACCGCAAATATTTCGGAAATGGAAAGTGCTATTGTTGTGCAGTTTTCATAGCATTGATTGGTAGTCAGGGGCTCGTATAGTTAGCCTAAAACAGATTTTAATAACACTGAGAAAATGTATTTTTTGAGCAAACATATAATTTTTAAATGGTAAAATGCCCAGTTATAGCAACAAAATAAAGGTAGGGTAAATTTTAATGTCAATGGTCTTTGTTGCAGGATTCTAGTGCAAGTGGTTTACGAGAAATCGTATTTTGAATCGTTTCCACCCCGACAATTGTTTGTCCCATTCTACCTGCATAGATGCCAGGTACGATGTTGTCATGTTTGTTTGCATTGTGTTTTCTGTTCATTGATTGCACTGCGACTTTCTGGTCAGGTAGTTTGTGACAGTTGAAACAGTAAGTCGTGAGTGGGAGATGGGGTTTACTAATGCAGAAAAAGCCGACATGCTCATGGTGTATGGAGAGTGTAGGAAGAATGCAGTTCGTCCCTGTACGGTGTATGCGGAAACGTATCCCAATAGACGTTAACCATCTCGGCAGTTATTTATCAACCTCTTCAACCAATTATGCGAAAGTGGTACTGTAACACCTAGAAAACGTAACAGAAACAAACAAGTGACTGGAGAAGAGGCAGAAATTAATGTTTTGGCTTCCGTTGCAGTAGATCCGCAAATTAGTTCCCGCTGATGCGGTAATTTGTATCACAAATTACTTAAATGTAAATAATGATTGTAATATGAATATGCATTTTTATGTGACATTGATTTCAGATGTTTATTAATTGTAATTAATATTGGGAAATAAGTTTATACGGCTTTACTGAAACTGTTAATAATAGCGCAATAATGCAGCGAGGGGGATGAGCTGTTTATCATTATTGGGAACAAGGAAGTTACGTAATGTTCGCGCGTTTTCGGTAGAACCTTCTGGAATGTTTCCCTAAAAGCAATATGTATTCGTGGTTTTCATTGGATATTAAAATAGACGCTAATGTTGGCGCGTTTTATTAGCCAATAGCAGTTCATTTATAATCTTTAGGCATGTCGAGGAGTGGGAGTATAAATAGAAGCCAAGTTTGAGGTAAGGTCAGTCGGTCCCCCAGTTCATCAAAATTCCTAGCACATTACACGTCGTCTTAAGTTCTTCAGTTCGTCAAAAATATTTGTATGAGATACGTCGGCTATAAATTCACCAGTTACGGAAATCTAAAGTATTACAACGTTAATTATACATAAAGTTGAAGTACGTGAATTAAAAGTGATCAGTAAGAAGTATTATAACAGTTTCAGTTTGGCGAGTATCTAAATCAATATGTAAAAGTGATAGTGAACGTGTTCGACAATAAAAATTAAAAAACAAATTTCTTCATTAAGTGTAATTTTTGGATAAAAGATTCCTTTCCGCTTCACAACCTGTATAGAGATACATGTTCGACCCAAACAGCTAGCCGGAGGACATTTGAAATGAAATCAAACGAACACTAACAGTGACGCAAATTGCTAACGCCAGATGGAGCTACAAACCAAACAATGAATGACGTCATAAGATGGCTTCCACTCACATGAAGTAAACACAATATAAAATCTCCAAGTTCTAACAAATATTACGTAAGCACAATTGCTCTCGCACCGCACAATCGCACGTGGAAGTGGCATAAGTCAGGCAAGTGTACTGCGCATTCTCCATCGACATAGGTTCCATCCCTATCACATCTCTCTCCATCAAGAGCTGCATGGAAACGATTTTGAGAATCGTGATAACTTTAGTACATGGTCATTAAGACATGATACTCCAGATTCATTATGTACCTTGTTTAATGATGAGGCAATATTTACTAATCCTGGCTAGGTAAACCGCAGAAACATGCACTATTGGTCTGTTGACAATCGCCGTTGGCTTCGTCAGGTGGAACGTCAGCGTCCATGGAGTTTAAACGTGTGGTGTGGGATAGTGAACCATCAGCTCATAGGCCCTTTGTTCATAAAAGGAACAATGAACCCGCACAAGTATCGCAGCCTCCTGACAGACCATCTGCCACAGATGCTAAAAGATGTTCCTTTGCAGACTAGGAGGAACTATGGTACCAACATGATGGCTGTCCAGCCCATATTGCACGAAGTACTACAGCTTGCCTTAACGGGTTGTTTCCAAATCGTTGGAATGGACCTTGGCCGGCACGTTCACCGGATCTGATCCCTTTAGACCCTTTTCTGTGGATAAGGCTGAAAGACGCTGTCTACAAGGATGTGCCAACTACACCAGACGATATGAAACGACGTATTACTGCTGCCTGCTCTGAAATTTCCGCTGAAATGCTAGAACGTGTGCAGCAGTCTTTCCATAGCAGACTGGAAGCGTGTATTGAAGCTGCTGGTGGTCATTTTGAACACAACTTTTGAAGGGCTATGTTCTCTTTACTTGTAAGAATCTACACAAGTATTGTAATTCCCTTTTGTTTTTCTTTAGTTTGTGCTACCACAGGTTGTACAAGTGTCGTTGCGTAAAAGTTTCAAAATAAAATTTCTCGTAAACCACTTGCACTAGAATCTTGCAACAAACGCCACTGAAATTCTTATTTACCCTGCTTTTATTCTGCTGATGTAACTAGGCATTGTTCCATTTAAAAAATTGTATGTTTGCTCAAAAAGTACACTTTCTGAGTATTATTAAAATCTGTTTTGGGCTACATGTACGAGCCCCTGACTACCAATCGATGCTGTGAAAACTGCACATCAATAGCACTTTCCATTTCCGAAATATTTGCGGTGCAAGTTTTAGGCGAATCACTCTGTACACCCTATACCCGTACAACGGTAGTAATATGTAGTAAAAATGAAGTTATTATTTTGCTTGAGAAACAGAATTTAATATGTTCGCAGGTTGGTCCCATTAATACGAAAGCGAATGTTGGATTTGTGCATGTTGCTGTTTCTAAGGCACAAGATAATTGAATGTTGTATTTGTCGTGAAGTCCACTGATATATTTTCTGCTAATGTTTTCAGAGCTTGCATTAAACGCAAGGCCATTACTAAATGATACGGTCAAGGTTATATATGATTATGTGGGCACTAACAGAGGATTTTGGTAATCCTATGTGACCTTTGATGGCAGTAAAAGCTAATGTACCTCTCAACAAAGCCCTTTATCGTAGATTACTACATATAATTTCCCGCAGGCACATACACGTCACAATTATCTCTGTTAACAGTGAACATTCACACGATTTGCAAAAAGTTGTCAATTCGCTGTTACAGTATTCCATTCACTTACAGATTTTAGAGAATATCCCGTGAAACGCCGATCGATTTATATTCCCTGTAATCAACAGAAATCCCTTTACAGTGAACGTCAATTACTACGTGTATGAGATTTACCTTCTATTACTAAATTAAAATATTTAAACTAAAACTTTAATATGGCTATTTCTCCTGAAATACAGTTCTTAGTCCCCAAAATAATAATAATAATAATAATAATACTAATACTAATAATAATTAATCTGATGTCCAGTTTTCACTATCACTTCACTAAGTTACCACTGTCATTTCACTAATATAAATTTGTTAAACTTTCCCTGTCACTTCAACTTTTTACGACATGGCGGCGTAATGAAATACAGAGGGTTTTTCGCAATCTATGTTAACAAACTTAAGACCTAGTTACCTTATGAAAAACCACGCCTCCATCGGCAGTGATGTTCTATCTATAGCATAGCTTCACTGGAGCAAACTGCTACAAATACATGAATGTCCAGTTTATTCTATTCGACCCGGCAGCTTTCCAGAGACCATTTTAATTTTCTCAAAAATGGCTCTAACGATTTTGATTAAAATATCACATGTTTAAGCTACTTTCATGAGAAATGAAATGTATATCTCGAATTTTCTGGGAATGTCTCAAAAAGTATTCTTCATTGTGAACGACTTTTGCATAACTGGTAAACCATAAGCAATAGACACAATTTTACTGCACAAAAAATGTAGATCGCGTTAAAATACACAATTTATGTCATATACTTTATTTTTGAGTGAACCATTTTCGAGATATTGCTTGTTATTCCCTTAAATCTTCCAATACTTATACTTTTTCTCAAATTCGTTATTCATTTTTTTTGTCCTGGTAATGCAAAGAGAATGGAATACTCCACATAGCAACCAGCTCTTAAAACATTTGACTATCGCTTAAAGCCTACCAATTCCCCTTGCATCTACAAGAAAATTAGCAATAAGATTAACATCTCGATTAACATAAAGCATATGGAGAATAAGCGTTTGTAAAAATAGTTTGTACAAGAGTTTAGATAGTCATGTGAGTGTAACACATCATATTTTTTGCTACACATTTACGAAAAGTGTAAGAAGTATTGTATTCCTCCCAAACACACAAGGATGGAATTTTACCGGAATAGATGCTTTTTGGGTCCCAGAATAAAAAACGATATGTTTATAAAAAAGGTCTACGTCTGAGTGTGTTAGTGTGCAAATGAACAGCATAACTCAAAAAAGAAAAGTCGGTTTAATAACAAACTTAGCATTTAATTTAAGGTTCTTTCAATGGTGCGACACGAAGATTTTCAAAAACATTACCCCACAGCATCTACCTTTACATGGATTTCTTTTAAAATCTTTTATGATTTAAAAAATGGGTCAAACGATTGTGATGAAAATCTCATGTGATAACATATTTGCATGACAAATAAAGTGTGTATCTTTAAATAGTCTATAAAACCCTCTTCATTCTGAACTAATTTTGTATAATTAGCAAACTCTTACTATACCCTTACGCAGAACTCGTTAAAGCACAAAATTTATGTCAAATAAAAATTGTTGTGGAATTAACCATTTCCGAGATATTCTTTGCCATTGGCTTGAATTTTCAAATATACCTTTCTCCAAATGGTAAGTCCCTGTTCGCTTTTTATGGCGGTCATGCAAAGGCCATGAAATTTCAAAGCCATGAATGGAGGACTGATTTTTAACTACAATGATATGTAAAATATGTAACAAAAGTTATTTCAATTAATAAGAAGTACATGGAAGAATAAGCTTCGTAAGAGTAGTTTGTGAGTAGAGAAAGTGGTGTAAATGTAAATAATATTTTTACTTTCTGTATCATATACATAGTAGGTAGAGAAAGTATTATATTTCACCCAAAAATTCGAATATTTTGAGGCCCTTAAATGCGTGTGAGTCTCTAAACAGCTTAACTCAAAGAGGAATGCCAAATAAATACCGAACAAGGTGTTTAAGATCCGTCCCTTCCAAAGATGCGACACATAGATTTTCAAGAAAATCCTTCCACCCGAACTACCCTTTACCTGAAAAATTTTTCAACTTTATATTTTCTCAAAAACACCTGTAACGATTTATTAAAGATATTTACAGGACAAATAAAATTTCTGGGAATAGCCTTTGAAGTCCTCTTCATTCGGAAGCAATTTTGTATAATCTTGTATAACTGGTAAACGTTAAGCGATAGACGAAAACGTGCTACACAAAAACTGCAGATATCTAGAAAACATAATTTATTTCAAGTAACATTTTTGATAGCACCATCCATTTCCCATATATCGATTATTAATGGTGAGAATTGTTCAATACTTAGCCATTCCTTTAAAGTCCTGTCGATATTCAGTTGTTTCTCGTGATGTTATGGAAACAATATGGAATTTTAAGACCAGCATATAGCGTCGGGTTCTTAAACATTTGACTATCGCTCTGTGTCATGACGAAAAGTGTAATGCAGTTATTTCCGGAAAGGTTTATCTCGATTAGAATGAAGTAAGTAGGAAAGTAAACTTTCGTAAGAATAATTGTAAACATAGTAATAAGCGTCAGAGGGCAGAGAAAGCCATGTGAATGTGACACATAGGAATTTTTTATATTTCCTTTAAATGTTCTGGAAACTCTTATTCCGAACTTTACTGGTTCCATTTTATTCACTTTTTGTCCAGTAAATCTCTATTTAGAATCTGATAATGGCGCAGTATTACGGAAACACTAAGCAAAATGGAATATGTCTGCCTCTTTAAGAAGTTGAAGGCGCTGCTGTCATTACTGTGACCACATAAAAGAGCCGATACGTGCGAGTTGGCAGGAAGAGGGCGTCCTCTTTTCTTCAAACCTTCTGCGGCAAAAAAAGCAACAGCGCATACGATCGGTTTCACTCTATTGACATAGTGAAAACCAGGCCGCTTTCACAGCAACGGTCTGGTAACGTTTGCAGCTGTGTAAAGGAGAACAGTCTTGTTAATATTTTATAGCATAGATATAAGTACCATGATTCTTTGCTAAAATGTGCATTATATGTTCTATCTCTCACAAACATTGTAGCCGGGATTTATTATTTATTATAGAAATACTAGCTGACTTACCCAGTGTCACACGGTTAGCATTTTACACTCTAGTGAGGAAATTAATTTCATTTACCTCCTCCGTTCTTTACGAAATTATTGTACATTGATCTAGAGGGGTTTTACGCTAAATCTCCCTCTTTACACCTTATAATGGTAATTTTTACAGTCCCAAAAATGACAAATAGTGGATGATAAAATCCTCCCATAACCATGCAAAAGGATTTAAAACAATAACGGAATATCCTACTTCTTTAACGTCCCCGACAATATTTCAAGTTATGAAAATGCTGTGTAATGTATGGGGGTCAATTGAATGAAAACGAGACAGAAAAAAGGTAAGTAAACTGTTTATTATTTCAAAAGTAATCGCCATAACTATTCATACATTTATCCCACTGTGACACAGGGCGATTAAAGCCTTCATAGAAAAATGTTTGCGGTTGCATACGGAACCATGATTGTACCCAGACGTGCACCTCTTCGTTCGAAGAAAATGACCGGCCACGAGTGTCTTCTTGAGGGCTCCAAATATGTAGAAACCGCAGAGGGAGAAATCTGTACTGTATGGAGGAGTGTAAGAGCTTTCCAGTGGAACTTCTGCAGCCTGTCGAAACAACCTTGGCAACATGTGGGCGGGCATTACCGTGCAATAAAATGTTGCGTCCGTCAACATTCCTGGGCGTTTGGACTTGATGGCGCGCTTCAATTTTTGCAATGTTTGCACGTACGTTTACTGTGCGTTAATAATGGCGCCGTGATCCAGAAAGTCAATGTGCAGCCGGGCCCCTGCAGTCAAAGAAAAAAGTAATCACGACTTTTCCGGAGCTGGCGTACGCGGCTTAGGATTTTTCGGAAGGGGTGAATCAATGTGCTTCTATTGTTTCCTCTGACGCTTGCTCTCCGAATCAAAATGATGATACCATGTTTCATCTCCCGCGAAAATACCGAACACGTAACGATATTCTTCAATGTGATACCGTTCCAGGTGCTACAGTAATGTTGACATTCTGTCCACCTTCTGCTCCTTAGTGAGGCTGTGCGCACAGATTTTTCGGTACTTCAGATGCTCTGTCAAGATGCCGTGAGCGGTATCGTGACTAATGTCCAACATAAGCCGAATGTCATCCACCATCCGCCGTCGGTCGCTTCTGACGGCAGCATCCACTGTATCAATGACAGCAGGAGTAATGACACAATGAGCCTGTTCTGGCGTATTGTTGTCTTCTAATGACTCCCAATCTTCTCGAAACAGCTTATTCCACTCAAACACGCGCACGTGACATGCTGTGTTCACCGTACATAGCAAACATTCGAGCGTGAATTTCGCCTCCTGACATTCTCTCCGCTGTAAACCTCCCTGCTCCACTTTCCCAACCTCCATAGTGATGCCGGAAGCGTACAGACTCGCTGATCTCACTTCGAACACGTCTAACAGACAAACGGCACAGCGGTGAAGGTTCGCGTAGTGCCGTCCTGACTCCCAATAGAGGGCACTTCTATACACACACGCACCTACCAGCGCTACCCAACTCCGCGCCATGCTTTTTATATAGTCTGTCTCGTTTTCATTTAAGTGACCCTGATATACGTATCCTTTGGCGGTGGAAGAATCCTCCATCAGAATGGTTGAGTAATTTCTTAGATAATTATATTAGGTTAAATTTTGATCCTTCTTTCGGTACCATAATTATTTAATATCATACAAGCTACACAATTTACACATAATGCAGAAAGCCTGAGCATATACAACAAAATAACATTCCACACTCACAAACCACCAGGTTAACCTCTTTGGAAAGGGCTCACCTTTCCAAAATAAGTTAATAAAGTCACTCAGGTTTTGAGACTTTTCCGTACATACACATTTGCAGTATTTCATAAATGGCAACTAAAGAAAAAAATACAACACAGAATCGATTGTCGCCTTTTAAACTCTGTCTTCTATTTGTTGAAGAGTTACATCATGGCCATCTATGTATATTCCTTACAAAAATGTAACCGGCTTTTTTTTTCATTGATTGTTGGAACGTGGAGTGATGGAAAAGTAAGCTAAGCAATGGAGAAATACAAAGGGTGATAAACTTAATGATTATTATATGAGCGACAAAAACAGGGACGGAAGAGAAAGAGACAATAAAACTAAAATACTTTATGCGTATAAGAAAAATGCAAGCAAGATACATGATAAAGGCAGAGCCGTGAGAGGGATAGATATATTTCTTAAAAATCTGATATGATACATTTACATGACTTTCTCTAGACACCATCGTTTATTAGCGGGTATACAAACTAACTTTATTAATATTTCTGCTTACTACATTTTAATCCAGACAATACTTTGCAGAAATAGCTACATTACATATTTCGTTATAGATACAAAGAGAACAGCGATAGTCAAATGTTTAACAACTAGACGCTATATGCTGGCCTTAAAATTCCATACTGTTTCCATGACATCGCGAGAAACAATTGAATACCTTTAATAGCGAATACCTCAGAAATGGCTTATGCCACAAAAAACCTATTTGAAATAAAGTGTGCATTTTAAAGAGATCTGCAGTTTTTGTGTAGTGCGTTTTCATATATCGCTTAACGTTTACCAGTTATATGTACAAGTTTATACATAATTACTTCGGAATGAATAGGACTTCATAGACATTTTCATAAAATTCAATATATACGTTTTATTTGTCATGTAAATGTCTTTAGTACAATGTATTTTAAACAAAATCGTTGGAGCAATTTTTTAGAAACCAAAAATTTCGAAAGATGTTACACGTAAGGGGTGGAAGATTTTCTTGAAAATCTTCATGTCCTATCTTTGGAAGGTACTGAACCTAAATAACAAATTTTGTTTTTGAGTTATACTGTTCAGACACAGTCACACACAACACAAACACAGACCTTTTTTCTAAACATGTTTCCTTTTTGGATTTAGGAGGCCCTCAAAACATGTATTTCCGGTGAAATCTCGATATTAAATTTTTGTGTGAAATACAATACTTTCTCTACTTACTATACGTGGCTGAGAAAGTAAAAATCTCCTAACTGAAAACCAAAACGCCACGGAGCCTAGCAAAAAGTAGTCCTTAAAATGGAATAAATATCGGATCAAATTGGTAGTAGAACGTAAATATTTTTAAGACCGAAATAAATGTATTTAATTTTTTTTGTATAATCTTCGGTAAAAATAAATATTCTATTGTATTCTTGTTTTCATACTCTGTGGAGTACAGGAATTATTTTCTACTCCATGGAATACTCTACCAAGAACCAAAGCCTTCTGCGCATGCATGTTCTTTTAGAACTCCAATGTGTTCGTATTCAAGTACAAGGGCCTTACAAATCCGTTTTGATATTTTATTAATTTATGAAGCAAAATTATAAGGTGCGTTATTGACCATGTCTGTCACAGTGAATTGGGCTTTTCAATGGTGAAAGAGTGGTTTTTGAGATTTCCCTACATACACCCACACATACATACACATTTTCTCTCCTTATAATATAGACTATTACTGTGTCATACAGGAAGTTATTGATGTACTTGCTTCGATATTTCGACCGTATTATCTCCACTCATCCACCAAACTAACACTTTCTGTACTAGATTCGGAACCAACTATGATTAACAACTGCTGTGCGTTTGACATCTCTCAAAACCAGTGTCTTACCCCTGACTATTAGGCAACTTTTCCGACACAGCAGTGTTACATGGGTGCTGTGATTTCAGGCGGTGCTAGCGCTTGTAACGGAAAAGCAAACAAACATTGATACCCATTATACAGAGCAGGCGGATGAGCGATTAGACCGCTCGCCTCCCACCAAGGAGCTCCGGGTTCGATCCCAGGGGCCTGTATGTGAGTGGACGAAGCGGCGTCTGGGCTAGTTTTCCCCAGTTTCTCTCGCCATTCATTCCACCAATTGCCCCACCATCACCTTTCCTTTCACCCATTTAACCTTCATTTCATGTCATCTTCTTCGTCACTATTATACCTGGCTACGGCCCAATCCCTCAATTCTGGTTCTTCATTCTCCGATTCCATGTCCGTCTACTCCTCTACAGACCTCTGTCGGAGTAAGGACGCGCGATTGTAAGTCCTAGGGGATGCAAGCCCTACTAAAGTGAAGCGTAAGCCCAGTAAGTAATACAATCCCACACATTTTGACAAAAACAATGAGTGTATTATAATCCCCAGGTGAACATTACTTATATTAAGAATACTTTGGTGTAAAACTTGAATATAAAACAAAAAATTATATACGTGCCTCTTCAGAAATTACGGGGATAAACTCTGCATGAAACTTTAAATTAATGTGAAGTATACATCGAAAATTATAAAGATAAACACATCAATAAAATCGTATTTTTCGAGAACATTTTCTGTTTATATTCCAAACATTAAAATGCATTGTCTACTCATTGGTTCCCGAACTTATACCCGAAGGTATATTTTATTTTTGCACAATCCCTGTTTTCTATGTCTTCTTGATGATAGAATTTAGAATATTTACAGAAAAGGAAATTTGTAATAACCGGGCAGACAAAATATAAAGCAAATTTAGACATCATATGAATGTGTTGCCAAAAAAATGGAACTATGAAGAAAGAATTCGAAATTGTTATGAAGTATACATTTTAAAGCCAAAACATCCTATACTTTGAGAATTTGGAGGAGGATTACTTAATAGTTTCAAAAAGAGGCTTTTTAAATATTTATCTACATCTATATATAGTATAAGAACTTAGTAAAATCCCTCGATCTACCGATGCGCGAGTATTCAGGAGCGATAAATCGACCCCACTCTACGTGTCTTTTGCCTTGAGCTACCGAGTTATCCAGTGAGGTGCCTTAAAGAGGAAGTGGGTTAATACGCGGGAAACAAGTTTTACGTCACTGTTATGAACACAGCAATTTTATAGTGTAGAAAAATTTAATAGTATTCCATTTACATCGTGATAACTCAAAAACTAAAATCCTTATTCAAGTTTACTGCAGGAGGGATGTTAAAGAGCACAGTTTCGAGATGATGCTAATGATGTGTGATTGGTCTCCCAGTAAACAAATTTAAAGCCGCTGGTTTTCTTTGTAAAGCTTCAATTGAAATGATTTGCATCATAAAATTCAATCAGCGAGGAACTTTCTTCCTTAAAGAAATAGCTGGGGGAGATAAGGCTATGAAATACCACATAAAGTGTGCATTAACTTTTGGAAGATATCCCATGATAATACCGCATGTATGTGAAATGCTATCGCTAGTTATATGCAAACACTTGTTTTCATACCCAGTCTTTGCGTGGCCTGTCACAGCAATCTCAGAGAATTATTATTGTGTGTGTCTTTAATCCTGCCTCTAAGTTGGATAGATATAACAGCGTGTGATAAACGATTTTGTGAGAATAAAATAAAATGGCTTTGAAATTCATACTCTTTGCATGACGAGAAAAAGAGGAATAACCATTAACCAGTTGAGAACTGTATCTACAAGCATTTGAAAATCCAAACCAATAATAAGTTAAGCCCCGGGAATGGTTAAGTTCATAAAATTTGTATTCTACATAAATTCTGTTCTTTAACTAGTTCTAAATTGTTTGTGTGAAAAATAAAGGTGTCTATCTCGGAGAGGACCCCGAAACCGGAGTAGAGAACCCCTCCACGCGTGACTCCTGGGAGGGAAGGATGAGGGGAGAGACCCGAAGGGCTACCAGATCCGGATGCAAACGGGCGCAAGCATTGACGGGTCCCTAACGTTTATAGATAGAACGCACCCTAAGCCGCACGGTCCCTGCCCACAGGACACTAACTTTCAGGGTCCCCCGGAGCGGAGCCCCACGCTGAGGAGAGAATTCGCAGCGACGCCAGGGAAGGAACCTTTACAGAGCGCAAGCCACTGCCCGCCGAGCACCGTTGCGTGCTTCTACAACCCTGAAATAGATGATAAGGAAGATGATGTGTATAGGAATGAGAGGGAGCAGAGTCGTGGTACCACCCCAGCATTCGCCACGAAAAACACATGGGCCAAAGGGGGCGGTCGCCGGAGATCGATCCGAGAACCCCTCGAATACGGGACCCAGAATAAACGCCAGGGGAAATTTTTTGTGTAGTAAGATTTTGTCTATCTCTTAGGTTTACTAGTTATACAAAGGTCATTCAGAAGGAGGAGAACTCCACAGGCTGTTCCCAGAAAATTCAAGATATAGATTTTATATCTTGTAAGTATATTTAATATATGGGTTTTTAATCATAACGTTAGAGCATTTTTTTTTTGGAAAATAAAACTTTTCATATAAAGGTTAGTTTGTGGTGGGGGATTTTATTGAACATCTTCCTGTCGCATCCTAGGAAGATAATAAATTTAAATACCAGTGTTCGCATTTAACCAACTTTTCAATTCTGAGTCATGCTGTTCACAGACACGTGCCTTCTTCTGAAAATGTTACTTTTTTATTCAGAAGGGACTCAAAACATGTACTTTCAGTGAAATCTCGGTATCCAAATTTTGCGGAATTGCACTTATATGTTGTTGTTGGGCGAAGGTCTACCAGGCAAGAGCCTTACCCCAAGACCCCATCCTGAACGCAGGGCTCTCCAACCGTGGGGGTTTCCCATGAGGCCAATACCTTGAGTCTAAAAACGCTCTCCGCTTACGCGAGGATGGAAGTGGATACGCCACTTACGCGCGTCACACTGAAAGGGCGACTACCGAAAACCACGGTAGGGCCGACAGCAATCTAGCATGCCGCCTACCAACTCTCACTCATAGTTGGTGCCGGAGAACATCGGGGCGTCTCACAACCCGCCTGGGCGGAAAGCCAGCCAGGTGTACCCAATCTCCCATGGGTATCGGAAACCACTGCCCCGCCGAGTGCAACCCAATCCGAACAGCTCCCCATCTGGAGGGGCTCGAATGTTCGGCCCGGCGTACTTCTAGTATCGTCAGAAGTACCACAAGTGCTCAGGGTACACAGCTCCCACACCACGGCAGCTGAAGCGGTCGGAACAACCCCCCTTACGGGATGCACTTAAAGTAAGAACCGAGCGAGATTGCTCCGCAGTAACGTGCAAGGCTCGATTGCTCGCATTCCAGAGCTCCTGGATTCGATTCCTGTAGCCGAGACACTGATCATGGGTTTATCGTGGTTTTCCTGGTTGACAAGGCGAATGCAGGTTTGGCTTCTCTTCTATCATGAATTTTCTTTCTCTGTTTTCCTATCATTACACTCCCCTTTTCATGTTTCGGATAAGCTTAGGGACTGGTCGGTATCGGACAGATGGCGCAAACGCTTGCTGTTTGGAGTGTTCCTCAGGGTCCTGCCAGATGGAAGCCTTCTCCGAGGAGCCAACAGTGTGAATGAGTCACCAAACTTAGAATCATTAGGGACCTCTGCACGTCACTGTCGGCCGACCTGCCTACGGTTCCTTCACCTCGTACATTGCTGCTGGGAGCGCTAAGTCGAGAGGCGAGGTGTCCCATTCATTCTCTAGTCATCCATTCATTCATTCATTCATTCGTAAGTAGGTAGCAGAGAAAATAATAGATACATTTTTGGGGCAACGAATTCCAAACAATTTCAACTATGACTGCTGTTTTGTTTATTTATGGACGCTCTTTAACTGCTGTGGTCCTTAGCGTCCCATTCTATGTTGGGTGAAAAGACCGGAAATTTTGCTCAAAGGCCTCTTTATCACGCTTGAGGTTCTTTTAGATGCTGTAAATCCACGACATGGAACCACCGGCTTTACATCCGTTCCGAAGGAAGCCATGCTAAGGATTTTTACGCCCGAAAAAATCCATTACCCTCCGCGACCTCGAGAACCAGAGGCTAGCATGGTAAACACTACACCACGGAGGACGACATTTTCCGACTGAATTTTCATTATTCACCGTACATGGTGTTATTTTGAGTTTGGGCTGGGCCGCCTTTCACATGGTTCGGGGAGTTCGTTTTTACCAGTGCGAATGGGTGGATCTGTTTTGGCAAGTTTCCTGAATGGCTTAATAGGCCGAATATTTTGTAAGTTATAGTAGGGCTTCCTGACTGGTGCATTCATATGGGTTCGTCCATTCCTTTTTTTTCAAGAAGCTTGCATTTTGGCTATAAAATGTAGTTATTTTGTGGAGCCATAGGCGGATTTATATCTTCTAACATTCTGTAATTGCCTTTTTTGGGGTCTGATCATTTGAGTTACTTTATTTGTAGTTTGCGAGTTTCTTTGGGCGTTTTAGACAATGTTTAATTACTTCTAACTCTTGTTACTTTGCTAAGTTGTATTCAAATTGTTAAGTTGTTTGGAGTTTATTTAAATTGTTAGTTTTTCCATCTTTTACTCATATTTTTAGTTTGCTCAGAGAGTATGTAAATTGTTAATATTTTTATTTTTTTATTTTTTAATAGAGTCAACTGAAAAATTCAATGTGACAGCCGGGATTTGAACACTGTTCTCCATGCTCTCCGGGTGGCTGCTCTAACCATTGAACTACTGCAACAACATGCCAGTGGGGCATTGAATTCCCCAATTGACTCAATTTTGGTTCCCAGACAGATCTGAATATTAAAAACTTGCCAAGACTGCGTAAGGTCTGTAAGAAGTACAATTAATTAATTTCAATTATATATATAATAATCATAATAATAATACTTAAGAAACCCATAAACACCCAGCACTGTGATTGCCACTGAGATTGTCATCTCGAGTGATATGCCATTGGTGGTCTATCTGGGAACCAAACTTGAGTCAATTGGGGAATTCAATGTCATACTGACATGTTTCACAGTAGTTCAATGGTTAGAGCAATCGCACGGAGAGCGGGAGAACCGTGTTCAAATCCCGCCTGTGACATTGAATTTTTCAGTTGACTGTACTAAAATTTGCCAAGAGTGGCTAAGGTATGTGAAAACTATAATTCGTTAATTTCATTTAATTATATATAATAATAAATTGTTAACATGTTCAAAGTTGATCCAGTGATCTATTTTTGTGAATGACTTAGTTTACTGCATGAGGGGAATTATTTTACGGTTGTGCTGTTTGTTTAATGACCAGGTAAGCGTACGATAAAGTGATACAGATAAATGGCTTAAATTTGTATGTATTTATGTTAAAAATGTACTTGATCTACTCACCTTCTACAATAATAATAATAATAATAATAATAATAATAATAATAATAATAATAATAATAATAAAAATACCAGACGAGGGCAGTCCAGAAAGTCCCAGACGTTTTGGCCTATCGTGGCGATGAGTAGGGCTAGAGCCACCATCTTGATCTCATAACGTTCCTACATTCAGTACGCATCCAGCTGTGGTAGCGTCTGAGCCTTCCTTACTGTGGTCTCTGTGAGTTGTTAAAATGTGCGCTGTAATAGAAAATCCCGCCACTTGTGAAGTGCGGTTGGCTAAAAAGAACAAAACAATTGAAATTGATCGGCAACTTTGTGATGTTTACAGGCAGGGAATAATGAGTGAAAGCCGAGTCAGGCAATGGTGCATTGATTTTAAAAATGGCCGTACCAATGTTCACGACGAGGATCGCAGTGGCAGGCCTAGCCTTATGACTGATGAACTGTCAATATAAATCAATGACAAAATTCGTGAAAATCGTCGTTTCACGATTACATAACTTTCGGAACATTTCCCCCAAATTTCACGGAGTTTGGTGCATCAAATTGTGGTCGAGAAGCTTGGTTACCACGAATTTTGTGCTAGGTGGGTTCCGAAAATGCAAGACCATAAAAAACAGAGACTGGCTGCAGCACTGACCTTCCTCCAAGATTTCAACAAATATGGTAACGCTTTACTCGATCGTATCGTAACCGGGGACGAGACTTGGGTGAAGCATGTCAATTGTGAAACAAAACAGCAGTGGATGGAATGGGGACACACACGTTCTCCCAAGAAACCAAGAAAGTGTTTGCAAACGCCGTCAGCAAGAAAGGTCATGCCTACTGTGTTTTGGGACTCTAAGGGCGTGCTTCTCGTTGAGTTTCTGGAACGTGGAACAACAATAACCTCAGAGAGGTATTGTGAAACACTAAGAAAGTTAAGACGTGCCATACAAGATAAGCGTCGGGGAAAACTTAGCAGCAATGTGTTGTTTCTTCACGACAATGCACGCCAACCCACGGCCAATTGTACCCGAAAACTCTTGGATGGTTTTGGATGGGAGGTGTTTGACCATCCACCATACAGCCCGGATTTGGCGCCGAGCGACTACCACCTCTTTCCAGCGATGAAGAAATGGCTTGGTACATAGCGCTTTGACACTGACGCTGTGTGTACCAGTGGTTGAAGTCGCAGGCGGCAGATTTCTACAGAGAGGGTATTGAAAAACTTGTGCCACGGTATGATAAATGCCTCAATTTGAATGGCAATTATGTAGAAAAATAGCTTAAGAGTGTACCTTTCAAATATAGATAATAAACGTTAATATTTGCGTTTTTAATTGTTTATTTCAAAACGTCTGGGACTTTCTGGATTACCCTTGTAATAGTATCCGAAAACTCATGAGATTGGACATTGTTGCATGCTCATTCTGCATATGATGCTGTAACTGTATTGTGGCAAACCTGTGTTAAATAAACCCAGTATATAAAATGTTGAATGTTTTAAACAAATGCATGGGGAACAGTCTTGCTTTTACTCCATGTCCAAGATCCGAACGCTTCCTATTTGAGGCACCACCATTTTAATAATGTGAGTACGAGACACGTTTAAGAGTGTACATATAGGAAAGATCCATTACTATCAATTCAAACCTACTTTCCTTCAAAGCGGATTAATGAACAAAATACATTTAGTGATTGTTTCTTAAGGTTAGCGAAACATTTCTATAATACAGTTATGGTCGTATTACCTCACAGTTAGAAGTTGAAGCAAACAAATCTTCTATAAAGAATTTTATACATATTTTAGCCATTATATATAAAGTTAACATAAGTATCAAGGAATTCAAGTTATGCCCCAAGGGCTCGAAACAAACAGCAGTAAGAAGAGCGAGTAGTGAAATACTTGTTCATAACTACAGCAAGTGTAGGAACCACAGATACCACAACAAAGAGTCAACTCCGACGACATGAGAACTTTCCTTACCTCAGGATATGCAAGAGAAATGTAGATATAAAATGCTTTGAGAGACTACTGTCTCAATATTAGATGCGTGTAGACATGCCATGGCCAGGATTCGAACCATGGATCTTCGGTTTGGCAGGGCATTGTACTTGTATTACTACTTTCTACCATCTACCTACTAGGAGGAGAAGGTATTGCGTTCCACCCAAAAATTTTATACCGAGAGTTCACCAGAAATTCTTGTTTTGAGGCCCCCCTAAACCAAATAAAGCATTTTTAGAAACAGGTCCGTGTGAGTGTGTGTGCGTTTGTGAAACAGCATAACTTGAAAACGAAAAGTTGGATAAATAACAAACTTGTTATTTATGTTCAATATATTCAAAGATGCGACACAAATATTTTCAAGAAAAATCACCCACCACAAACTATCCTTTACATACAACATTTTTCGAAATATTTAATGTTCTGAATATAGTTCTAACGTTTTGTTTTAAAACATTATATATTACAGATGTTTACATAACAAATAAAATATTTATCTTGAATTTTCTGGGAATAGACTGTGAAGTCTTCTTCGTTCGGAAAGGGTTTTGCAAACTTGCATAACCGGTAAACGTTAAGCGATAGCCGAAAACGTACTAAACAAGAAAGGTAAATCTTTAAAACTCACAATTTACTTAAAATAACTTACTTTGTGTCATGAGCCACTTTCGAGATATCCGTTACTAATGGTTCCAACTGTGAAATACCTAGCATTTATTTTAAAGTCCCTTCAACATTCAGTTGTTTCTCGCGATGTCATGGAAACAGTATGGAATTTTAAGGCCAGCATATAGCGTCCAGTTGTTAAACATTTGACTATCGCTGTTCTCTTTGTATCTATAACGAGATGTGTAATGTAGCTATTTCTGCAATCGTTTGTCTCGATTAAAATGTGATGGAGAGAAAAATAAACGTTCGTAAGAGTAATTTGTAAACCCATTAATAAATGACGTCAGATTTTGCAGAGGAAGGCTGCATGCACACGTGTGTGTGTAAATAGCATAACACAAACAGAAATCTGGATAAATACTAACCTTGATATTTAAGTTCTGTATCTTCTCCAACTCCAAAATACAATTTATGTGGCAAATTTGTCGTCATTTTTTTATTCTTTCAAAAATTGCTTAACCATTTTAACTATTAGTCTTCTGTAAAGTCCTCTTTGTTCTGAATGATTTATTGTATAATTTCGGTAAACTGTAAGGGGTAGACAAAATTTTACTACACAAACCGTGTAGATATCGTTAAAGCACACAATATATATTGTGGCATATTCATTTTATTGTCATTATCAGACGCACTGTTTTGCCGCATTGTTGCCAACAGACGTAGCATTATTGGGTCTCCTTAGTTATATTTCGGTTTGACGGTCTTTCTTTTGGGTGCGGACCACGCCAAAGGGAAGGATCGGTTTGAAATTGACTGGTATGACGTCAGCCCTGTCTGGCTTTGGCTAGACACGTTTGGTGGTGGCAAGATAGCGTCACTCGAAAGTAAGTGGTCGTTGGAACCAGTCATGTGTGGCCGGTCTATGGTCTGTGGCATCTCCCTTCATGATGTTTCCTTTGTTAACTATGTAGTGAAACCGAACGTTTTGTGAATAAATTCCAGGTAATGTGTGTTATGTAATCTTTTAATGTAATATAAACCCCACGCCTTCCTCTTAAATCTACACACCAAGGTACCGGACTTTTTGCTGCCAGCGAGTTGCCCTCTTCCCCATGTGCGTGTTGGGGTAGCCTAAATTAATAATTTTCTGGTAACCTTTTGGCCTTCACCCCAACATGTATCAATATCTAATACATTAGTTTGTGGAATTAACCATTTTCGAGATGTTCTTTGCTACTTTTTTTATTGTTCCACTTATACCCCGCCTTTAACTGCAATGGTCACATCGCGGCCACTTGCCTTTTTACCTTTGAAACATATTGGTGTTAACTCGTGTATAGTTGTCATTGAATTTTTTTTCTTTTTAGGCTGTATACATTAGATCACAGTCACATTCATACTTCGAGGGTATGGTGAGGATAGAAAAAAAATCTGACTAGGGAAAGAATTCCTTTCCAGCCGGGAATTGAACCCGGAGCCCTTCGGGTGTTCTACCGACTGAGCTACGGGACCGGTTCGTTGTTAGTGGTTTGGTTTTTTTAAATGCTTACACTTTTCTCTGTTAGTTTTCTTCTCCTGAATTATGCAAAGACCGTAGAATTTACCGAACGGGATGGCTTAGGTGGTAATATCCGTGGTCCGCATTCGAGAGGTCCCGGGTTCAATTCCTTGTGGTAGCGGAGACTAAAAAGTTGATAATTTTCTGTGGGAGTGTTGGTTATTAAACCGACAACACCGCATATTCAAGCCGACAGTTAACAGTGTTAGAAATTGGGCAATTAATGCTTAATTAAATAATCAAAAACACTTTAAAAATCTGTCCGTTTCGTTAAGAGTATTAATTCTGAATAGTTTTAAGTAAAAGAATATAGCATTCTCGATAATAAGTACACTGCCGTTTGTGAAAATTGCAACACCAAGAAAGAATTTCCCAAATAACTCCAAACTTGGTGGAAGTGTAGAAGAGTGTGCAAGCAATAAGTGATTAGGTTTGCAGAGAGATGGGCCAGCAGAGCCCTCTCGTGTCGGTCCGACAAGGTCAGTGTTGCGCCCAGTGCAGTCAGTACAGAGCTGTCAAACAAGGTAGAAACAATAAAGTGAGTGCCAGTATGCCTCGTCGACGTCAAAGGGCGCCATATTGGCATGTGAGTAAGTTTGAACAAGGCAGAATGATCAATCTCCGGGAAGCGGGTTTGTCATACCGTGACATTTCGGCTCGTACAGTGCTGCTACGACAATGATGCGTGTGTGGAAGCAGTGGATAGATGAAGGTCGTACGCAGCGAAGATCGGGTACTGGACCACGGAACATGACCACAGCACGGGATGATCGTCATCTTGTTCGCATGGCCATAACGGGCCTTACAACTTCATCCACAGTGTTGGTTTGACGCTGGAGCACTGTAACCGGTGTGAACTTGTCTCTATCAAGTTCGTCGCCGTCTGCTGCAGGTTGGACTGGTTGCATGCATGCCATTACGTCGGCTTCCATTGTCCAGAAACAACAAGCTCCTCCGACTGCAATGGGCACGTGAAACTGTCACTGGGGTAGTCTTTTCGGACGATTCCGCTTCAACGTGTCCTACAGTGATGATCGCTACGTGCCTGGAGGTACCATGGTGAGCGCAACCTGGAGGCATCTCCACAGTCCACATTTCAACAGAACAATGCCCGGCCACATATTGCGAGGAATGTACAAGCCTTCTTCGAAGAGCGACTGGTACCATTGCTTCCCTGGCCTGCACGTTCGCCTGACATGTCGCCCATCGAACATGTCTGGGATATGCTTGGTCGGCACCTGGTGCGTCACGGTCCTCCAATAACCAGTGTCACAGATTTGTGGGCTCGAATTCAAACTGCGTGGAGGGGAATCCCTCAGGAACTTATTCAGAACCTTTTTGTTTCAATGCCAAGGCGAATAACAGCTCTAATTGCAGAGCATGGAGGCCACACCAAATACTGAATATTAGTGCTCAAAGGTCATGCATAGATTTGAAAAGTTTATCATTTGTTACTTGTCATGTACCTAAACTGTGGTGTTAAATTCATGCGTGGTGTTGCAATTTTCAGAAGCGGCAGTGTATGTATATGGCTATATTAATTTGTTAAAATAATAAATTTTGAAGTTGTAAGCGCTGTGTATACCAATATTAATGTTGCATTTAAATTTCCTGTCCCTCATTTCCTGAGCCCATCATCTTTCTTATCGTGTATTTCAGGGTTGTAGGACCAGGCGACGGTATTCGCCGGGTTGCACGTGGATGGGGATATGCGTTCTGTAGAGGCTTCTTCCCTGGCGTCACTACTCAGGCATGTCTCTCCCCCGAGTGGGTTCCATCCGATAGAGGGTTGCCGAGTGTTTAGAAGCTTGTGGGTAGGACCACATGGAGCCGGATGCGTTCAATCTGAAAACGTTTGGGACCCCATCCATGCTGCGGCTGTCGACATCCAGATCTGGTGACTCTTCGAATCTCTCACCTCAACCCTCCCTCCCAGGGGTCACGTAGGAAGCAAAAAGGGCCGTTACGGCCTATTTGCGGTTTTCTGCACCGGTTCCGGGGCCCTTTCAGGATATGCATCCTTACCCTTTATATTTAAATAATTAAATTGTGTTTCTGTAAAATATATTACATGGTGTAAAATATTAATAAATTAAAAAAGATGCTCCTAAACTCAAAATGCTTAGTTTGCTATTGACTTCCTACTCTATAATTTTGCAATGAGTGCAAAAAAAACACAACGCATTTTAACATGTTTTAAAGGTACAATTATATGGATTGATAATTGTTTTAAATGCCACCTTCCTGACTGGAAAATCCTCCAATTTCCTTGCAACAAAACTCTCATACATAAACAAAAGCTGCCGTTTAAAATTCTCGACTTGTGTGAGAAGAACTCTGCAGCAGCGTACGTATGCTGCTTTTATCTGACGTGAGGGCGTTGTTAATCAGTTCATGTCCAAACCGACCATAAAACTTGCTTTTACGGAGAATCTGCAGACGGCGAGAAACACTGCCACTTGTAACAGCTCTGCTGGAACGTGATTTCAGAATCTGCAGTGTTTCACTCTGCAGATTTCCTCGCTGACAGAATTTGGGCTGACACTTTACTCACAAGATTAGAAATACCAAATTTACCAGCATCATACATTTATTGTGAGCTTATAAATAAGAAGAGAATTTTAAAATACAAAACTAGAAGGTATGAAAATATATATCATTTAAGCGGACCGATTAGTGAATTTTCAAAACCCAAAGTTCTCTACTCTACGTTTTTACCACATCTTATGCCCACGTAAAGAAGTGCGGTTGCAAGGTTTGTTGCATACACATTAAGTCATTCCTGAATTATACACTTTAAAACACACATTTTTGCTGTTTTATAAAAAGCTGTCCTTACGATACAATTTTAACAACTCCAAACAATATTCCAGATATATGTTCCTTATTGAGCTATAAAATACGCTTACAGTTGGCGAATTAAATATTTTGGACGACGCATAAGCAAAGTCCGAAATGATACATGGGTCCACTAAAACTTTTGCGTACTTGATGCATACAATATTTTTAGTAAAATGTCTCTAAATTAGTACCTACTGTATGAATATAAAAGGTACAATGAGTAATTTGTAGACATATTCGTACAATAGCCTGAATACTACGCTATGAACCGTACCAACGCCTCCTAGGAAGCATTGATCTAACAATACAAAATGCGGATATAGATGGTAGTGCTTATTCTGAGCTGTCGTTTCTAACAACGAGCTTATGGCCGAAAATATAGGTGAAAATCCCGAGGAAATTTCACTACGAGCCAGAAGCATTGAATCGGAACTACCAACAAAATCTCGGCAGCAGTATAAGAAGGAATATATTTCATATAAAGAGTTTTGCAAGATAAACAGTGCTTCTGTTGAAAAAGTAAATATGTTACTGACTTATTTATACGATAAATTAAAGATCGGAAGGCTGAAAGCTTTATCACTGCCATATGGATTTTGTTTCTTACTACGCTTAAGATTTCCGTAACGTGTTAACAGTCCACAAGCAATGTTTTAGAGATTAAAAGTTTTAAGGCTGGTTCACAACCACCCGGTAACGGTAACCAGAACGGAAACGAGAACGGGAAGCAAGAAATTTTGATTCACAACAGCCCGGTAACGAGAGCGGGAATGCATATCGATCACAAAGTGAAAGTCGATTTTGCGCATTGGGATTTCATTTGTTTTTAACTGACCAATGACATTGTTTCACCTACTTCCAATTTAGCCAAGCCAACGTCAAAATTCGATAGAGTAAACATTATCTAAATGCATATTCCATTACATTTCCGATCCCTCTACTTATGCCAAACTTTTATTCCTTTATTTAATGGCATACATTAAAATTGTTTATTCTTTTTTTCATTTCCACCGGATTTAGCTGTTCTTTGTAGCTTTTGCCATTGTTTTTAGGTAATAGCCAGTTTTGAGTTGCATATAAAAACTACAAATGATTCCTTCACCAGAGGAACCAACGCTGATTACATTTGCGGGTGTCGGCATGAGGTCAGGAAGCACATTTACTACTAATTCCTTCCAGTTTCATGTTTCCAGCTTGCGACTATAGAGAGCACTAGTGGCTGTTTCATGTCACGGCCGCTTAGAATAACCTCTAGAGTGAAGAGTCTAATATGCACAATAGGGATCTAATATGTCGTGCCCGGGAACGAGAACAAGAAAATTAAAAGTTGGGCAACTCTTCTTCCCGTTCCCGGGGGCCGGGAAGGCTTCCCGTCGGTTGTGAACATTCCCATTTGAATACATGTATTTCAACTTTCCCGTTCCCGTTCTGGTTACCGTTCTCGTTGGTTGTGAACCAGCCTTAAGCATTACAAATATATGGGGTTATTCTAAACGCTTATCGGGGTTCGTGACCTTTTTTTAGAAACCATGGAAAACATTATTATTATTATTATTATTATTATTATTATTATTATTATTATTATTATTATTATCGTTACAGATGTGGCTAGAGAAACTCTTAAAGTTCTGATCTGCGTTGACTATAGTGACAACAATTACCACCAGATGGCAGTTACAGCAGTGTTTACAAAATGGCAGTCAGCGGTTAGGAGAAAGCGTTTTTGTTCTTGAATATTGTCACGTGTGCCATTGGCAGGCGCTTACGTTATATTCATTTGGTAATATTGTACTGATTATTTTATGATACTCTGAATTTGGTTGGGATTTCATTTTGCATATTCTTAAAGATACAGAAGCTTTGTTAAGCTGGCTATGTAATAGAATGTAAGCAGCCAACCCCTTCCGCTGACAAAACCCCGTTCTAGAACAATTCGAATGCGTTACGCTGACTGGCTCTTACAAGTCAAACGTAGGGTGGTGGTACTCTATATTTAGCATAACCGCCGCCATATTTAAAAACCCTTCCTGAGTAGCCTTAAGCTATATAAAGAGCTGCAGACTCCGATTTGGGAACTGTTGGTCTTTGCTCTTGTTCCTGCATTTCGACGCGGCGCTCCGGAGCTTTCCACTTACTTGCGATGACACATTCTCGACACATCTCTCAAGGTAAGAACGTAGGTTACTACTCCCTTCTCAGCTTATAATAATAATACCAGAGATAATGACCCAGGTTAGAGAACCCTGCTATTGTAAACCAAACACTTGCCAACTGAGAATCTTAAGATACTGCTCAATACATTAACATTGTTTAAGCCAAGTTGTTGCCATTGCTCTACCATCCAACATCCTAAGTAGCTGTCCCGTCACAACCCTTATGGCTGTGACAATATCACGAAGTGACCTTCCATGTGAGTGGAAAGGTAAATAAGCTAAACATTCGAATTTGGGTAGCAACAAATCCCCATTGTTACGTGGAACAAGGTGAATGTGTTCACGGCAGTTTCAAAGACGAAGGTCTGCGGCCCGTTATTCTTCAAGAAACAGGCAGTGTCGGGTCTGATTTACCTGCACAAGCTTATAGAATGGCTGTTACCCCAGTTGAGTGAAGACATGGACGATTACGTGCTGCAACAGGATGGTGCACCACCTCATTTCCACAGGGACGTTAGGGCAATTTTAAAGCAAGCTCTACCACAACGATGACCGGACGCGGAACGAATTATGATCAGATGCTTTTACTCTGGCCGCCATGTTCAGCGATTTAACACCGTGTGATATAAATCGTGATACGTGATCTTTAACGTATTCCCATTCTTCGTATGGGGATACGCTAAAGATCACGTATTTATTCCTTCTCTACCAGTAAATATGCTGGAACTGAGGCAGTGCATCCGAGCCGTCTTCCTAAGCATCACCGCTAACAACTTGGTGCGTGTATGGAAAGAAAGAGACTACCGATTAGATGTGACAAAAGGGGCACATATTGAGCATCTGTAATGTATGTAAAAACTTATGGCTTACAGTACACGAGAGGTGGCGAAAAAGTGCTTCGCGAGTTATTTTGACTCGCAGGCGCCGTTCCCTCTCTGCAACCGTCCCTTTGTTTTACACGTGCTGTGAGTGATGCAGTACGTGTTGCATATTTGGTGACTCGCGGAAGGAAGTCGTTTTCGCCACCCTTGCAGTACACAATAAAACACGAGTTTTCTTCCTACGTTAATTGCACTGTGTGCTATAATTTTTTTGTAAACCCGACAAGCATTTAGAATAACCCTGTATATACTTATCAAAGATGCATGCGCTTGGTGGCACAACAATGTTGCCTTACACAATAACTGCAGAGCAAGTTTTAGTTAGCAAATATTTGGGAAACTGTTAAGAACTTTTACTCTGATAATTTAAAAATTGGATGTGGTACATCACATGACGTTCTTTACATTCTATAGCATATTAGCGGGTATAAAACTATTCTTACTAAAGCATATCTTTCTGTCTACCACATTTTAATCCAAGTAAACCTTTACAGAAACAGCTACATTAAACATTTCGTTATAGATACAAAGAGAACAGCGATAGTCAAATGTTTAACAACTGGACGCTATATGCTGGCCTTAAAATGCCATACTGTTTCCATGACATCATGATACACAAGTGAATGTCCAGAGGACCTCAATGACAAAGTATTGAACAATTCGAACCATTAATAACGAATATCTCGGAAATGATGATGCCACAAAAAACTTATTTTAAGTAAACTGTGTGTTTTAAAGAATCTATGGGCGATGGATTTCTTTAGGCGTAAAAATCCTTAGCATGGATTCTTTCGGAAGGGAAGTATAGGGAAGGGAAGGGTGGTCCCATGGCAAGGATTTACGGCACGTAAAAGAACCTCAAGTCTGATAAGAAGGCCTCTGAGCAAAATATCTGGGCTTTAATGCGGAGAATGGGACGCTAAGGACCACGGTAGTTAAATAGCGTCCATAAATAAATAAATTAAAGACGTTTAGCAGTTATACAAGATTATACAAAATTCGTTCCAAATGAAGAGGCTCCGCAGCCTATTCCTAGAAAATTCACTATATACATTAATTTCATTTGCCATGTAAACATTTTTAATAATGGATTTAATCAAACACGTTAGAGCCATCTGGTAGAAAATAAACAATTACGAAAAGCGTTCCGCGCAAAGAGTAGCTTAAGGTAGGGATATTTTATTTAAAATCTGCATGTCACATCCTTGGAAGGTAGTGTACTAAGTTTGGTATTTATCCGACTTTTCGTTTTTCAGTTATGCTGTTCACAGGACTACACACGGACCTCTTTCTAAAAATTCTTTATTTGGATTCACGGACATCAAAATATGCATTTCCGGTGAAGTCTAGATATAGAATTTTTGGGTGAAATACAATATCTTCCCTACCTACTAGTATGTATGTGCGAGAGAAAGTGAAACTGCATTGTAAAGAGCATTTTAAACGCTAAATATGACCTAAAGCGCTAACCGAGAAAAACGTACTAGAAAACTCTCTCGTATTAATTATCTTTTGTATTTTTTACTTTCTCTACCACGTACATAGTAAGTAGAGAAGGTATTGTATTTCAACCGAAAATTTGATGCAGTGTTTTCACCGGAAATGCATGTTTTGCGGCCCCTATAAATAAAAAGCGCATTTTTAGAAGAAGGATCGTGCGTGTGCGCGCGCGCGTGTGTGTGTCTGTTTGTGTATCACAGAATAACTCAGAAACGATAGTTCGGATAAATACCAAACATGGTAAGCTCAGTATCTGCCAAAGATGCGACACAAAGCTTTTTAAGAAAATCTCCCACCCCAAACTACCATTTGCATGGAACTTTTTCCAAGTTAGTTGTTTTTCGAAAATAGGTTCTAACGATTTTGGTTAAAATACCATATATTAAGGATATTTACATGGCAAATATAGCGCGTTCCTTGAATTTTTGGGGAATAGCCTGTAAAGTCCTTTTCATTCGGAAGGAACCTTATGTAATCATGCATAACAAGTAAACATTGAGCCATAGACGAAAGCGTAGTACACAAAAAATTAGAACTCTTTAAATCTTAACATTTATTTCAAATAACGTTTTTTGTGAGATATCCGTTATTAGTGGTTCGAATTGTTTAATACTTAGCCATTCTGTTAAAGTCCTATTGATTTTCAGTTGTTTCTCGTGATGTCATGGAAACAGTATGGAATTTTAAGGCCAGCATACAGCGTCCAGTTCTTAAACATTTGACTATCGCTGTTCCCTTTGTATCTATAACGAAATGTGTAATGTATATATTTCTGTAAAGGTTTATCTCGATTAAAATGAAATAGATAGGAATATAAACTTTCATAAGAATTATTTGTGTATCCATTAATAGCCGTTGGAGGTCACAGAAAGTCTTTGAATGTAAAACATAAAGAATTTGTTTTCCACCATGACCTCCAAGGCAAATATACGTGTGACATTTTATTAACATTCCGCTTATTCATCAAAAAACAATCATTAATATACAAGTGTGTTAACCAATTTACTCGAAGAAAGCAATTCTTCTGCAAATCCATCATTCCCTTGCTGAGTATATTTTTATCTGTTTACTTTAACAAGTATGTATGTTTACCCGCCAGCAATATTTTTAAGTAATAATTTGGAACACATTTTAACTGATAAATTGCTGGCAAATGGTAAATTACACAATAGCATTAGACTACCGCAATGATATGACTAATGTTTTATCAGCAGCACAGAGAAAGAACTCTATGTTTTCCGCACAGTAGACCATAATTAAAAACATCCAGTAAAGTATAGACATGATAAGGGGTCTGCGTTATCGGTGCATTAGTGAAATTAAGTACTCTAACAAGATCAGTAGACTTGCATTAAATTTACAACACATCTCATTTTCTGTTAAAGCTTGTTACATTTCGATCCACTTTACAGGCACCAACTACTGTCGGTCTGAAAATATTCAACATTAGGTTAATCAAAGACTAACCGAGCGTGATGGTTCCGTGTGAGGCTCACATTTGGGAAGTCCCGGATTCGATTCCGTCGACCCCTCTGACCTTGGGTTCTTCGTGGGTTTTCCTGATCAGATGAATGCGGGGGTCGTTTTCCATATACCACGTAATCTACCTTTTATTCCGTTTCTTTCTCATTTTTGAGTCATGGATGGCTCCCCTTATTCCAAGAGTTTTCGTCTCGTCAGGCTGAGTGGTGACTACGTATGTGTCACCTGCATTATCGACATCACTAGGTATATGCTTTCGCAACCTTCATCGTTGGAAGCAGTGTTGCCAACAGTAGCGGAATTCCGCTACGTGTAGCAAAAATTGAGCTTTCAAGAGACACTGCGCGAAAAAGAAGCGTGTAAGAAGCTGTAGCGACTTTTGTTAATGTTAATTTTAAATAATAAAGTTATGATTATTACTAAAATAAATGTGTAAAAAGTTTCAATTATATTCTACAAAATTAATTTGGTCACTTTAAGTATTGTAAAGCATAACTAGTGCTAAAGACCACTTTAATACTAAGAGAAAAATTTAAATATCAAAGAGAATTGTCGAAAGACAGGTTTGTATTTGATAAGCAGTTGAAAGAAGACACTTTTTCAAAACGGTTAAAACTAGTTAAAGGAGACAGTGCACGAGCAAAGCACAGAACATGTTGATGTTATTTTGGGGGCAAAATGAAGTGATCTTTTGAAACTCTATGAAAGCAAGAAACACATGAAAAATCTAAAAGCTACTGACGGCACAAAAATTTCTTAAATAATTAGTAAATTAATATATTTACATTTTACAAAGAAATGACAACGATTAAATTCACTTTAAATTAATTATTCACTTAATCAGAGGATAAAATATTCTACTAAATGGGCGTAAATTAACAAACAGACAGATTGTAATAATTGTTTTCCATTACTTATAGTATTGAATTGATGTAATGTGCTTTTGTAGCGGAATGTTGCGGAATTTAGTTCGACTTGGAGCGAGATTCAATGTAGCTTTGGTTGGCAACACTGGCTGTAAGCAACTAGGTTCCACAAACTATAGGTGGCGGTCTGGTTGCTCCATGATCGGCGCTGGTGCGGCATGACATCGTACCACGTGGTCTACCTCCGCAGGTCATAACCAAGTTACACCAACCCGAAGAGGGAAGATCAGTCGAGAATCTACTGACAACGCAGACAGCGATTTTAGCTCGCTAAATAGGAACGTGAACACGCCAAACACAGTTTTCAGTCTATTCTAAATTCTTTCTTTCACTTTCTAAGTACTTTTCTAAATTACATACATATTATACGTGTGACGTACCGTCAATTTCGGGTAACAGAGCGGGTTTTTGATTCAAAAAAATGCGTGAATATAAATTTATAGAATTAAATGTGCAAGAAGAACAAAAACGTTTGGAACATATGCTAAATGTCAATTTGATTTTAAACGTTTTTAAAGTGTTGGTGAATGGTCAAATATATTCACTGGTAAAGCTGCAAGAATTAAGGTTCATTTCTTAAATGTTATCTGTTTAACCCTGTTTGTTATTCCTCATCTGTCAGATGAGTCTGCCACCAGGTTATTTTCCTTTCCACGTTTAAAATTAATAAAAAATCTAAGTAGCCCAGCAAGCAATAATTTGTGGACTTTACACATTCTTTTTAAAACGCTCACACAACCCATACTTCAGGTGTGCTTCTAGATTTCGTGGCGTATGGCGGTGACACAAATGGTGCGGATAATTGTTCAAAGGAAAGAGTGCTCCCCGTGTACACTAGAGAGCTGTATCCTGTCTAGATACCTCCAGCATTAGGACGTTTCTTCGAGCCTGGAACTGTTAGGGACTTACGCGCGTCTCTGTGGACTATCTACCTTCCACAATAGACCTATATAGGTCGTAGTGCGTGAGGTGTCCCCCTAAGTTGTATAAACTGTAACTATTTATATATATATATATACACTATGTGATCAAAAGTACCCGGACACCCCCACAAACATACGTTTTTCATCTTAGGTGCATTGTGCTGCACATTCACGTAGTCATTAGACATCGTGAAACAGCAGAATGGGACGCTCCGTGGAACTCAGGGACTTCGAACGTGGTCAGGTGATTGGGTGTCACTTGTGTCAGAAGTCTGTACGCGAGATTTCCACACTCCTAAACATCCCTAGGTCCACTGTTTCTGATGTGATAGTGGAGTGGAAACATGAAGAGACATATAGAGCACAAAAGCGTATTGGCCGATCTCGTTTGTTGACTGACAGAGACCGCCGACTTGAAGAGGGTGGTAAAGAGTAATAGGCAGACATCTATCCAGACCATCACACAGGAATTCCAAACTGCATCAGGATCCACTCCAAGTACTATGGCAATTAGACGTGAGGTGAGAAACCTTGAATTCCATGGTCGAGCGGCTGCTCATAAGCCACATATCACGCAGGGAAATGCCAAACGATGCCTCGCTTGGTGTAAGGAACGTCAGAATTACATGATTGAACAGTGGCAAAACGTTGTGTGGAGTGACGAATCACGGTACACAATGTGGTGATCCGATGACAGGGTGTGGGTATGGCGAATGCCCGGTGAACGTCATCTGCCAGCGTGTGTAGTGCCAACAGTGAAATTTGGAGGTGGTGGTGTTATGGTGTGGTCGTGTTTTTCCTGAAGGGTCTTGCACCCCTTGTTGTTTTGCGTGGAACGATCACAATGCAGACCTACATTGATATTTTAAGTACCTTCTTGCTCTCCACTGTTGAAGAGCAATTCGGGGATGGCGATTGCATCTTTCAACACGATCGAGCACCTGTTCATGCTGCACGGGGTGTGGCGGAGTAGTTACACGACAATAACCTCCCTGTAATGGACTGGCCTGCACAGAGTCCTGACTTGTATCCTATAGAACACCTTTGGGGTGTTTTGGAACGCCGACTTCGTGCCAGGCCTCACCGAACTACATCGATACCTCTCCTCAGTTCCGCACTCCGTGAAGAATGGGCTGCCATTCCCCAAGAAATCTTCCAGCACCTGATTGAAAGTATGTCCCCGAGAGTGAACGCTATCATCGAGGCTAAGGGTGGGCCAACACCATATTGACTTGCAGCATTACGATGGAGGGCGCCACGAACTTGTACGTCATTTTCAGACAGGTTTCCGGATACTTTTGATCACGTAAGGTGTGTGTGTGTGTGTGTGTGTCAGTATACATATATATATATACATATATACATCCTTAAAGGGCATTCAGACGTTTATATTATTATCTCATATAGTAGTTCCACAAAGAGTCACATACTTCTTTGTTGTCTTCCTGCAATACGTTTTCAGGTCTAATGAAGAATACTGGTAGAAAAATATGTAGGTTTTTGTCTATCTCGTATGGTTTACCAGTTATACTAAGACAGCTGGCTCACCCTACGTTTCACTAGTACATTTGCTCTTATAACTGTAATTTCATAGAGCTCCGGTCATTAGTGATAACGGGGAATATATGCCCTGACATTCTTGTAAAGGAATTGAAACGACTGACTTCCATAACCTCCCCCTGAGAGTCTTCCAAGTGCCGGAAATGCTGGATAGCCTATAAGCACCCTTTGCGGTGGAACAATCATCAGTCAGAATGGTCCATTAATACTTTAGATAACGCAGTAGGTGAAATTAAAAACCTTTATACCTTCTCTTTGGTCCTATTCTTATTTAATAGCATAAAAGCTACAGATTTTTCACACTATGCACTTAAATATAGAACAAAGTGGAGATGAAGTTTGTGAATATAAACAGTTCGCACTCCCAGGCCACCAAGTTAATGTTTTTAAAAGTCACATATTCTGCGCACATCAAGAAAAACAATCTTCTAAATTATTAGTTGTAAAATATTATCTGACTGATTTCTATTGTTAAAAAAGTCAGTAAAAATTTATTACATGAGGGCTATTAGAATATTTTGGAAATGGTATAACATACGCATTGTGATTGTCCAGTTTTTCAACTGTCACTCCTTTAAGTTCTCAATGACACTTCATTATATTTATTTATTTCAACTTTCACTGAGACTTCATTTAGTTCATACTATCACTTCATAAAATGAACTAGTTCACCTCCTTCGTGACGTAGACTCTTCTTACAGACGGTTCACTCGCTGAGAAGTGGAACACAAGACCTTCACAATCTCTTGCTCCGCTGCAGTTGCTACAAAGTCGCTCAGAGAACGGCACTCGCTAATTCGCCCGCTCACTGACTGACTGACTGACTGACTGACTAACTCAACTAACTCACTCTCGCGAGAACTTTGCTTCCATAGAACACTCTAGGAATATCTCGACACACGTTCTGTAGAAGGGGGGAAGAAACTTAGAAAACATTCTAATTATCTGCCATTAGCGCTCCCGAAGTTCACGCTGAGAGTGCTACTTATCGTTGTTTAGCTCCAACTGCCTGGAGTCGACCTCCCGATAATCTTGGGCCATAACCGCTGCATCACAGTACTGTACCGTTATAAGTAGATTCGATTCTTTATTTTTACTTTCTCTACTACGTATAGTAAGTAGGGGAAATATTGCATTCCACCCAAAAATTCGATACCGAGATTTCACCAGAAATACATGTTTTGAGACCTCCTGAATCCAAAAAAAGCATTTTTGGAAACATGTCCGTGTGTGTGTCTGTGTGTGTGTGTGTATGTGTCTGTGTGTGTGTGTGTGTCTGTGAACAGCATAACTCAAAAACAAACAGTCGGATAAGCACCAAACTTGGTATTTAGGTTCAGTATCTTCCACAGATGCGACACGAAGGTTTTCAAGAAAATTCCCCCACCCCAGACTATCCTTTACATGGAAGATTTTCGAAAATTTTAATTTTCTCAAAAATGGCTCTAACGATTTTGATGAAAATATCATATGTTTAAGATAATGTCATGAGAAATGCAATGTATATCTCGAATTTTCTGGGAATGTCTCCAAAAGTATTCTTCATTGTGAACGACTTTTGCGTAACTGGTAAACCATAAGAGATAGACAAAATTTTACTACACAAAAAATGTAGATCGCGTTAAAATACACAACTTATGTCATATACATTTCTTTTGTTGAGTGAACCGTTTTCGAGATATTGCTTGTTATTTCCTTAAATTTTAAATACTTATACTTTTTCTCAAATTCGTTATTCATTTTTACTTTCTCTACTACGTATAGTAAGTAGGGGAAGTATTGCATTCCACCCAAAAATTCGATACCGAGATTTCACCGGAAATACATGTTTTGAGACCTCCTGAATCCAAAAAAAGCATTTTTGGAAACATGTCCGTGTGTGTGTCTGTGTGTGTGTGTGTGTCTGTGTGTGTGTCTGTGTGTGTGTGTCTGTGTGTGTGTGTGTCTGTGAACAGCATAACTCAAAAACTAACAGTCGGATAAACACCAAACTTGGTATTTACGTTCAGTATCTTCCAGAGATGCGACACGAAAATTTTCAAGAAAATCCCCCCACCCCAGACTACCCTTTACATGGAACATTTTTCGAAAATTTTAATTTTCTCAAAAATGGCTCTAACGATTTTAATGAAAATATCATATGTTTAAGATAATGTCGAGAGAAATGAAATGTATATCTCGAAATTGCTGGGAATGTCTCCAAAAGTATTCTTCATTATGAACGACTTTTGCATAACTGGTAAACCATAAGAGATAGACAAACTTTTACTACACAACAAATGTAGATCGCGTTAAAATACACAACTTATGTCATATACATTTTTTTTGTTGAGTGAACCGTTTTCGAGATATTGCTTGTTATTTCCTTAAATTTTCCAATACTTATACTTTTTCTCAAATTCGTTATTCATTTTTTTATGTCCTGGACATGCAAAGAGCATGGAATGCGCCACATAGCAACCAGCGATAAAATATTTGACTATCGCTTAAAAGCTACCATATTCCCCTTGCATCTACAAGAAAATTACCAATAAGATTGACATCTCGATATCTCGATTAATATGAAGCATATGGAGAATAGGCGTTTGTAAAAATAGATTGTACAAGAGTAGAGAAAGTCATGTGAGTGTAACACATCAGATTTTTTTATGTCCTGGACATGCAAAGAGAATGGAATGCGCCACATAGCAACCAGCGTTAAAATATTTGACTATCGCTTAAAAGCTACCATATGTTACCAATAAGATTGACATCTCGATATCTCGATTAACATGAAGCATATGGAGAATAGGCGTTTGTAAAATTAGATTGTACAAGAGTAGAGAAAGTCATGTGAGTGTAACACATCAGATTTTTTTACTTTCTCTACTACGTATAGTAAGTAGGGGAAGTATTGTATTCCACCCAAAATTTCGATACCGAGATTTCACCGGAAATACATGTTTAGAGACTCACTGAATCCAAAAAAAAAGTATTTTTGGAAACATGTCCGTGTGTGTGTCTGTCTGTGTGTCTGTGTGTCTGTCTGTCTGTGTGTCTGTGAACAGCATAACTCAAAAACGAAGAGTCGGATGAACACCAAACTTGGTATTTAGGTTCAGTATCTTTCAAAGATGCGACACGAAGGTTTTCAAGAAAATCCCTCCACCCCAGACTACCCTTTACAAGGAACATTTTTCGAAAATTTTAATTTTCTCAAAAACGGCTCTAACGATTTTGATTAAAATATCATATGTTTAAGATATTGTCATGACAAATAAAATGTATATCTCGAATTAGCTGGGAATGTCTCCAAAAGTATTCTTCGTTATGAACGACTTTTTCATAACTGGTAAACCATAAGAGATAGACAAAATTTTACTACACGAAAAATGTAGATCGCGTTAAAATACACAATTTATGTCATATACATTTCTTTTGTTGAGTGAACCGTTTGCGAGATATTGCTTCTTATTCCCTTAAATTTTCCAATACTTATACTTTTTCTCAAATTCGTTATTCATTTTTACTTTCTCTACTACGCATAGTAAGTAGGGGAAGTATTGCATTCCACCCAAAAATTCGATACCGAGATTTCACCGGAAATACATGTTTTGAGACCTGAATCCAAAAAAAAGCATTTTTGGAAACATGTCCGTGTGTGTGTCTGTGTGTGTGTGTGTCTGTGAACAGCATAACTCAAAAACTAACAGTCGGATAAACACCAAACTTGGTATTTACGTTCAGTATCTTCCAGAGATGCGACACGAAGATTTTCAAGAAAATCCCCCCACCCCAGACTACCCTTTACATGGAACATTTTTCGAAAATTTTAATTTTCTCAAAAATGGCTCTAACGATTTTGATGAAAATATCATATGTTTAAGATAATGTCATGAGAAATGAAATGTATATCTCGAAATTTCTGGGAATGTCTCCAAAAGTATTCTCCATTATGAACGACTTTTGCATAACTGGTAAACCATAAGAGATAGACAAAATTGTACATCACAAAAAATGTAGATCGCGTTAAAATACACAACTTATATCATATACATTTTTTTGTTGAGTGAATCGTTTTCGAGATATTGCTTGTTATTTCCTTAAATTTTCCAATACTTATACTTTTTCTCAAATTCGTTATTCATTTTTTTATGTCCTGGACATGCAAAGAGAATGGAATGCGCCACATAACAACCAGCGATAAAATATTTGACTATCGCTTAAAAGCTACCATCTTCCCCTTGCATCTACAAGAAAATTACAAATAAGATTGACATCTCGATATCTGGATTAATATCAAGCACATGGAGAATAGGCGTTTGTAAAAATAGATTGTACAAGAGTAGAGAAAGTCATGTGAGTGTAACACATCAGATTTTTTTATGTCCTGGACATGCAAAGAGAATGCAATGCGCCACATAGCAACCAGCGTTAAAATATTTGACTATCGCTTAAAACCTACCATATTCCCCTTGCATCTACAAGAAAATTATCAATAAGATTGACATCTCGATATCTCCATTAACATGAAGCATATGGAGAATAAGCGTTTGTAAAAATAATTTGTAGAAGAGTAGAGAAAGTCATGTGAGTGTAACACATCAGATTTTTTTTCATGTATCTGCCGCTTTTAATATTTAAGCCCATATTGGCGGTCTTTGTCTTTAGAAAAATTGCTCATTGGCAATCATGTTCCCTCGTTTTACTGCTGTGTTAATATTTGGATTTGTTTATTTTGAGTTTTCTTTATATACACTAAATTCATACGCTCATTTACTCTCGCTCATACTTCCACACTCTAGGGAGGATGGGGAATACTCCTGGCAAAAGAAAAATTACCACCATCCAGCCGGGAATTGAACCCAGGACCTCCGAGTTGTAAGCTAGATGCTAACCACCAGAACACAGAGGTAGTTAGTTGTTAAATTTGACTATCTCTAGATATTGTTTTGATTGAAATATCCGCAGTATTTGTTTTATTTTAGATGCATTTTCTGTGGGGTAACAACTGTTTTCTTATCCATGGCATTCTCAACGAAAATCAAGGTATTCTTCACAAGTATGTTCTTTTATAGTTTGTATCCTGGGACACAGGCCTTGTAAATCTGTTTAGTGTTTTCAGTAATTTATGGACTATGTCCTTCAGAAAGAATAGGGCTTTAAAATGTTGAAACATACTCAAAATCAATTGAATGGTTTTTTGGCATCCCCCCCACACACACACCCATATGCACACAAACTGAATGAAGGGCAGTTGGGGTAAGCACATAGTGATCACAAAACCTATGCATGGTAAAGAATATAGTCATTAAAATCTCTTATTATAAATCTGACATACAAATGAGGACACTGGAGTTCGTATATAGAGCTGTTTTATGTCTAGTTTATCATATTATAAAGTATAAGTAATAATCCCGTGGTGCTGTACTCAATGCCAACCCGACTGCTGACCTCACGCCCACGTAAATAGACACAAATGGGCGACCATCTAACCGATATGGGGAAGTGATAAGGCCAGCATCACGCATTCCTTAGCAAGAATGCTGGCCTCCGTGGACCTGATCACTGCCTATCGGAGCTCCTCACTTTCCTCACAAGCCTATATTCGGGAATTAAAATCACAATCCCCATGGGTGGGATCGAAACTGGGTATATCCCTAGCCAGGAACTAGAGATATACGCTCTAGCCCACAGAACCATCGTGCAGGACAGTTTATTATACGGGTAGAAATTTGGGAGTGGGAAGGAACTGAAAAATTGGACCAAATCCAGATGAATCGTCTGAAGTGAATCCTACAGGTGGGGAGGAATACAGTAAACTGTCGGTTCTTAAAGAATTTGGCTTAAACAGTGAAATCATAATCTAAAAATAATGACAGTTAAATACTAGTTACGTATACTACGGGGAGATCAGCATTTCTACGTGAGGTGTGTTTCAGGGTGAGTTACGTGTTGGAAAACGCAAATGCTTGAAGAAACTGGAATGGGGTACATCTGTCTAAGTGGCAGTGACATGGGACAAAGCGGGTGGAAGTTAATTCAGAGACGACTGCGTGATATTGACAGATAAAGTTTGGAATTGTTAAGATGTCACTCAACAGTGCCAAATAGCGTGGGCTTGGGGAGGGACGCCTAATTAGATGACAGTACACGAGAACAAAGAAGCGGTTTAGGTGGCAAGATTGGGCGCCTGGATGTTACCGGAGTGAGAATATGACCACTCTATAGGGAAGGGGAAATATGGTGTCATATTCTGGATGAGAAACACAATTATTAGTTATTTAATTTAATTATATTTACCACACAGTTTCTGAGTCCAATAGGGAAATGAAGGCTTACTTGGATACAATATCACTAATGGGGGCATTTCTAGCTAAGCTTCGGCTAAGTAGGTTAATTGCTGTGGAGAAACAAGGAGGGTAGATAAGAGCGAGGGTCAGAGCACTCTATATATTTAATATCAATTTTGTAATTTTATTTGAATATAATTCATTATTAAACTTGTTATTTTTATGTATGTGTAATACCTTTTTTTGATATCAGCCATTTCCGAGATATTCGTCATTAATGGTACGAAATTTTCAATACGGTACCATTATTTTAAAGTCCTGTCAACAATCACTTGTTTCTCATGGAAACGGTATGGAATTTTAAGGACAGCATATAGCGTCCAGTTTTTAAACATTTGACTTTCGCTGTTCTTTGTGTCTATAACGAAATGTGTAACGTAGCTGTTTCTGCAACGGTTTATCTCGATTAAAATTAAGTACATAGAAAAACATAATAGGAATATATATATATACCCACTAATAAACGATAGATGGTATAGGTAGCCATGTGAATGTATTGCATCAGATTTTTACTTTCCCTACTCCGTAAGTACGGGAAGTATTGCATTCCACCCAAACACTGATACCAAAATTTCACAGGAAATACATGTTTTGAGGTGCCCCGAATCCAAATAAAGTATTTTCGGAAACATGTCGGAGTTGTGTCTGTTTGCGAGTCTGTCACTGTATTATGTCTGTGTGTGAACAGCATAATTCAAAAACGAAAAGTTTCATAAATAGCAAACTCAGTATTTGAGTTAAGTATCTTCCAAGGTTGCGACACGAAGATTTTCAAGAAAATCCCCCCACCCTAGACTACCCTATAAATGGGACAATTTCCGAAAACTTTTATTTTATCAAAAAAGGCTCTAAGGATTTTGATTAAAATATCATATGTCTAAGATATTTTGATGACAAATGAAATGTACATCTTGAATTTTTTGGAAATGTCCCCAAAATGTCCCCTCTTCATTCTGTAACAATTTGGCATAACTGGTAAACCGTAAGAGATAGACAAAATTGTGCTCTACAAAGAATGTAGAGATCGTTAAAACCCACAATTTATATTCTATACATTTTTTTTTTGTCGAGTGACCCATTTCCGAGATATTACTCATTTGTTTGAATTTTCCAATACTTGTTCTTTTTCACAAATGGAAACATAACTCAAAAATGAAAATTCAGATAAATACCAAACTTTGTATCGGACTTTAGTATCTTCCAAGGATGCGAAACGAAGATTTTCAAGAAATTACCCCACTCATGCAACATTTTTGATAATTTTGATTTTCTCAAAAATTTCTGTTAATGATTTTGATTAAAATATCATATATTTAATATACGTTTATGGCAAATGAAGTGCATATCTTGAATTTTCTGGTGATGTCCCCAAAAGTTATCTTCATTTTGAATGATTTTAGCATAACTGGTAAACCGTAAGAGAGAGACAAAATTTTACTACACAAAAATGTAGATATCGTTAAAACACACGTTTTATGTCATATACATTTTTTTTGTCCTGTGAACCATTTTCGAGATATTCCTTGTTATTTGTTTTAATTTTCAAAGAGAATGGAATGCTCCACATAGCAACCAGCTCTTAAAATATTTGACTATCGCTTAAAACCTACCAATTCCCCTTGCATCTACAAGAAAATTAACAATAAGATCTTTAGCTTGTTTAACATGAAGTAGATGGAGAAGAAGCTTTTGTAAAAGTAGTTTGTACAATAGTACAAAAAGTCGTGTGAGTGTAACACATCAGATTTTTTTCTCCTGGTCATACAAAAACTATGTAGTTTCCGTCATAACATGGCGACACGTTCTTGAAACATCTGACTATTGTTTTACCTACAGTAAAAATTGTAAACGTGTAATGAAAGTTTATCTCGATTAAAAAGAAGTACAAGAATGAGTGGAGAAATTAGTGTGAATGCAACACTTGTGATTTTTCAGTAACTACTTCTCCTGAATATAAAAAAAACCTTAATTATTTTAGTAAAACGTAAATGAAATAATGTTAGTAGGGAAGTTCAGATTTACGTCACACGTAGGTTTTAGAATCTCTAACGAAATGGTAGCGGTTAGGGAAACACATACTATATTTGTTTGTATAAATCTGGATACAGGACTAAAGTGTGTTAGGAACGAATGTGTCGTTGGGATTTTCAGTAGCATCCACAGCCGACTGGGCTACAGAAATAGATATGGTCTGGTTAATTTCCTTTACCCATTTATTTGATTTTGCAATTAATGCAGATAATGAGAGCATTTTATAATAAACACTATCGCAGCGGTCCATGTGGGATTAAAACCGTGCACAAGGTAATTTCCCCTAAAATCTATGCAAATTGGAATGGGCGTCAATGGTGGCGAGGTAAAAGGAAGGGGACAGGAAACAGCGACAAAATAAAAAAATACTTTCCTGCTGCTTTGCATATATTAAATTCCTCGGTAGCCTGGGAATTTATGTGAAAGACAGATAAGGGAAAGCAGTGAAGCGAGAAATTGCTTTTCTGTAAAAATTCTTTCTTTCCCTACCTGCGCCTTTTCTTGTCCTTCTAATTCCAGACAAGTGGGGTTTTATGTAGATAGCTAATTGAATCACACCTGCTTGTAAATACAACAAGAGAAACCCCAGTCAAAACACTTGTTTTACCAATTTGCTGTGATTATGAAGTTAATTTGTCCAAGTGTCTCCTTTAACACTTTAAAAATTTGATGTGCTACAATCTCATGACTTTCTCTACCCACTATCGGTTACATCGATACTCTCGATACTCGGTGGTATCGAGGTATGTCTCCGATACTTTTAAATATTTAAGTTTGGCATCACTGAAAGTTTTGAGATTAACTTTATGCTAGATAAGGAATGAAAGGAGTCGACACTTCATGTTATTGCCTCGCACGTGTCCCCGAAGAGTTGTTAGACTATAGCTCTTGATAGACCTAGGCTGCAATGAATGCAACATTCCATAGACACTTGTTTCTAAATGAAAACAGCCAAACAATGGTGCAAGGAGTAGAGGTACTCGTGCAGCGTTAACTGAGCTGTGAATGAAGCTGATATAGCTGACACACTAATTACGTTTCTGCAACAGTCTGGTTTGATGACTCGCTTTCAGATATTACATTCACCTATTTTGTTGATTAAAATCTGTGAATGCAGCAGAAACAAATCAGAACTTAACACGTGGGATACTACAGTAAATATTTGTTCTTTCCTTCCATTTGTTAGTTTGTGTTTACGCAGGTCAAAGCTTGTATTAAACATGTATATGGCAATGTATGAGGGTGGATAGTAGAGAGGCTTAATTCACAACGTTACTGTTTCCAATGGCCAATTACTGATTACCGGATGAAAAGTTATATGTGCGTTAAGTGGTAGTTATGAATAGTTGTATAATGGTGTAATACACACATTATTTTTAGTTGTTTGGTTTTCATGTAAAATATATACGAGAGCAGATTGATAAGTCAGTGAATTTTTAAAGAAAATAGTTTTTTTTTCCAAAACATTAATTTTATTTCTCAACGTAAGTCTACTTTCAATTCAATACACGATGTCCAAAGTTTCTCCAATTTTTTTAACCCTTCCAAAATATGTTTCTGCCATGATGTGTTCACTGAACGTGAATTTCTTCCCAGCGAGCCAATTTTGCGAAGAGGAAGAAGTCGCTCGGAGCCAAATCTGGAGAATACGGTGGGAGAGGTAGCAGTTCGTAGCCCAATTCTACAAATTTTGCAATGGCAATGACTGACTTGTGTGCGGATGTATTATCCTGGTAAAAGAGAACCTTTTGTTCACCAAATGGGGTCATTACTTTAACAATTCCTTGTGAAATTAATCCAGCATTGCGGCATAGTATGAACATGTGATCGTTTTACCATTTTCCAGGTGGTGGATGTCTATCACCCCTTGTGAATCCAAAAAGACAGCTGCCATGACTTTTCCTGCAGACAGAATAGTTTTCGCTTGCATTAGAGTAGGTTCGCCTAAGGAAATGCACTATTTTGATTGCTGTTTAACTTCAGGTTGATAGTAATGGATCCAAGTTTCATCAACCGTGATATAACGCCGCAAAAACCCATTTGGGTTGCGCTGGAACATGTTCAAACATCCCTGTGAAATGGTCAAACGATTCCGCTTGTTCTGAACTGTGAGCAGTCGCGGCAACCATCTTGCTGACAGCTTTTTCATATTCAAAAATTCGTGCAGAATGTTATACACCCGTTCACTCGAGATGTTTACGGTGTTGGCTATCTCACGGATTTTCACTCGACGGTCTTCCAACACAATATCGTGAATCTTGTTCACCATTTCTTCTGTTGTGACCTTACCGGTCGTCCTGTGTGCACGGCATCTCTAGTGCTCGAACGTCGAAATTCTGTGAACCACGCCATGTGATGGAGCAGAGTCCGCATAATACTTGTTCAGCTTTTCTTCAGTTTCCTTCACCGTCTTACCTCGCAAAACGTGGTGCTTTATCAGAACACGAAATTCACTTTTCTCTATTTTCTACGAAGCAACACACATCTGCTTATTTTAGACGCTCTCAACAATGTTCTAAGAAACAAATGATGACTAATTTATGCGATTATATCCAGAATAGGATAAGACTTGGGTGCAAACAAGAAACCTGTGATTAGAACGCTATCTCTCGTCAAAGTCATGGAGTTATCAATGCGCCCTCGTACTAGTTTATATTTTCAATATTGCAGAATAAAGAATAATTGCTAGTATTTGCTTTTCTATGGATAGAGGTCCTTAAAAGAAAGTATTCAGCATAAAATATAGTTACAAAAAAACGAAATAACTTATTACTATTATTAACCTTGCTTAACAATAGGGGATATATAACCCGTGGTATTATCAAGCTAAACATTTGCTGCCAATTGTAGAATGTCAAATAAGTGCAATTTTGGAATTAGCACGCAATATAACATTGGTTACATACGTTTTTACAAAGAAAACTACTAATAAGAACATAATCCAGAGAGAAAACTATCACCTTTAGTTTTTTATAAAGTATCGATAATCGAGTATCGGTGCTCAAAAATTAGTATCGATAATCGAGTATCGAGAAATAGAGACATCGTTCCATCACTAGTTATATACATTCTACAAGTCATTCTTACGACAGCGTATTACTCTCTCTACTACGTGTAGTAAATAGGGGAAATGTTGCATTCCATAAAAAAATTCGATCCGAGACTTCACCGAGAATACATGTTTTGAAGTGCCCTCAATCCAAATAAAGCATTTTATGGAAACATGCCTGTCTGAGAGATAGGAAACCGAATCTATAGTCAGATGTTTAAAAGTGGCTGCCTTTAAAATCCCATATTCTTTCCATGACATTGCGAGAGGTAGCTGAAGAGACATGAAATTTAAAAAAAATTACAAAATACTGAAAAATTCAAAATTATAATAACCGATATCTCTGAAATGGGTGTAAACACAAACAATTAAAGAGGTAGACAGTTTTGGGGTACAACTTTTTGTGTGTCTCTTAACGTTTACTAATTATACAAAACTGCTTTGTATTCACTGAGTATCCCTAGCTATACGCTTTATTTCTCAAGCAAGTATCACAAGATACATATTTAATAAAAATCACCAGGGTCTTTTTGATAAAATCTAAAACTTGGAAAATGTTCCATCTAAAGGGTAGTTTGGATTGCGGGAGTCTTCGTGTGACACGCTGAGCTAAACACCACGTTCGGTGTTAAACCAGCATTCGGTTTTTGAGATATTCTCTTAACAGAAAGACAGACAGGCATACACAAAGCCTTTTTCTAAAAACGCTTCTTTTTTTGTTTACTTTTATTTTATGTCCGAGGAGGCGGAGGCGTGATGGAGTTGATAGACCGTTCGCCTCCTATCAAGGCGACCCGGTTCGATCCCAGGGACTCGCATGTGGTGGGCGAGTTTTCTCCGGTTTCCTCCATCGTTCATTCCACGATTAGTTCCATTATCACCTTTCCTTTCATTCCTTTCGCCTTCAATTCATATCATTCCCTCAATCTCATACCTGGTTCCCGTTCCGGGTTCTCTATTCTGTGATTCAATGTTTATCTGGTCTTCTACAGACCTCCGACCCTATGCAGAGTTGCAAATCCTACATAAGAGGAGGTAAGTCGACTACGTATAAGCTGGGGACCTCAACAAACCTACTATAAGTATTTACAAATTCGAAACAACAACTAAAAATCCTATGTGACACATTTACATAACTTTTTCTACCCTCTGTCTTTATTAGTAGGTAAACAAACTATTCTTACTATACATTATTTTTATACCTACTACATTCTAATCCAAATAAACCTTTGCAGAAATAGCTACATTACACATTTCGTTATAGATACAAAGAGAACAGCGATAGTCAAATGTTTAACAACTGGACGCTATGTGCTGGCCTTAAAATTCCATACTGTTTCCATGACATCGTGAGAAACAATTGAATGTTGAAAGGACTTTAAGAGAATGACCAAGTAATGAACAACCAAGCGGGATGGCTCAGGCGGTAAAGTCTGTGGCCCGCATTCGGGAGCTCCCGGGTTCAAATCCCGAGGGCCAACCAATCTGTCTTGAGGTTTATTCGTGGTTTTTCTCACCCAAAGTTCCATCTTAAGTCTAAAAAAATAGTAACATGAAAAATAAGTGGTAATAGGGAATGTTATGCCATTTATATACAGACAATGTATACAGTTAGACTGGACGGCACCCTAATGCCATCTGCACGACATGAAGCAGGTGGTTACAGGGATGAGACCTAGAAGGTTAACTGTCCAACTTTCTGTGTGAGGACGGCAGTTAGACTGGACGGCACCCTAATGTCATCTGCACGGCATGAAGCAGGTGGTTACAGGGATGAGACCTTGAAGGCTAACTGTCCGCCTTTCTGTATGAAGGCGGCGTTTAGACTGGACGGCACCCTAATGTCATCTGCACGGCATGAAGCAGGTGGTTACAGGGATGAGACCTTGAAGGCTAACTGTCCGCCTTTCTGTGTGAAGACGGCGGTTAGACTGGACGGCACCCTAATGTCATCTGCACGGCATGAATCAGGTGGTTACAGGGATGAGACCTTGAAGGCTAACTGTCTGCTTCTCTATGTGAAGGCGGCGGTTAGACTGGACGGCATCCTAATGCCATCTGCACGGCATGAAGCAGGTGGTTACAGGGATGAGACCTTGAAGGCTAACTGTCTGCTTCTCTATGTGAAGGCGGCGGTTAGACTGGACGGCGCCCTAATGCCATCTGCACAGCATGAAACTAGTGGTTGCAGGGATGAGACCTTGAAGGCTAACTGTCTGCTTCTCTATGTGAAGGTGCCGGTTAGACTGGACGGCATCCTAATGTCATCTGCACGGCATGAAGCAGGTGGTTACAGGGATGAGAATTTGAAGGCTAACTGTCCGCCTTTCTATGTGAAGGTGGCGGTTAGTTTGGACGGCACCCTAATGCCATCTGCATGGCGTGAAGCAGGTGGTTACAGGGATGAGACCTTGAAAGCTAACTGTCCGCCTTTCTGTGTGAAGGCGGCGGTTAGACTGGACGGCACCCTAATGTCATCTGCACGGCATGAAGCAGGTGGTTACAGGGATGAGACCTTGAAGGCTAACTGTCCGCATTTCTGTGTGAAGGCGACGGTTAGACTGGACGGCACCCTAATGTCATCTGCACGGCATGAAGCAGGGGTTACAGGGATGAGACGTAGAAGGCTAACTGTCCATCACAAATCGTTCTAAGATAAATCCACCAATAGATCCGTCGCGATATGACCAAGGAGTTAAAGCGACGTAAAATAAAATAGAATAAAAAAAGTAATGAAGAATTCGAACCTTTAATAACGGAAAAATTAAATTGAATTTTATTTATGGACGCTCTTTAACCGCAGTAGTCCTTAGCGTTCCATTCTATATTGGACGTGAAAGACCAGTAATTTTGCCCAGAGGCCTCTTTATCAGGCTTGAGGTTCTTTTACATCCCGTTAATTTACGACACGGGACCACCGGAGGCCTAAGGATTTTTAAGCCCGAAAAAATTCATCGCCCTCCGCCGGGCTTGATCCGCGATCTTGGGAGCTGGAGGCTAGCGTGGTAACCACTACACTACGAAAGACGACTTTAATAACGGATATCTGAGGAATAGCTTTTGCCACAAAAAGCTATTTGAAATAAATTGTGTGTCTTAAAGAGATCTACGTTTTTTTGTGCAGCACGTTTTGGACCATCGCTTAACATTTATGAGCTATACAAGATTATGCAACATGTACTCCGAATAATGCAAACTTCACAGGCTACTTCTGAAAAATTCAAGATATATATTTGATTTTTCATGTAAATTATAAGTATTTTAATCAAAATCGTTCGAGTCAAATACTTGGAAAAATTTTCAGCTTAAAGGGTAGTTTGGTCTAATGGGTATTTTCTTTAAAGTCTTCTAGTTGCATCTTTGGAAGGTACTGAACCTAAATACCAAGTTTGGTATTTATCCGCCTTTTCGTTTTGAGTTATGCTGTTTGCTGACACACTCGCGCGCGCTTTTCTACAACTAGTTTTAATTCAGGGGGCCTCAAAACATTCTTTCCGGTTAAATCTTTATATCAAAGTTTTAGGTGGAATGTAATGTACATGTGGAGAAAGTAAAATTACCTTGTAAATGGTTAATGCCACAAAAATGTAGTCCCGAAACGTTTTGTATATTAACAAGATCTTCATTTTTTGTATTCTAAACTTTTGTCCATTTCATACTCGTTATACACGGTTGTACAGAACTTCCAATGAAAGGACGTCATAGCCTATTACTTGTAAATTCAGTACAAACGTTTTTTTATATAAATATTTTAAATACGAGGCAGTTTAAACAAAATGATAGAAGCATTTTTTGACAAAATAAAGATATTAAGAAAATCTTCCATGAAAAGCGTAATTAGAGCTAGGAGGCTTTTCTTGAATGCCTTCGTGGCTGTGACAGTATTTTGAGACAGTAACTATGGTTATATATATGACATATATATAATAATGTGAATTATAATGTGAAACGGTATTAATAAGAAAAATGCTTGTATAAATAGAAGTTAAGGCATAAGTTTTATGTATGTGCAAGTGTAGCTGGAGCTGTAGAATTCTTGTTAAAAGCCGACAAACATATCTTTGTGTTAGAATTAAGGCCCAGGCAAAAAGGACTTGTACGGGAAGGTCATAAAAGCCAGACCTTGAGTCTTTGTGAAATAGGAAAGGCGACAAGCGGAAACAACATATGTTTGTAGAGAGGCCACATGCTTGCAAACGTAGAACAATAGCCGGGTAAGTCTTCTGGAAGGTTCCAAGCTGAACGAAGACAGACAATGAAATTTTAAGGAAGAATATGTTTAAAATCTTTAAGGGAAGAAATGTTAGTTCTTGCGACTCCTCAGCCAGGGCGGTTGAGTATAAAGTGCTGCGATGTGAATAAGATACATGTAAGCTCTCAGAAGCAGGCGATATTAGTTACTTCTTATAATGTAGTAGGAACTGTAAAAGGTTATCGATTTAAAGGTCTATAGGAACGTGTGATAAATATTACAATTATTTCTAGAGCACGTATAAAATACCTGATTGCTCAGCGACCGCAAGTTTGGCTTACGAACGTGGTAGGGCTCAACCGTTCTACAGCTCCAACTAACTTAAGAACTGTGTAGATTATTAATAAGACAGTCAATGCATGTGCCATTAAAGCATAGTGTTCTTCAATAACTTAATCAATTGTTAGTTGTTACTTATTACCTTCCTTCCCGTATCACACCCTGCAAAGTTATACAAACTCTACCAAATACCCAAATAACAGCAGCCGTGGCAAGAAATAAAAATAAACAATAAGAGTAACAACTAAAGCATCAGATATTGTGGCATGTGCACAGATTATATATTGGTAATGCGCCCTCTGGTTACCCAAGTTGAAGGTTGGCAGTTTATCTGAGGAGGGGTGTTTAAGGGGAAACAGTCTCATTGGAGGGGATATGGCGTTAGTGACGCCAAGCTTAACGAGTTTTTTCAAGTCAGTCTGTTACTAGTCTTCGCGGTGTTCAGGTGAACGGATAACTGCCCTACGATATGGCGTCCTCGCCCGGCAGACACATTGGGGTAAGGTAAGAGATATTATTATAATAAATCCAGCTATCCATTTCTTTGACTTTTTAATTATGGTAGTATAGAATCCTTGCCTCTCCCTTCAGCCAGGAATTACGTTAGTGTAAGAATATTTGTGAATTTAACTTTAGCTGCGTCCCTTTGTCGGTGCCTCTTAAATTAAAGTTTCCTTTGTTTGAATAACGATCCCTCTCGCAGCGAGTTGCCCACCACTGAAGTTAAATAATTAATTACAATATGTGAGGCACGCGACAAATTGGCGTGAGTCGCCGGGTAATTGGCGGAGGTGCCGAGAAATTAGTTTGATTTGTTTTGAGATTTTAAGTGCAAAATTTTTTTTCTCCCTCCAAATTTAACGGTTTCTGCTACACGTGGTCCTGAAAAATGTTAAGTTCTTTCTGGCTGAAGGGTAAGGATTTTTATACTTTTATTTGTGATTCTCTTCTTCTAAATTTTGTTTCCATCATTTCTGAAAGTTTGGTGTCGAAATTTCAATTTTGAGTTCATTTTTGCATTTTTTCCCCATTGTCTGCCGGGTGACGCTAAAGCTTCTGACTCCATTTTCCCTTTGTGTTGGCTTCATTTCCTTTAAATTATATCACTGTGTTCCGTTCTTCGTGCTGGTTAATTTCAAAAAAATGTTTCTGTGAAAGTTGAGTTCTGAAACGAGCGAGATAGTTGTAGTTTCAAAATGTGCTCGTCACGTGTTGGCTATCCGTTTGCAAATCTTGTTTTCTGTGCTTATTAGCAGTGGTTTGGAAATGTATAACTTTATATTCCAGTGCTTGTGATTTCTAGCTATTTACTGCACTTTTCTGGGTCATTCTTCGTGTAACTTTTATGTACGCACGTGTGTTGTGTAATTCCCGCGTGGTCATACATTTCAGCAATAATTTTTAGCTTGTGAAACCAGTCTTCCCCAGCACGTGTTTTGGCGCGTTTCTTTGCGTGTGCATATCAGATTATATACATTTGATTTAAGAAAAAAAAAAGAGAAGTTTTGTGTGCTAGTTTAAATTACAAGTCTGTATTCTGCTCCTTTTTGAGAATATTAGCGGTGGTCACAGTAAGTGTGACGTAGTTTTTTTTAAGTTCCAGTTCGAGGTTTCTCACTGAAGCTATCATTTTGTTTTCTTCCATGTGTTCATTCTGATTCAAAAATCTTGGTATTGTGTCCAAGTGGCTTGTGTAGCCGTGTGTTAGTATAATTTTCTGATATTTCGCCGCGGGCGCTTAATTGTGTTCTTTCTGCAACTGTTTTATTTGGTTATGTTCTACTCTTGCTACTTACATTCATGTGTTGCTATAAGTGTTTAGTTTGGTGTAATCTGTTTGCTTGGTCCTACGGTTTGTTTATTGGTTGCGTTATCTTTTGTGCTGCAATCATGCCTAAGCGACGTCCTGCACAGAAATCTGATATAGTAATTGCTCCAGTTGGCGAGCACAGTGACGTAGACTTTCTGTCCAGTGTTGGTACGCCTGTTGCAAAGCAATCAGCTGTCTGCCGCCGGTCATTGACCCCTCTCTCAGGGAGCATTCCAACGAGTTGTCGCCGTATGAGTTATTTTAGAATTTTGCAATGTTGGCTACTACTGCTATTGGCCGCTCTGAGAATGATGATAATTTTGCTTCTCCGTTGCCAAGTTTGGTTTATTTAATTCCGTAATGTATATTTTTAAGGGAAAATCTTTCGCAGTTACTTATGTAAGTAAAAGTTTCAGGAGCTACCAACCTTGCCAGTATCTGCACCTAATTAGGTTTGATGTGCTTCTAATATGGACCAGTACGATGTGGATGTTGATAAACCAGCTGTACGTGTGTTACCAGATTTTGGACAATTTGCACGGGAATTTTGTGGTAAACGAGTAAGAGAAAAGAAAAACATCACCTGTAAGTATGTAATCATTGTGAGTGCTAAAGTTTGGATGAATGAAACAGTTTTACGACTCACACAGGTATGCTAAATTTATTGTTTCACTGACTGATGCTTAATTAAGCTTTGTTTTTCAGGAATACTGTGCTATGAATGTCTCTGCTAAATTACGAGTATATTATTATTTTGGGTGTAATTTAAATTTTGAATTATGTTTTGGGAACTGCAAATCATTTGTTTGTTGTGTTATGCTGCAGGAATGTGTTTTAGGTGTACAATGTGCTTAATTGAGCTTTCATTTTCAGGAATGTTATGTGACAATATTGTTTTGAATAATGATGTGATGTTGTTTTGTTGCATTCGATTTGATTTGATATGGTTTGATTTGATTTTGACTCTATTTGATTTTCATAATGATGCTGTGATCTTTATTTGCAGAAATTTGTTGCATGAATAGTGTTTGTATGTATGTGTGTATTTGAGGTTATGTGATATAGGTGAGATTTGCCTCGGTGGGAGTGCCAAAGAGTAACCCCGATGGCGTAGTGTGAGTTTATGTGAGAAATAAGAGTTGAGATTTGCCTCGGTGGGAGTGCCAAAGAGTAACCCCGATGGCGTAGTGTGAGTTTATGTGAGAAATAAGAGTTGAGATTTGCCTCGGTGGAAGTGCCAAAGAGTAACCCCGACGGTGTTGATGTGAGATGAGGAGAGATGAGATGAGATGAGATGTCAGCTTCGGTGGAAGTGCCACAGTGTAACCCCGACAGTTGTCTGATTTCAGAGATTTTGCTTATTGGTGTTGCTGTAACGTGCCCAGTATAGCGTGTGTGATGAATTCACACAAGAGATTAAATGGATGGAAGTGAATGTAATGAAAATAATTTTTTTTTCTCCGTTTATGCAACAAGTTTATTACCATCTTAGATAGCAAATGTTAATACCACCTGTTTTCCAGCTTAAATTTTCATTTTGAGGATGTAGATGCAACATTATAATGTCATGTTATTTGTGTAATTCCTGAATTAATGTGATTTCTTGAAGGTTATGCCTATGTCAGATGTTTTGAATTTGCAGCATGCTAAATGAGACACGTAAGTGCAGATGTTTTGTTTTGGAGAGAAAATTGATAGATGATGATGATTGAAGTAATGATCGAGATTGCACTATTACTGCTGATGTTGATGATGATTATAATTGAGTTAATGCTCACACTGCGATGAGAAAGATAGTGATGTGAATAAGAAGTTATATTGGTGACAAGAGTAGGACACTAGTAGTTGAAAGCATGTCACGTGGCGTAGTTTAGAAATGTATTGTGGATGTAGCTTGTAGTGATACATACACTAGTTTGAGTAGATAGTTAAGTTAGTGTTGTGTGTAATTTGGGGCCATGGTCAGTGTGAATGAGTTCATTTCATCGTCATGTGTGATTGTCTTTTAAGTGCACTTACTTTCTATTGTTAGTGATACCAGCTGGTTATTAAGTTGTAATATTGGGATCCCAAGATAAGGTTATGTTTCATTTCTGTCATGTTTATGTATTTTGAGTCTGTTTTACTGTTATTTGGATTATGAAGCATTGTAAGTTACACTTTGGATGGCAACTCTGTAAAATTTCTTTCTTATGCCAATTTGTTCTAATTTTCTTTTCTCTTTATTTGCCCCATGTCAAAAGAATTTTTAGTGTACATTTGTCAAACTTTAAAATCTTTAATTGTAAATGACATACCCTTCTTTTATGTGTGATTCTTTGTGGGAGCATCCTGTTTATTGTGTGGTGGTTTTGTTTTAGTATTGTGCTGTGGCAGAGAGCGAGAAGATGCACCAGCATCCCCAGGGCACACCAGAAGTCAAGAAACACCACAGGGAAGCTGTCGGGCAGCCACTACACTGCCGTGGCATAAGGAGCCACCATGTCGGGGGGGCAGTCCAAGCCAGCGACTGCCCACCCTGTTGTCATCACCAGAGACCTGCGGTGCTAATTCTACACCAGGACAAATCGACGTTGTGGGCACTGTCTAAACCCACCCACAAACAGTTACGGCAGTTCATCACCCTTTTGCGCAGTGTAGTGTGCCTGTGAACTAAGGCAGCGTGGTGTGTGCGTGTGCGGGATGCTACAGCTAAGTGCATTAACAATACTACGTCGACAGCACTTATGTCCCTCGCTTCTCATCGCCCAGCACCATTGTTTCGTCGGCTGGGTGCTAACCACACATATTTATTACTGTTTTCTTTTACATCACACATTTCTATGTCATTTTTTTTTTGGTATGTCTTTGTTTTCTTTTTTCCTGTATATTGTATTTATGTTCTTTCTGTCGACGAGGACGTCGACTTCGGTGGCCAGGGGGAGATGTGGCATGTGCACAGATTATATATTGGTAATGCGCCCTCTGGTTACCCAAGTTGAAGGTTGGCAGTTTATCTGAGGAGGGGTGTTTAAGGGGAAACAGTCTCATTGGAGAGGATATGGCGTTAGTGACGCCAAGCTTAACGAGTTTTTTCAAGTCAGTCTGTTACTAGTCTTCGCGGTGTTCAGGTGAACGGATAACTGCCCTACGATATGGCGTCCTCGCCCGGCAGACACATTGGGGTAAGGTAAGAGATATTATTATAATAAATCCAGCTATCCATTTCTTTGACTTTTTAATTATGGTAGTATAGAATCCTTGCCTCTCCCTTCAGCCAGGAATTACGTTAGTGTAAGAATATTTGTGAATTTAACTTTAGCTGCGTCCCTTTGTCGGTGCCTCTTAAATTAAAGTTTCCTTTGTTTGAATAACGATCCCTCTCGCAGCGAGTTGCCCACCACTGAAGTTAAATAATTAATTACAATATAGAAGGCACGCGACAATATTTAACAACATTACCATAGTTCATATATTAAATCATATATTAATATATCGGACATACTGCGAGTTATGCTCTCCCTCCACGAGTATACCGCAATTTTTAACATTTAAATGATTTCAGTCTAATTATATGAATATAAATTCAGTAACAGCCCGCCCTAAAGCAATATGTGTATGTAACAAGATATAAAAAGTGTATATTACAGTCATTGTGTATGTTTATATTTTTGTATACATGTGTAACAATGTTATGTGAATGTATTACGCAATCTAATAATGTAGGAGCTGTGAGAAATAGGTGAAACGTTTCTAACAAAGAGGTAACATCAAGATAACCTTGAGGCAATAATGAGTTTGAGAGTTTAGTAATGTTACTTGTGATTCCTGGAAGCAATAATGTAATTTTAGTGACAGTTTATAAAAATAGCCAATCAACAACCAGAAAAAAGCTTTAGTTAAATAAAGGTATTGTATTGGACTAGGATTAGCCAATCAGAAACTGAAAAGGAGAAAAATTTACAAATTCAGAAGTCAGTTGCTTACAAACGGTGTTTCTAACCGGACACGTGATGCGCCCTGGAGAAATTTTATACGTATTTTGTGTGAGACAAAAATAGTTTACGTGTTAAAAAGTGCAATTAATTAAAAAAACATCTCACAGCTCTCTCTCTCTGTCTATATCAGTGAAGTATTTTTTAAATCGTGTCAAGAATTAATAAAAGGAGTGAAGTAAAATTATAATCTTTGTAAACCTACATTCTTGTTGCACCACAACCCTGCCAAGACATCCGTGTCTCTAACAATAATACTGACGCAGCCGAGGCAAACATAAATATATATAATATTTAAAGAAACAGTCAAATTACAAAGTTAATATTTTTTTCAAACCTGGGGCAAAGATCACCTGAAAGTACATTTGGGGCGAAGGCTACCGGAAGCTGTTTACTATACGTGCGGTTTCAACTACTACAAGTTCGGCTCCCCAACAGTTGAAATATAATACAACTCCTTCAATACAACCTACTTCAAATTGACGCCCAAAGCGTGGTGCAAACAACGTAAAAGAAAACCCGTTCTTCCAATTGGCGTCCATACTTTGGGCTGATACTATTTCTTTGTGGCGTATACTTGGAAGAGGCTGAAGTTCAAAGCCTTTCGTTTTGCAGTTACGCTGTTCACAGATACAGGGACACTCATGGACCTTTTTCTTAAAATACATTTTTTTATTCAGGACACCTCAAAAGGTGTGTTTCCAGTGAAGTCTGTATGTAGAATTTTTGGGTAGAATACAATACTACTTCTACTTATTATAGTGAACGTTAAAAAAGTTAATATAGTATTTTTAAACTTGGAGCGTAACAACAAAACACATCTTAAAATCGGCTTCTCATATGTAGCAGCATATTACGTAACAAACAATCTTATTCAAAATTGACGTCCATACGTGGAGCTAGATAAATAAAGATAAACTCCAAGAACAATCTACAACTTCAAGTTTGGCTTCCCAAGCGTGAGGCTAATAAATTAATAAACTCTTACAACAAAGCATTCCTTACTTCAAATTGACGCCCAAAACGTGAACGTGGTGCAAAATCTTACAACAAAGAATACCACTACTTCAAGTTGGTTCCCATACGTAAACAATATCCTTTCTTCAAGAGTTAAAGCTGTCCATAACAGTGTTTTAGTTAGTTATATATTTAAAGATGGTTATTATAAGTCATGACGAGTAAATCTGTTACTTAAAGTTGTATGTTAATGCGAATAAGCTATAGTTGTGCACGTAATACCGGACGCCAGTGCATGCGGGAAAAGGTGAACAGATACACGTACCTCTCCTTTGTATACTCCACCCGTGAAGACCAGTAGAATGTCTACAAAAGCTGCGGTAACGGCATAAATGGAAGTTAGCGAAGCAGTCCAGCCGTCGCCTAAAGACCAGGGAAAACCACGAAAAACCCAATGCCAGAGTGGGTGGTCCACGAGAATCGAACCCGTAACTTCTCGACTTGAGGCCCTCACACGTTACTGCGAGGCCAACTCGTTCGGTCTTTACATAACCTATGAAACTAATACGAATTAACCGTTTTACTCATTTGATAACCAAAGCCAACTCGACTGTTGCTATACAAGGCCATCCACGAATATCTGAGCTAGGAAATTTCTTTGAAGGAAAGAGTTTGGGTAAGAATTGATTCCCAGAAACTTTGCATGCAACAGAACAGTTACAAAAAGAACTGATATAAAATTGTGCTAAGAATTTGCAACTCGTTTAGCGAGGAGCTTTGTACCAGGAACGTCATTAACTTACGTGATCAAGTTCGGTTCATTTGTCTATTCATGAAACTGCCCTATTATACTCGACAACACGCAGCATATTCGTGTATCAACAGATGAATCATCCATCCACAAATTTGCCTGTTAGACTGTGTGCCAGAATGTCATATTATTATTATTATTCCCATTCGAGGGAAACGACCATTAAATAACTGTTTACATTTAAATGCAAATGCTTTTCCTTCGCTGCCACTTATCTACAGTAAGTAGGAGAAATATTGTATTCAACACAAACATATGTCAACTCACTCTTCTACAAACAATTCTCACAAAATCTTATCTAGATTTAATATTATAAAGAGAGAAAATTTTATGTTTGTGTGTGTAGGGTAATCTCAAAAATCCCTCAACCGATTTTCACAATGCTTTCACCATGGAAAAGTCCAATTCTTTCTCGCAGCATGGGGATATAAAACACTTTCTAATTTCATTTCATAAATTACTAAAAGTTTTAAAAGAATTTACAAAGCTCCTCTACTTGAATACGAACACATTGGAGTTATAAACGAATATACTTGTAAAGAAGGCCTTGACTTTTAGTTGATAAAGCCATGGAGTAGAAAACATAGTTGTTTCTCCGCAGAGTATACAAATAAAAGCCGGTTACATTTTGTTACAAGGAATAAACGAGGGCAGTCCAGAAAGTCCCAGACGTTTTGGCCTGTCATGGCGATGAGTAGGGCTAGTGCCGCCATCTTGGTGTCACAACGTTCCTACATTCAGTACGCATCCAGCTGTGGTAGCGTGAGCACTGTGCCTTCCTCACTGTGTTCTCTGTGAGTTGTTAAAATGTGCGCTGCAATAGAAAATCCCGCCACTTGTGAAGTCCGGTTGGCTAAAAAGAACAAACCAATTGAAACTTATCGTCAACTTTGTGATGTTTACGGGCAGGCAATAATGAGTGAAAGCCGAGTCAGTGTACTATTGTTCACGACGAGGATCGCAGTGGTAGGCCTAGTCTTATGACTGATGAACTGTCAATGCAAATCAATGACAAAATTCGTGAAAATCGTCGTTTCACGATTACAGAACGGAAGGCAGAGTTTAATAAGTGACAATCGATGCTGTTATATTTGTTCCTTTAATTGCCGTTTATCAAATACTTCAGATACGTATGTAATTACACCTGTCAAAACTTCTGTATAATCTTTATGCTAATATATAGATGTATGCACTGAAGTTTCTAGATACCATAACCTTCTAGTAATCCCTATGGAAGAAATTTTGCTTTATATACTTTGTATTTATGTTGTAATCAAGTTCTTTAGCAGGACATGCAAAGTAATTGTAAAAGGGTAGAAAACTTAACAATAAAAATCAGTAAACCGATATTTTATAATTAACAACCAATAAAATTATTTTTCTGGGTTGTTGCGATTATGCGCCTTTTCTAAAGACATTAATTTGGTGGTCTCGGAGTACGGAATCTTATTTCGTTTTATTTTTAATTTATGGACGCTCTTTAACTGCTGTGGTTCTTAGCGCCCCATTCTATATTGGGCGTGAAATACCGGTAATTTTGCTGAGAGGTCCCTTTATCAGGCTTGAGGTTCTTTTACGTGCCGTAAATCTAAGATACGGGACCACTGACTTTACTTCCCTTCCGGAGGAAGTCTTGCTAAGGATTTCTACGCCCGTAAAAAAGGCACCGCCCTCCGGGTTTGAACCCGCGACCTCGGGAACTAGAGGATAGCATAATAACCACTACACCACGGAGGGTGACTTTATTTCGTTGTATATGTCAAGGGTTTCTGCAATGTGTGAAAATTGTGTAGCTTTATTAATAAATAACTATGGAACCAAAAGCAGGTACAAAGGTTTAAAAATTTGATACCTACCATAATTATTGGCGGGAAGATATAAATAAGTAAATAAATAAACTATAGGACCATAGAGAAATAATTGCAATAAATAATGTCTGTATATTAAATCAATCTATAATGTAATAAGCTTGAACTGAAAAGATTTGTACGGAGAAAAAGGTCATTAGCGAGTCATGTTTATGAAAAGTCATTAGCAACAGCGTTAAGCATAAAAGCTCCTGGAACGTAGAGTTATGTTCTGTACTTTGAAACTACACGTAGGCCAGTTCGGAAAATTGAGAAAGTGAAAGAATTCTTGTTAATTTTTTTTAAAATTAGCTATATTGATAGCGCTTTTAAACTACTATGGTTCTTAACGTCCAATCCGATATTGAATCCTACTGCTCTTCCAAAGGAAGCCATGCTAAAGATTATTACGCCCGAAAAAAACCATTGCCCACCGATAGGTTTGAACCCACGACCTGGGGAACTAGAGGTTATCATGTACCCCTAAACCACGGAGGACGACGAAAGAACTCCTAGAAATTGGTAGCCAAAGAGTAAAAGTTGTGTTTCAGATGCGTAAGATTTGGCAAAGTAGGAACTTTGGTGAGGTAGTTCTAAAGTAGGCGTAACTTAAGTAAAAAAAGAGCGTGTATTGCTAAAATTAGCATCTTACCTTTCTTTTTTTCGTGTACAGCATTGGGGCTTACAGCCTTTTACGGTGATCGGCAGTTCATAACGCCTAAGATGATCTGTTACTCAGCGGTAACCGCTAGGGGTTTTGTGAGTAAGCAGTTTTGCAATTCATGGCAAATTACGTTTCTAATTTCTTTTATTGCGGAAACAGCTATTTCAAACCGTAAAATTGATACCGCAGAAGTTGTAGTTTGTAGTTTGAAAAAAGGACGGGTTTTATGCCCAAGCACTGCGACCTTAAAGATCTATTGCGCATCCCCCCTTTCATCAGTTAAGTAGTCTGTTGCTCGTTATGAACTTAACCAGACTGCTAACTGAGGCTTTCGATAGTTCATCTATCTTTGGAAAGTGATTGCCAAAAAATACCTTCTCTTTGATTAGCAAGAGCAGGGCAATCACATAACAGTCTCATCTCCTTCTAGGCATCTACTACAGATAGGGTTGTTAAACAATCTCATTCTGTATAGATTAAACTTTAGGGCACAGTGTCCTGTAATGAATCCTGTTGCCCATGCAAGCCTTCTTCTACTAAGACCTCGCAGGTACTTTGCCCTGCTGTTATCCAGGTCTGTAATAAACAACTTGGAATGTCTGCAACCCTCAATGGAGTTCCAGTAGTTCTTGTGTTCTGCTTGAGCTCAGCACTTAATAGCCTGTTTCACTGGTCTGTAGGACACCCCCAGTACAGGCTCCGGACCCAAAAATGGAATTTCGCTGCGAACCTTGGCTGCTTCATCTGCTTTCTCATTGCCCGGTATACCTGTATGTCCTGGCACCCACATAAGTTGAACCTTATTGTGTTCAACCAGTGTCGTTAAGGATTTCCGGCATTCTGATACGCGCTTTGATTTTATTGATGGTGATTCAAGTGCTTTAAGAGCAGCTTGACTGTCTGAGAGGATAAGAACACTTCTATTCTTATATCTCCTTTTAATGCTTTCCATGACACTGGCTAGGATTGCATAAACCTCAGCTGGAAAACTGTAGCTAAGGTACCCAGACTATAAGAAATCTTGGTGCCATTACCGTAAAGCCCAGCTCCCGTTCCTGATCTGGTTCTAGAACCATCAGTATACCAGATTGGGCCTTTGTTATTATGAGGTTTTACCAGTCCTTCCCATTCACTCCGCTGTGGATAGGATACCGTAAATTTCAATTCAAACTTGAATCTTGGTTCAAGAATGTCAGTCCTCATGTTGAGTATCTGTTGTACATTCTTATCCCAAGGAAGCTTGAGATGATTAAATGTACAGTATTAGACACTTTGGTTTGGCGACAAATACGGTGATACGCGATCATGGCTTCTGCCTTCATCCATATGTGGAGAGGTGTGAGCCCAATCAGCATCTCCATAGCCGCAGTTGGAGTAGTTTTGAAGGCTCCCATAATTGAAATGCAGAAGGTCCTCTGTTCCTTTCTGCACACCTTTAAATTAACTCTAGGCCACCACATCAGTGCGGCATAAGAGAATATAGGTCTCACCATGACAGTGTATATCCAATACACTATACTAGGTTTCAGACCCCATGTCTTACCAAGCATACCTCTACATGTCCAAAAAAACTCTGTAGGCTTTGGTGATACATAATTGCATGTGATGTTTCCAAGTTAATTTCTAGTCTAAAACAAGCCCAAGATATTTAACTTGTGTTGAATAGGGCACTACTTTACCAAAGAGAGAGAGTCTGGTTAAATCAGGCCCCCTTCTCCTGGTAAAGGGTACCACTACTGTTTTTCTTGGATTAACAGTTAGATTATTCATCTTGGACCAAGCTTCCACTTTCTTAAGCGCCATTTGTAGCACTTGAGAAACTATGTGAGGAAATTACCCTCTTATGATTATTGCAATATCATCTGCAAAACCAACTGTGAAGTAACCATCACTACTGAGTGCGCAAAGAAGTGTGTCCACTACAAGGTTCCATAGCAGAGGTGATAAAGCACCCCCCTACGGGCAGCCCCTCACCGTGGACACATCCAGCGTCTCCCCACATAGATTCATGGTTATCTTCCTATGTTGTAAGACAAAACGTATCCACTCACAAAGAAGTGAAGGTACATGGTGTCCATAAAGGGCGTTCGACACTACATCACAAGACGTCCTGTCAAACGCACCTTCAATATCAAGAAAAGCACCAGTGGCTATTTCTATACTATTAAGCGTCTTTTGATGAAGTGCTGCTTCCGTTGATTTCCCTGTTTGATAGGCAGAAGTTACCAGGTATAATAATTTAATTGCTACAGCTATAGTGGTGCGATTTATAATAAGTTCATTCTTTATCTTCAAACGGTCGGCAACTCACTTCAAGTACTAGATCACATTAAATTTCTCAGGCAATTTTAACTGGTGTTATACTTTTACACTAACCACGCATACCCTGAGAGAAAGATCTCGTACCTAACCACGGTAGCAGCATCGACAGCAGATATTGAAGCAAAGGGTACAGTTACAAAAAGTGACGACCACCGCCCGGATTCAAATTTAACCTACTATAGTTATCTAACAAGACACTCGACCCTTCTGACCAAGAATTCTTCCATCGTCAAAGGTACTTATAGACTCTGCAACATATTCAGAACTAGGAGGTTAAGGATGGCAGACGTTCAATCGATGTTTCACATAACGTTTCGTGAATATCGGTTTATTTTTTTATTATTTATGGACGCTCTTTAACTGCTATGGTCTTTAGCGTCCCATTCTATATTGGGTGTGAAAGACCGGTAATTTGTTCAGAGTTCATTTAATTTTTCAATAAAATATGTTAAACATATGGTATTTTAATCAAGATCGTTAGAGCTATTTCTGAGTAAATAAACAAATCAAAAAGGGTTGCTTGTGAAGGGTAATTTGGTGGGAAATTTTCTTGAAAATATTCTTGTTATATCTTAAGAAGATGCTGAACATAAATACCAGATTTTGTACAGGTTGTTCTTGAGTTGTGCTGCTCATAGATACTGCAAGTTTTCTAAAACTGCACTTTTAAATTCCGGGGCCTCAAAAGTTTGAATATCGAATTTATGAGTGGAATTCGAAAGTTTTTCTACCTACTGGTAATAATCTGCTATGAAACCATCTTGGTTTGCATACAGTTTCAATAATGTTTTGTTACGTCACGCCTGCTAGCATGTGGCAACGTGGACCAATAATGCTACGTGATAACAATTATTAATGAACCTAGTTGCATCCCTCCTGCTGGCTATACACCAGACGGTTAAGAAGATACACAAAGGGAACAATTTAGTTAATGACCACAAGAGAGACAACTTCGTGGCCAGAGCACCTGCTCATTCACAGTACTCCCTTATGTGAATGCTGTGGAAGGTGGTCCGCTGGCTATGCAGTATAACGTGACAAAATCCTTAAATCAGGAGCCGACATTACATAGATATTAATTTGAAACCTGTAAAATCAGATATAAAAGTCTGAAGCTTCGTGAATCAACATTAAAACTCTGTTGTGCAAGTACTGAAAAATTAAATCAATCCAGACGCCGTAATTTGATACCGAGTTATCACTGGAAATATACGTTTTGGGATTACCTGAATAAAAGACAATCTGATGTCATACATCTACATGTCTTTCTCTACCCTCTATCGTTTATTAGCGGGTATAAAACTATTCCCTCCAAAGCTTATTTTACCATCTACTTCATATTAACCCAAATAAACATTTACAGAAATAGCTACATTACACATTTCGTTATGATACAAAGAGAACAGCGATAGTCAAATGTTTAACAACTGGACGCTATATATGCTGCCTTAAAATTCCATACTGTTCCCATGACATCGCGAGAAAGAACTGAATGTTGACAGAACTTAAAGGAATGACAAAGTATTGGTGGCATTAATAACGGATATATCGTAAATGGCTGATACCACAAAAAAGTAATTGAAATAAATTGTTGGTTTTAAACAGATCTACATTTTTTCTTAAATGCTTTTTCGTCTATTGCTTAACGTTTATCAACTACACTGCATTATACAAAACTCCTTCAGAGTGAAGAGAACTTTACAGGCTATTCCCAGAATATTCAAGATAAACATTTATTTGCTATGTAAATATCTTAAATGTATTTTAATCAAAATCGTTAGAGTCACTTTTAGAGAATTAAATTTTCGAAAAATGTTCCATATAAAGGGTAATTGGGGTGGGGGAGTTTCTTGAAAATCTTGCAGTCACATTTTCGGAAGATAGTAAACTCAATACCAAAGTCGGTGTTTATCCGACTTTTCGTTTTTGAGTTATGCTGTTCACAGACACAGACACGGACATAATGCTTTATTTGGATTCAGGCAACCTCAAAACACGTATTTCAGGTGAAATCTCGGTATTGAATTTTTGGGTGGAATGCAATAGTTCCCCTACTTACTATACATAGTAGAGAAAGTAAAAAAAGGCCTGTGATATATTCTCACGATTTTCCCTATCTTCTATCGTTTACTAGTTGGTACACAAATTATTCTTACACAAGCTTATTTTTCTATCCACTACCTTTTAATACATATATATCTTCGCAGAAACAGCTACATTACACATTTCGTTATAGATACAAAGAGAACAGCGATAGTCAAATGTTTAACAATGCTGTATGCTGGCATTAAAATTCCATACTGTTTCCATGACATCTCGAGAAACAACTGAATGTTGAAAGGACTTTAAGAGAATGACCAAGTACTGAACTACTGAAACCATTAATAACTCACATCTCGTAAATGGCTTATGCCACAAGAAACCTATTTAAAATAAACTGTGTGTTTTAAAGTGATGTAAATTTTTATGTAGTACTTAATGTTTACCAGTTCTACACGATTATAAACAATTTCTTCCGAATAAAGAGGACCTTATAGACTATTTCTGAAAATTCAAGATATACATTCTATTTGTTATTTAAATATCTTTAATATATGACATTTTAATCAAAATCGTTGGAGTAATTTTTTAGAAAATCAGAATTATTGAAAAACGTTCGATGTAAAGGGCAGTTACAGGTACGGGAATTTTCTTGAACATCTTTGTGTCACATCCTTGGAAGATATTGAACCTAAATAACAACTTCAGTACTTATCCGACTTTTCGTGTTTGCCTTATGCTGTTCACAGGCAAACACTCACGGACGTTTATGCGTAAAAATGGTTTTTTGGATTGAAGGGCCTCAAAACATGTATTTCTGGTGAAATCTGGGTTTCGAATTCTTGTGTAGAATGCAATATCTATGTGGTAGAGAAAGTAAAAATGACTCTTTGTAGGTCATTCCAAATAGAAGTGTATTATTATTAGTATTAATCTTGAAAAGGATTTAACCAGTGGAACCAGAAATGTGCTGTCTAGACCATAGGATAAAAGCACTGGCAGGTAAATATGAAGCACTCCTCAGCAACAGTTAGTTTGGCTAACCTCAAAGTCTGGTAATAACATTAGTGTAATATCTCACATGATATATTGCTTTTCATTCTCTGGGTGATACAATATTGATGTGTTAATGGATACGTGGCTACTTAGTGGGCGGAAATTCAATTTGGTGGTCATCCTCTAATTGATGTCATTAGCATAGCATTATTCCCATGGAGACAGTAACTGATGAAAAGTAGAAACCAGTAGCCAAACCGCTCAGGCTGAAATGAGAGCATCAAATCTAACTTGTAATGGTCAAGATATCATAACAGTTAATGCGATGTTAAAGCAATACATATCATGAGGGTTAGGCATTCTTTCTTTGTGAAAACTGAACATATATACAGCTTTATGAATACAGAAGAGATAAAGTAAAAATCACAATCTGTATGTTAAAGAAAACAAAGAAAAAAATCTGATGTGATACATTCACATGAATTTCTCTACCTTCTGTCTTTATTAGTGAGTATATAACAGTGGCGCAGCATGATACCTTGTTTTGGGTATACCAGATTTTAAAATTTGAATTTAGAATTTTTTAAATGCTTCACGAATTCCCATACATTAGTATTTCACAAAATAGCTTGAATTCTCTATTACGAATAGATGATGATGATTTTTTATTATTACCAACATTATTATTATTATTATTGTTGTTGTTCTCGCTTTAGTAGTCATTAGTATCACTACTAATTGCCGAAATTTACTGAACATACACTTAAAACTAAACTCGATTATAAAAATATTTGACTATCGCTTAAGGCCTGCTATGTTCCCCTTGTTTTGTATTTGCAAGGGCAATATAGAAATACAGTAGCCTTTAAGCACATACATATCTCTTAATAGCTGGTTGCTAGGTGCAGCACCATTCTCTTTGCATATCCAAGACATAAAAAAATGAATAACGAATTTCCATTTGAGAAAAAGTATAAGTTTTGGAAAATTTAAGGGAATAACAAGCAATATCTCGAAAATGGTACACTCAACAAAAAAATTTATAAGACATAAATTGTGTATTTTAACGCGATCTACATGTTTTGTGTAGTAAAATTTTGTCTATCTCTTGTGGCTTACCAGTTATGCAAAAGTCGTTCACAATGAAGAATACTTTTGGAGACATTCCCAGAAAATTCGAGATATACAATTCATTTGCCATAAAATGTCTTAAACTTATGGCATTTTATTCAAAATCGTTAGCCATTTTTGAGAAAATTAAAATTTTGGAAAAATGTTCCATGTAAAGGATAATCTGGGGTGCGGGGATTTTCTTGTAAACCTTCGTGTCGCACCTCTGGAAGATACTGAACCTAAATACCAAGTTTGGTGTTTATCCGACTGTTATGTTATGCTGTTCACAGACACACACATGGAATTGTCTCCAAAAATGCTTTATATGCATTAAGTGCACCTCAAAGCACGTATTTCCTGTGAAATCTTGTATGGAACTTTTGTGTGGAATGCAGTACTTCCCCTACTTGCTACACGTAGTAGAGAAAGTAAAAGCCAGTATGCTTGGTGCTGTAATTATTGTAGGCAAAAAGAATCCATTTCGCTACGCCACTTCTTACTTCTACCATGACTCCTAGGAAGGAGGGAGGAGGGAGGAGGTCGTCCAATGCGGATGACAACGGGTGCACGCATGGACGGGGTCCTTAAAGCTTCCAGCTCGAATGCAAATGACGTCGCCCGACCCCACTCATGAACCCTAACCCCCGGCGGACCCTTGGTAAACTTCTAAAACCCGCGCAACAACCGCCCAGCCGAACTCCGTCGCCTGGTCCTAAAATCCTGAAATACATGACAATGAAGGAGATGATGGGTACTGTAAATGAGAAACAGGAAGCCCGTGGTAGAAAGGGAACTACCTCAGCATTCGCCTACCGACACGTAGAAACCACGAAAAACCCATGTGTTAGAGGGACCTCCAGAATGCGAGTCATACAGGTTACAACAGTGCCACCTCGCTCAGTACTGCATACTGTAACATGCGACAGACCATGAGAAACATAAAGACTAATGTCCACTAGTTTCCTAATAGAAAGAGATACGCAACATTCCCTCACAATACAGAAATTTGTAGGAACCAAGCAACACAAGAAACCCCAAACTTCATCAAATCCATCCATTTTATCTGACACGTCTAAGGAAGAAAGAGCAAGACATATACCACTCTATATATAAACTCTATTACCAAGAAGAATAACCACTGTGAATTAATTCATCGTAAATATTTCATCAACATTCGTATAAGTATATTTCACCTTACAATCAAATTGTCATTGTAAAAAATCACATGACCATCTCTACTTTCTCTTATTAGGGTTATACAAAATATTCTTATGAAAGTTTAGTTTCCTATTCACTTCATTTTAATTGAGATAAACTTTTCTGTAAATAGCTACATTACACATTTAGTTATAAATACAAAGCGAACAGCGATAGTCAAATGCTTAAGAACTGGACTGCTGACTACTGAATGCATACTGCTTCCATGACATCGCGAGAAACAATTGAATGTTGAAAGGACTGTAAAGAATGACCAAGAAATGAGCAATTCGAAGCATTAATAACGGATATCTCAGAAATTTCTTATGCGAAAACAAAACAAAAAAATCTGATGTGTTACACTCACATGACTTTCTCTACTCTTGTACAAACTATTTTTACAAACGCTTATTCGCCATCTACTTCATGTTAATTGAGATAAACATTTGCAGACTCTATCTTATTGCTAATTTTCTTGTAGATGTAAGGGGAATATATATTTACAAGGGCAATATAGAAATACAGTAGCCTTTAAGCACATACATATCTCTTAATAGCTGGTTGCTAGGTGCAGCACCATTCTCTTTGCCACAGATTAATACTCTTTGCATATAAAAGACAAAAAAATGAATAACGAATTCCCATTTGAGAAAATAAGTATTGAAAAATTTAAGGGAATAACAAGCAATATCTCGAAAATGGTTCACTCAACAAAACAAATGTATATGACACAAATTGTTTATTTTAACACGATCTACATTTTTTGTGTAGTACAATTTTGTCTATCTCTTATGGCTTACCAGTTATGCAAAAGTCGTTCACAATGGAGAATACTTTTGGAGACATTCCCAGAAAATTCAAGATATACATTTTATTTGTCATGAAAATATTTAAAGCATATGATATTTTAATCAAAATCGTTAGCCATTTTTGAGAAAATTAAACTTTTCGAAAAATCTTCCATGTAAAGGGTAATCTGGGGTGGGGGGATTTTCTTGAAAACCTTCGTGTCGCATCTCTGGAAGATGCTGAACCTAAATACCAAGTTTGGCGTTTATCCGACTGTTCGTTTCTGAGTTATGCTGTTCACAGACAGACAGACACAGACACACACACACACACACACACACACACACACACACAAACACACAGACACACACGGACATGTTTCCAAAAATGCTCTTTTTGGATTCAGGGTGTCTCAAAACATATATTTCCGGTGAAATCTCGGTATTGAATTTTTGGGTGGTATACAATACTTCCCCTACTTACTGTACGTAGTAGAGAAAGTAAGAACGTATTTGAAATAAATTGCATGTTTCAAAGAGATACACTTTTCTGTGTAGTACGTATTTGTACGTCATTTAACGGTTTACAACTATACAACATTACACAAAATTCCTATCGAATGAAGAGGACTACAAAGGCTATTCACAGAAAGTTCAAGATATACATTTTATTTGATATGCTAATATTTTTAGTATATGGTATTTTAATCAAAATCGTTAGAGCCATTATTTAGAAGACCGACATTTTCGAGAAATGATCCATGTAAAGGGTACTTGGGAATGGGGTATTTTCTTGAAAATCTTCGTGTCACATCCTTGGAAGATACTGAACTTAAATACCAAGTTTGATACTTATCCGACTTGAGTTATGCTGTTCACAGTAGCATACACACGTACCTTTCTCTAAAAAGCAATTTTTCTCCTATCCAGGGGACATCAAAACGTGTATTATATTGAAGGAGTTGTATTATATTTCAACTGTTGGGGAAACGAACTTAAAATTTGTTGCAACCGCACGTATACTAAACACTTTCCGATAGCCTTCGTCCCAAATGTACCTTCAGGTGGCCTTTGCCCCAAGTTTAAAAAAATATGAACTTTGTAATTAAACTGTTTCTTTAAATATTTAATTTATGTTTGCCTCGGCTGCATCAGTATTATTGTTTAGAGACATGGAAGTCTTTGCAGGGCGTGATGTGACAGGAATGTAGGCTTACACAGGGTTTAAGTTTTAATTCACTCCTTTTTATTAATCCTTGACACAAATTAAATAGCACTTCACTGATATCGAGAGCTGTGAGATTATTTTATTTAATACTTGCACTTTTTAACAAGTATACTATGCTTCGTCTCACACGAATACGTAATTAATTTCTCGAGGACACATCGCGCATCCAGTTACAAACACTGTCTGCAGGCAATTGACTAGATTTCAACCGTCTAAACTTGTAAATTTCTGTGTTTCAAGTCTCTGATTGGCTAATCCTACTACAATAGAATACCTGCATTTAACTAAAGCTTTTTCTGGGTGTTGATTGGCTATTTTATAAACTGTCACTAAAATTACATTATTGCTTCCAAGAATCACAAATAACATTTAAACTCTCAAACTCATTATTGCCTCAAGGTTACCCCATTGTTACCTCATTGTTAGCAACGTTTAAGTTATTATTCTCACAGCTCCTACATTATTCAATTACGTAATATATTCACATTACATAATTTTTGCTGAAATATATTTTTTGCGTGTTATGCAATACTTCCCCTACTTACTATACAGAATAGAGAAACTAAAATGTAGTGGAATATTCTAAAATGGCTGCAAAATGGTGCAGCATATGTATTTTAGGAGGAGTTGTATCGTTAGACCGCGTATGATACAAAGTTTCCGGTGGACTTCGCCCCAATGTTCCGTTTCCAGTGGTCTTCGCCCCAAATTTACTTTCAACTTTGTATTTTGTTTCTTTAAATATCATATATTTAAGTTTGCCTCGGCTGCGTCAGTATTAATTTGTAGAAATATGTTTGCCTTAACAGGGTGTGATACGGCTAAATAATGTAGGCTTACACGGATTACAATTTTTACTTCACTCCTTTTATTAATCCTTGACACGATTAAATAACACTTCACTGATATAGAGAGCTGTGAGATGATTTATTAATTACTTGCAATTTTTAACACGTAAACTATTTTTTGTCTCACACTGAATACATATTAAACTTCTCGAAAACGCATCTCGCGTCCAGTTAGGAACGCTGTCTGCAAGAAACTGGCTTCTAAATTTGTACAATGTGCTCTATTTCAGTTTATAATTGGCTAATTCTACTCCATTAGAATACTTTTATTTAAATTAAGCTTTTTCTGGTTGTTGATTGGCTATTTATAAACTGTCTCAAATACTACATTATTGTTGCTCCAAGAATTACTAGTAGCATTATTAAACTTTCCAATTCATTATTGCCTCAAGGTTACCTCATTGTTACCTCATTGTTAGTAACTTTTGACCTATATTCTCACAGCTCCTACATTATTAAATTACATAATACATTCACATAAGGTTATTAAACATGTACATAATGATATAAACATGAATACAATGACTGTTACATACATTTTCTATGTTATTTATACACACATCGCTTTAAGGCGGGCTGTTATTTTATATTATATAATCAGACTGATATTATTTAAGTGTTAAAAATACTGCCTCAATGGGTGTATAAAAATAAGCATGAGAAAAAAACTTACTATTCGAGACAAAACCTTGTGACACACACAGTGAGTGAAGTAAATGAACATAAGTTTCAATACGAGAATTTTGTACCAGGAGTTGCTACCCGTGGTAACGTACCTTATAATATTGGTTCACTCCAGAAAATTAAACGTAATATCCGGAAATGGAGGGACAGTATTTCTCTCGGCTTGGATTGTCTTTGCGATAAAACGCCGAAGAAGAAGAAGAAGATATGTATACAACGAGACGAGTTTAAAGAAGCGAAATTTTAAATTATAAATTTTCAAGGCACTGCGGTGACTACTTACTACTGTTGAAACTTTAACGCTACGTCTGATCAGCTGCTCCGGTAGAAGACGCCTGCTTCAAGAATGCTGGCTAGGCGTATGACGTCACCAGAGTGCGCTGCCGGTGTTCTGGTTTTCACTATTATTATGCACAACCTAAGATCTTGCAGAATACTATAAAATAGATGTGTTAATTTTCAGTTCCGTCCTCCCTTAAGCTATAAACGAACAAAAATTAAACTTTCTTAACCTTCGTCTTGATTTCTTCGTTTCTATATTTTATTATATTATATTTTTGTCATAAAATTCAAAGAAGCAATGTCTTAACGCTACTTCGCTAGTGAGAACAGGACAGGTAGCTTGTAATGTTACTCTTCGGCAGTTCGGTCGTATTTTGGGGAGTAAAGTACATGTCAATCCAGTGGCTAGAACTGTGCTCGAAGAACAGAAAAGGTAACACTGACAGAGGACGGAGTATATTTGTCAGTAACAACATAAATATCTGCATTCCATTATGGTCATTTTTATGCACGTCAGTGCACTTAATTCATCTCCGTGCAATCAGACCTGTAGTCAATCGACTTGAAATAAAGCATTAAAAATAATGAAATAAAATATGGATTGCGTTCCTGACTTGATACAACAATTATAACGTGACAGAATACGTTAAAAAGGCACTCTCTAAACAATAATAATGCGGTTAGATCGAAGATAAGCTGAATCGATGTATTTAGTAACCTTGACCAAAAACAGAGCTCGTGTCCTGAATATAAGGTCATACAATATTGACGTATATGTTCATAAGAGTTCCTAGATTTTCAACCAAGTATACAAAACATTCCATATTTGACCACCCTAAATTTTATTATTATAATGCACATTTAAAATATAAATAAATTGTGATGTGTTACATTCACATGGCTTTCTCTACTCACTCCTCTTTTTATACCGAGCGAGCTGACGCTGAGGTAACGCGTGCGACTCGCATTCGGAAGGTCACAGGGGTTCCCGGCGACCACCCATTCTGACCCATGGGTTTTCCCGGCTCGTCAGACGAATGCTGGAGCGGTTTTTTTGAGCCCACGAATTCCCTGTCTCTTAATTTCATTCCACCCATTATTTCATTCAGACTCGTTAGGCCTGTTTCAGGGTTGGAAGTGTCGGCGATGGTGTTCGGGTGCGGCGTGTCAGGGGAAAAGGATGCTCTCTAAAATCGCCCCTCTGGAAAGGTGCGTTGGACCATCTGTGCGGGGTTTCCTACTATCGGGGCGTCTCAATAGGGAAACTATGGGGACCCTGTCATTGCTATGCCGTCACTCCTATTTGCGGCCGCGGATATCTCCTCTCACCAACTCCCTCCATAGACAAATTATCCTTTCTGGTTCAGTGCCGAGACCCCTCCGATAATAAGAGAATAATAAGTAAAGTTTTTTTATTCCATTTCTTGTTAAGCCAGATAAATCTTCAATTCACACTTACACATTTTGTTGCAGGAAAGCACTAGTCAGATTTTAAAAAGCGGATCACAATGTGATAGCTTTGAAATGCTTTGTATGACCACGAGAAAAAACGAATAGCGACTTGCCACTTGAAAAAATTATAAGTATTTGAAAATGTTATCCAATATCAAGGAATATGTTGGAAATACTTATGCCACAAAACTGTTTTATTTGACATAGCATGATATACATTTTTTTCTGTCTTAAGCTTTTGTCTGTCTCTTGCAGTTTACGAGTTACACAAAATTCATTCAGAATGAAGAGAACTTCAAAAGTATATTCCCAGAAGGTATAAGATATTCATTTTATTTGTTACTAAAAAGTTGCAAACATGTAGTATTTTTATCAAAATCGTTAGAGGCATTTTTTTGAGAAGCTACAAAAACAACAACAAAAAATTAAACGTGAAGAGTAGTTTAGGGTGGGGGATAATCTTGAAAATCCTTTATTTGCGTCCTTAGAAGACGCTGAACTGTAATGCCAAAGCTGGTGTTTAATCTACTTTTACTTTTAGAGTAATGTTATTCTCAGATACAGATACACACACACACACACACACACATATATATATATATATATATATATATATATATATATATATGCTCGCGCGTACCTTTTTTCTAAGATTTGTCTATTTGGATTAAGGGAACCTTAAACCGCGTATTTCGGGTGGAATCTGGTGTCCAGTTTTTGTATGGAATGAAGTACCTCTGTAGTTACAATGAGCAAGAAGTAGAGAAAATAAACATTAGATGACAGTTATAACCGCAAGGCAACGCCAGCGCCTTGTGTGAAGCAGATTACAACCCTGGTTGGAATATACAGTAGTTGTCTTGCATGAATCACCTTCCTCTCCTGCCATCTATTTCACTCAGTTAATGTTCATCATTGAATCCCTATAACATAAAACGCTGATATATTCAAACCTTACAGCAAAGCAGGTTTGCTGTAATTTTGCATGCAGCCTGCTTATGAAATATACATATTTTATATGTGTGTGTTACATTAACATGGCTTTCTCTACCCATTCTTCGAATACTCTACTTACAAAAGCTTATTCTTCTAATTCTGATTGAACCTTTGCAGACGCCTTAAGCGGCAGTCGAATGTTTGAAGAACGGGTCGCTAGGACATGGTTTGAAATTCCCTTTTGTTTGCAAAATTGCGAGGAAAAAAGGGAAAAATAAAAGGAATAGTATTTTTACAGTTGAAAAATTAGAAAGTGTTTGACAAATAACACCTATAATAAAGAATATATCGGAAATGGTTAACACATTAAAAAAGCTTTATTCAACATTAGTTGTGTTTTTTAAGTGGATTTACATTTTTTATGTAGTGAGTTTTTTTCTATCTCTTAAGGTTTATAAGTTATAAAAATTAATTCAGATTGAAGACTACTTATCAAGGTATTCCCAGAAAATTCAGGATAAACAATTTATTTGCCATGAAAATACCTTAAACTTATGGTATTTTAATCAAAATCGTTGAAGCCATTTTAGTAAAATAAGGAACTTTGAAAAATTTTGCATGTAGTAATTTGTGGTGGGGGGATAGTTTTTAAATCTTCGTGTCGCGCCTTTAAAATGGCGGTTCAATAAGTACCCGTGTTTCAAAATAGATGTCACTAAGGCGAGTTGGTGCTACCATCGTATACTGTCAAAACCAATTTGGTACTGCTTGATAGGTTAGTTTGGATTTGGCAGGCGTTTCAATTAGTCGTTCAAAGTGTTTTCGCTAAAATGGGAGAAGTGCATTATCGTTCAGTGATTTGCTTTTTACTTTTGGATGGGGAAAATTGTGAGGAGATACAAGCGAAATGGGATACTTTCTGTTTATGGGGACCTTTCATCGTTTATGACAACAGTTAGATATTGGTTCAACAACTTTAATGGTCGAACATCCGTTTTTCATGAGGAGCATCCAGGACGCCCGGCTGATGTGGTTAACGAGGAAATCATTGAAAGTCTAATGAAGTTTGCAAGATGGCATAGGACATACATAGGTGTGTCAACGGGAACGGCAATTCATACTTTGCAGAAAGTTACACATGAAAAAGTTGACGGCCAGATGGATGTCGCGATTGCTGACACAGCTCTGAAGCTATGTTCGAAGCAATTTATACGTTTCTAGTGCCACTTGGCCACTTGTAAAGAACCAATATATTTTACCTAATTCCATGTGCCGTCTAGAGCTTGTATATCGCTCGCAAGCGGTTTGTTTACCTTCGTGTGTTCTGAACTATACCCTGTTTTTCTAAACTTAACTCCGCGTGTGTTCCTTCGCATTCCTCACTCTTTGATTGGCTAAAGCTGTTCGGCCCATGAGTGCGCCTTTCCTAGCACGTGGAGAATGGAAACTACGGATGGCAAGGCAAGCCCGAGTTAAATGTAACAAAGGCGTATACCTACCTACGACATTTATGAAAATGAAGTTTCGGAAGCACATAACGGTATATTAATAACCAAAAACGTCACCGACATATGAAGAAATAAATTGATGAAGTCGTAAAAATTGAGGCTTAATGAAGGAGTCAGTAAAAAATTCCTGAGTTTGAACATGCTTCCTTCGTTGTATTTTCACCGTAATATCAGATACCATACAAAAAAAATCTGATGTGTTACACTCACATGACTTTTTCTACTCTTGTACAAACTATTTTTACAAACGCTTATTCTCCATATGCTTCATGTTAATGGAGATATCGAGATGTCAATCTTATTGGTAATTTTCTTGTAGATGCAAGGGAAATATGGTAGCTTTTAAGCCATAGTCAAATATTTTAACGCTGGTTGCTATGTGGCGCATTCCATTCTCTTTGCATGTCCAGGACATAAAAAAAATGAATAACGCATTTGAGAAAAAGTATAAGTATTGGAAAATTTAGGAAATAACAAGCAATATCTCGAAAACGGTTCAGTCAACAAAAGAAATGTATATGACATAAGTTGTGTATTTTAATGCGATCTACATTCTTTGTGTAGTAAAATTTTGTCTATCTCTTATGGTTTACCAGTTATGCAAAAGTCGTTCACAATGAAGAATACTTTTGGAGACATTCCCAGAAAATTCGAGATATACATTTCATTTCTCATAACATTATCTTAAACATATGATATTTTCATCAAAATCGTTAGAGCCATTTTTGAGAAAATTAAAATTTTCGAAAAATGTTCCATGTAAAGGGTAGTCTGGGGTGGGCGGATTTTCTTGAAAACCTTCGTGTCGCATCTCTGGAAGATACTGAACCTAAATACCAAGTTTGGTGCTTATCCGACTGTTCGTTTTTGAGTTATGCTGTTCACAGACACACAGACACACACACACACAGACACACACACACACACACAGACACACACACGGACATGTTTCCAAAAATGCTTTTTTTGGATTCAGGAGGTCTCAAAACATGTATTTCCGGTGAAATCTCGGTATCGAATTTCTGGGTGGAATGCAATACTTCCCCTACTTACTATACGTAGTAGAGAAAGTAAAATGAATAACGAATTTGAGAAAAAGTATAAGTATTGGAAAATTTAGGAAATAACAAGCAATATCTCGCAAACGGTTCACTCAATAAAGAAATGTATATGACATAAATTGTGTATTTTAACGCGATCTACATTTTTCGTGTAGTAAACTTTTGTCTGTCTCTTATGGTTTACCACTTATGAAAAAGTCGTTCATAATGAAGAATATTTTTGAAGACATTCCCAGAAAATTCGAGATATACATTTTATTTGCCATGACAATATCTTAAACATATGATATTTTAATCAAAATCTTTAGAGCCGTTTTTGAGAAAATTAAAATTTTCGAAAAATGTTCCATGTAAAGGGTAGTCTGGGGTGAGAGGATTTTCTTGAAAACCTTCGTGTCGCATCTCTGAAAGATACTGATCCTAAATACCAAGTTTGGTGTTTATCCGACTCTTCGTTTTTGAGTTATGCTGTTCACAGACACACAGACACACACACGGACATTTTTCCAAAAATACTTTTTTTGGAATCAGTGAGTCTACATTTTTCGTGTAGTAAACTTTTGTCTGTCTCTTATGGTTTACCACTTATGAAAAAGTCGTTCATAATGAAGAATATTTTTGAAGACATTCCCAGAAAATTCGAGATATACATTTTATTTGCCATGACAATATCTTAAACATATGATATTTTAATCAAAATCTTTAGAGCCGTTTTTGAGAAAATTAAAATTTTCGAAAAATGTTCCATGTAAAGGGTAGTCTGGGGTGAGAGGATTTTCTTGAAAACCTTCGTGTCGCATCTCTGAAAGATACTGATCCTAAATACCAAGTTTGGTGTTTATCCGACTCTTCGTTTTTGAGTTATGCTGTTCACAGACACACAGACACACACACGGACATTTTTCCAAAAATACTTTTTTTGGAATCAGTGAGTCTCAACACATGTATTTCCGGTGAAATCTCGGTATCGAAATTTTGGGTGGAATACAATACTTCCCCTACTTACTATACGTAGTAGAGAAAGTAAAAATGAATAACGAATTCCCATTTGAGAAAAAGTATAAGTATTGGAAAATTTAAGTGAATAACAAGCAACATCTCGAAAATGGTTCACCCAACAACCAAAAATGTATATGACATAAATTGTGTATTTTAACGCACAATTGTGTATTGTCTACCTCTTATGATTTTACAGCTATGCAAAAGTCGTTCGGAATGAAGAATACTTTTGGAGACGTTCCCAGAAAATTCGAGATATACAGTTCATTTGCCATAAAAATGTCTTAAACTTATGACATTTTAATCAAAATCGTTAGAGCCATTTTTGAGAAAATAAAAATTTTCGAAAAATGTTCCATGTAAAAGGTAATCTGGGGTGGGGAATTTTCTTGAAAACCTTCGTGTCGCATCTCTGGAAGATACTGAACCTAAATACCAAGTTTGGTGTTTATCCGACTGTTCGTTTCTGAGTTATGCTGCTCACAGACACACCCATATGGATATGTTTCCAAAAATGCTTTATATGCATTCAGTGCACATCAAAACATGTATTTTCTGTGAAATCTTGGTATCGATTACGATAGAGGGTAGAGAAGGTCATGTGAATGTAACAATCACATTTTTTTTCTTTCGAATCATCTCATTAATGTGAACATGAAAGTAGGATTTGACGTTATCACCGATAAAGGGAGGAGTCAGTATTAAAAACACCCTAGATCGTTGTACAACAACGGGGAAGCTAAATGAAGTTAATTAATTCGTCACTGGTGTTTAAAAGGTTAACCGTGCAACATCCGGTAAGTCAGTTTATATTTCATAATTTAAAGTACTGTTTCTTCAATGAAAGCAGATAAACCGATTACTATTCGTTACTTACCGGAAGATTTGGATGCTATATATGGTTAAAACAAGATTTTGTTACTTCCTTTACTTTACTTACCTATAGTAAGTAGGAGATATTTTGTTCCGCCCAAAACTTCAATCCAAAATTTCACCGGAAATACAGTTTTGAGACTCTTTAAATAAAATAAAACGCTTTACGAAAACGATCCGTGCGCATTTGTGTATCTGGGAGCAGCATAACTCAAAACCGAAAGTCGGTTGATAACCCAACATGTGTAACTTTCAAAAGTCCAAGGGGAGAGTCGTTTTGTATCCACACCTCATTAAAAAAATTACAAATTTATATAAAGAAGGCTCAGGAGTTAACATCCTGTTAATTTCCCTTCTGCTTATCTATATTAATTAGAGGGAATGTTATATTCCTCGCAAAAACTCGATAACAACATTTCACCGGTAATTTTGAGGTCCCTGAATTCAAAAAATAATTTTTGGAGAAACATCTGCGTGTGTGTGAACAGCATAACTCAAAGGAAAATCTCAATTAAATAAAAAAGTTGGTATCTAGGAGGGCGGTTCAGTAAGTACTCGTGTTAACAATGAAGAGGTAATGTTTTTCAAATACAAATTATTTATTTCTCAATATAGTCCCCTTTTAGGAATATACACTTCTCCAAACGTTTCTGCCATTTTTATCCCATCCAAAAATAGGAATTTTCAAGCTCTGCAAATTACGCCTCTCTCTCAACGAACACCTCACTTGATGTAAATTTTGTTCCTGCGGGAGATTTTATCATGTTTGGGAACAAGAAGAAATTGCAGGGAGCCAGGTTGGACAAATATGTAGAGTGCAGCAACAATTCATGCAGTTTTGGTGGCGAAAACTCCGGATGAATGTGTGGTGAAGTAGCACCTTCTTCTTCGCCAACTACTTGTCAATCGGTCGAATAGCTCACTGTAGTATGTTTCCTTTTTCTGAGATGCCAATGAGTATGACGCCCTTAGCATTCCAAGAAATCGTCACCAACACTTTACCGGCCGATGCTCTCTTTGGAGTAGATTTCCTGGAAGGAACCCATTGTTTTGATTGTTGCTTATTTTCCAGAGTATGACGAGGAATCCATGTCTCATCGACGGTGACAATTCGATGCAAAAACTCCATCACATTTCCCTTAAATTGCTTCGAACATAGCTTCAGAGCTGTGTCAGCAATCGCGACATCCATCTGGCCGTCAACTTTTTCATGTGTAACTTTCTGCAAAGTATGAATTGCCGTTCCCGTTGACACACCTATGTATGTCCTATGCCATCTTGCAAACTTCATTAGACTTTCAATGATTTCCTCGTTAACCACATCAGCCGGGCGTCCTGGATGCTCCTCATGAAAAACGGATGTTCGACCATTAAAGTTGTTGAACCAATATCTAACTGTTGTCATAAACGATGAAAGGTCCCCATAAACAGAAAGTATCCCATTTCGCTTGTATCTCCTCACAATTTTCCCCATCCAAAAGTAAAAAGCAAATCACTGAACGATAATGCACTTCTCCCATTTTAGCGAAAACACTTTGAACGACTAATTGAAACGCCTGCCAAATCCAAACTAACCTATCAAGCAGTACCAAATTGGTTTTGACAGTATACGATGGTAGCACCAACTCGCCTTAGTGACATCTATTTTGAAACACGGGTACTTATTGAACCGCCATTTTAAAGGCGCGACACGAAGATTTAAAAACTATCCCCCCACCACAAATTACTACATGCAAAATTTTTCAAAGTTCCTTATTTTACTAAAATGGCTTCAACGATTTTGATTAAAATACCATAAGTTTAAGGTATTTTCATGGCAAATAAATTGTTTATCCTGAATTTTCTGGGAATACCTTGATAAGTAGTCTTCAATCTGAATTAATTTTTATAACTTATAAACCTTAAGAGATAGAAAAAAACTCACTACATAAAAAATGTAAATCCACTTAAAAAACACAACTAATGTTGAATAAAGCTTTTTTAATGTGTTAACCATTTCCGATATATTCTTTATTATAGGTGTTATTTGTCAAACACTTTCTAATTTTTCAACTGTAAAAATACTATTCCTTTTATTTTTCCCTTTTTTCCTCGCAATTTTGCAAACAAAAGGGAATTTCAAACCATGTCCTAGCGACCCGTTCTTCAAACATTCGACTGCCGCTTAAGGCGTCTGCAAAGGTTCAATCAGAATTAGAAGAATAAGCTTTTGTAAGTAGAGTATTCGAAGAATGGGTAGAGAAAGCCATGTTAATGTAACACACACATATAAAATATGTATATTTCATAAGCAGGCTGCATGCAAAATTACAGCAAACCTGCTTTGCTGTAAGGTTTGAATATATCAGCGTTTTATGTTATAGGGATTCAATGATGAACATTAACTGAGTGAAATAGATGGCAGGAGAGGAAGGTGATTCATGCAAGACAACTACTGTATATTCCAACCAGGGTTGTAATCTGCTTCACACAAGGCGCTGGCGTTGCCTTGCGGTTATAACTGTCATCTAATGTTTATTTTCTCTACTTCTTGCTCATTGTAACTACAGAGGTACTTCATTCCATACAAAAACTGGACACCAGATTCCACCCGAAATACGCGGTTTAAGGTTCCCTTAATCCAAATAGACAAATCTTAGAAAAAAGGTACGCGCGAGCATATATATATATATATATATATATATATATATATATATATATATATGTGTGTGTGTGTGTGTGTGTGTGTGTGTGTGTGTGTATCTGTATCTGAGAATAACATTACTCTAAAAGTAAAAGTAGATTAAACACCAGCTTTGGCATTACAGTTCAGCGTCTTCTAAGGACGCAAATAAAGGATTTTCAAGATTATCCCCCACCCTAAACTACTCTTCACGTTTAATTTTTTGTTGTTGTTTTTGTAGCTTCTCAAAAAAATGCCTCTAACGATTTTGATAAAAATACTACATGTTTGCAACTTTTTAGTAACAAATAAAATGAATATCTTATACCTTCTGGGAATATACTTTTGAAGTTCTCTTCATTCTGAATGAATTTTGTGTAACTCGTAAACTGCAAGAGACAGACAAAAGCTTAAGACAGAAAAAAATGTATATCATGCTATGTCAAATAAAACAGTTTTGTGGCATAAGTATTTCCAACATATTCCTTGATATTGGATAACATTTTCAAATACTTATAATTTTTTCAAGTGGCAAGTCGCTATTCGTTTTTTCTCGTGGTCATACAAAGCATTTCAAAGCTATCACATTGTGATCCGCTTTTTAAAATCTGACTAGTGCTTTCCTGCAACAAAATGTGTAAGTGTGAATTGAAGATTTATCTGGCTTAACAAGAAATGGAATAAAAAAACTTTACTTATTATTCTCTTATTATCGGAGGGGTCTCGGCACTGAACCAGAAAGGATAATTTGTCTATGGAGGGAGTTGGTGAGAGGAGATATCCGCGGCCGGGGAAAAAACCCAACGAAAAGGGAAAATTCCACACGAAGAGGGAAAAAATCGGACGAAAAGGGAAAAATGCAAACGAAAAGGGAAAAAAGCGAACGAAAAGGGAAAAAACCCAACGAAAAGGGAAAAATCCACACGAAGAGGGAAAAAATCGAACGAAGAGGGAAAAAACCCAACGAAGAGGGAAAAAACCGAACCAAAAGGGGGAAAACGAACGAAAAGGGGGAAAAACGAACGAGAGGGAAAAAATTGAACGAAAAGGGAAAAAAACGAACGAAAAGGGAAAAATGCAAACGAAAAGGGAAAAAATTGAACCAAAAGGGACAAAACGTAACGAAAAGGGAAAAAAACGAACGAGAGGGAAAAAATTGAACGAAACGGGAAATAAACGAACGAATATGGAAAAATGCAAACGAAAAGGGAGAAAACGAACGAAAAGGGAAAAATGCAGATGAAAAGGGAAAAAAGCGAACGAAAAGGGAAAAATCCGAACGACGAGGGAAAAATCCCAACGAAGAGGGAAAAAACCCAACGAAAAGGGAAAAATCCACACGAAGAGGGAAAAAATCGAACGAAAAGGGAAAAATGCAAACGAAAAGGGAAAAAAGCGAACGAAAAGGGAAAAATCCGAACGAAGGGGGAAAAAACGAACGAGACGGAAAAAATTGAACGAAAACGCAAAAAACCTAACGAAAAGGGAAAAAAACGAACGAGAGGGAAAAAATTGAAGGAAAAGAGAAAAAAACGAACGAAAAGGAAAAAATTCAAACGAAAAGGGAAAAATCCGAACGAAGATGGAAAAATACCAACGAAGAAGGAAAAAACCCAATGAAAAGGAAAAAATCCACACGAAGAGGGAAAAAACTCAAACGAAAAGGGAAAAATGCAAACGAAAAGGGAAAAAAGCGAAAGAAAAGGGAAAAATCCGAACGAAGAGGGAGAAAACCCAACGAAAAAGGAAAAATACGAACGAAGAGAGAAAAAACTAAATGTAAAGGGAACAAAACCGTACGAAGAGGGAAAAAACCGAACAAAATGGGAAAAATCCAACGAAAAGGTAAAAAATTGAACCAAAAGGGAAAAAAGCGAACGAAAAGGAAAATATCCGAACGAAGATGTAAAAATCCCAACGAAGAGGGAAAAAACCCAATGAAAAGGAAAAAATCCACACGAAGAGAGAAAAAACTCGAACGAAAAGGGAAAAATGCAAACGAAAAGGGGAAAAAGCGAAAGAAAAGGGAAAAATCCGAACGAAGAGGGAGAAAACCCAACGAAAAGGGAAAAATACGAACGAAGAGAGAAAAAACTAAATGTAAAGGGAACAAAACTGTACGAAGAGGGAAAAAGCCGAACAAAATGGGAAAAATCCAACGAAAAGGGAAAAAATTGAACCAAAAGGGAAAAAACGTAACGAAAAGGGAAAAAAACGAACGAGAGGGAAAAAATTGAACGAAAAGGGAAAAAACGAACGAAAAGGGAAAATGCAAACGAAAAGGGAAAAAAGCGAACGAAAAGGGAAAAATCCGAACGAAGAGGGAAAAATTCCAACGAAGAGGGAAAAAACCCAACGAAAAGAGAAAAATCCACATGAAGAGGGAAAAAATGGAACGAAGAGGGAAACAACCCAACGAAGAGGGAAAAATCCAGACGAGGAGGGAAAAATTCGAACGAAGTGGGAAAAAACCGAATGAAGAGGGAAAAAACCGAACGAAAAGGGGAAAAAACGAATGAGAGGGAAAAAATTGAACGAAAAGGGAAAAGAACAAATGAAAAGGAAACAATCAAACAGAAAGGGAAAAAATTGAACCAAAAGGGAAAAAACGTAACGAAAAGGGAAAAAACGAACGAGTGGGAGAAAAATGAACGAAACGGGAAAAAACGAACGAAAAGGGAATTGTGCAAACGAAAAGGGAAAAAACCGAACGAAAAGGGAAAAATCCGAGCGAAGAGGGAAAAATTCCAACGAAGAGGGAAAAAACCCAACAAAGAGGGAAAAAACCCAACGAAAAGGGAAAAATCCACACGAAGAGGGAAAAAATCGAACGAATATGGAAAAATGCAAACGAAAAGGGAAAAAAGCGAACGAAAAGGAAAAAATCCGAACGAAGAGGGAAAAAACACAACGAAAAGGAAAAAATCCACACGAAGAGGGAAAAAATCGAACGAGGAGGGAAAAAACCCAAGGAAGAGGGAAAAATCCAGACGAGGAGTGAAAAATTCGAACGAAGAGGGAAAAAACCAAACGAAGAGGGAAAAAACCAAACGAAGAGGGAAAAAACCGAATGAAAAGGGAAGAAACAAACGAGAGGGAAAAAATTGAACGAAAAGGGTAAAATGCAAACGAAAAGGGAAAAAATTGAACCAAAAGGGAAAAAACGTAACAAAAAGGGAAAAAAACGAACGAGAGGGAAAAAATTGAACGAAAAGGGAAAAAAACCAACGAAAAGGGTAAAATGCAAACGAAAAGGAAAAAAAGGGAACAAAAAGAGAAAAATCCGAACGAAGAGGAAAAAAACCCAACGAAACGGGAAAAATCTACACGAAGAGGGTAAAAATCGAACGAAGGGGGAAAAAACCCAACGAAGAGGGAAAAATCCAGACGAAGAGGGAAAAATTCGAACGAAGAGGGAAAAAACCGAACGAAGAGTGAAAAACCGAACGAAGAGGCAAAAACAAAATGCAAAGGGAAAAAACAGAACGAAAAGGGGAAAAAACGAACGAGAGGGAAAAAATTGAACTAAAAGGGAAAAAAACCAACGAAGAGGGAAAAATGCAAACGAAAAGGGAAAAAAGCGAACGAAAAGGGAAAAATCCGAACGAAGAGGGAGAATACGAACGAAAAGGGAAAAATGCAGATGAAAAGGGAAAAAAGCGAACGAAAAGGGAAAAAACCCAACGAAAAGGGAAAAATCCACACGAAGAGGGAAAAAATCGAACGAAGAGGGAAAAAACCGAACGAAAAGGGGGAAAAACGAACGAAAAGGTGGAAAAACGAACGAGAGGGAAAAAATTGAACGAAACGGGAAAAAACGAACGAATAGGGAAAAATGCAAACGAAAAGGGAGAAAACGAACGAAAAGGGAAAAATGCAGATGAAAAGGGAAAAAAGCGAACGAAAAGGGAAAAAATTGAACCAAAAGGGAAAAAACGTAACGAAAAGGTAAAAAAACGAACGAGAGGGAAAAATCCCAACGAACAGGGAAAAAAGCCAACGAAACGGGAAAATTCCACACGAAGAGGGAAAAAATCGGACGAAAAGGGAAAAATGCAAACGAAAAGGGAAAAAATTGAACCAAAAGGGAAAAAACGTAACGAAAAGGTAAAAAAAGGAACGAGAGGGAAATATCCCAACGAAGAGGGAAAAAACCCAACGAAACGGGAAAATTCCACACGAAGAGGGAAAAAATCGGACGAAAAGGGAATAATGCAAACGAAAAGGGAAAAAACCCAACGAAAAGGGAAAAATCCACACGAAGAGGGAAAAAATCGAACGAAGAGGGAAATTACCCAACGAAAAGGTGGAAAAACGAACGAAAAGGGGGAAAAACGAACGAGAGGGAAAAAATTGAACGAAAAGGGAAAAAAACGAACGAAAAGGGAAAAATGCAAACAAAAAGGGAAAAAATTGAACCAAAAGGGACAAATCGTAACGAAAAGGGAAAAAAACGAACGAGAGGGAAAAAATTGAACGAAACGGGAAATAAACGAACGAATAGGGAAAAATGCAAACAAGAACGGAGAAACGAACGAAAAGGGAAAAATGCAGATGAAAAGGGAAAAAAGCGAACGAAAAGGGAAAAATCCGAACGAAGAGGGAAAAATCCCAACGAAGAGGGAAAAAACCCAACGAAAAGGGAAAAATCCACACGAAGAGGGAAAAAATCGAACGAAAAGGGAAAAATGCAAACGAAAAGGGAAAAATCCTAACGAAGAGGGAAAAAACCCAACGAAAAGGGAAAAATCCACACGAAGAGGGAAAAAATCGAACGAAGAGGGAAAAATCGAACGAAGAGGGAAAAAACCCAACGAAGAGGGAAATATCCAGACCAGGAGAGAAAAATTCGAACGAAGAGGGAAAAAACCAAACGAAGAGGGAAAAAACCGAATGAAAAGAGAAGAAACCGAACGAAAAGGGGAAAAAACGAACGAGAGGGAAAAAATTGAACGAAAAGGGAAAAACTCGTAACGAAAAGGGAAAAATCCAGACGAGGAGGGAAAAATTCGAACGAAGAGGTAAAAAACCGAATGAAGAGGGAATGAACCGAACGAAAAGAGGAAAAAACAAACGAGAGGGAAAAAATTGAACGAAAAGGGAAAAAAACGAACGAAAAGGAAAAAATGCAAACAGAAAGGGAAAAAATTGAACCAAAAGTGAAAAAAGTAACGAAAAGGGAAAAACCGAACGAGAGGGAGAAAATTGAACGAAAAGGGAAAAAAACGAATGAAAAGGGAAAAATGCAAACGAAAAGGGAGAAAAGCGAACGAAAAGGGAAAAATCAGAACGAAGAGGGAATAATTCCATCGAAGAGGGAAAAAACTCAACGAAAAGAGAAAAATCCACATGGAGAGGGAAAAAATGGAACGAAGAGGGAAAAAACCCAACGAAGAGGGAAAAATCCAGACGAGGAGGTAAAAATTCGAACGAAGAGGGAAAAAACCGAATGAAGACGGAAAAAACCGAACGAAAAGGGGAAAAACGAATGAGAGGGAAAAAATTGAACGAAAAGGGAAAAAAACGAATGAAAAGGAAAAAATCAAACAGAAAGGGAAAAAATTGAACCAAAAGGGAAAAAACGTAACGAAAAGGGAAAAATCCACACGAATAGGGAAAAAATCGAACGAAGAGGGAAAAATCCAGACGAGGGAAAAATTCTAACGAAGAGGGAAAAAACCAAACGAAGAGAAAACAACTGAATGAAAAGGGAAAAAACCGAACGAAAAGGGGAAAAAACGAACGAGACGGAAAAAATTGAACGAAAACGCAAAAAACCTAACGAAAAGGGAAAAAAACGAACCAGAGGGAAAAAATTGAAGGAAAAGAGAAAAAAACGAACGAAAAGGAAAAAATTCAAACGAAAAGGGAAAAATCCGAACGAAGATGGAAAAATACCAACGAAGAAGGAAAAAACCCAATGAAAAGGAAAAAATCCACACGAAGAGGGAAAAAACTCAAACGAAAAGGGAAAAATGCAAACGAAAAGGGAAAAAAGCGAAAGAAAAGGGAAAAATCCGAACGAAGAGGGAGAAAACCCAACGAAAAGGGAAAAATACGAACGAAGAGAGAAAAAACTAAATGTAAAGGGAACAAAACCGTACGAAGAGGGAAAAAACCGAACAAAATGGGAAAAATCCAACGAAAAGGTAAAAAATTGAACCAAAAGGGAAAAAAGCGAACGAAAAGGAAAAAATCCGAACGAAGATGTAAAAATCCCAACGAAGAGGGAAAAAACCCAATGAAAAGGAAAAAATCCACACGAAGAGAGAAAAAACTCGAACGAAAAGGGAAAAATGCAAACGAAAAGGGGAAAAAGCGAAAGAAAAGGGAAAAATCCGAACGAAGAGGGAGAAAACCCAACGAAAAGGGAAAAATACGAACGAAGAGAGAAAAAACTAAATGTAAAGGGAACAAAACTGTACGAAGAGGGAAAAAGCCGAACAAAATGGGAAAAATCCAACGAAAAGGGAAAAAATTGAACCAAAAGGGAAAAAACGTAACGAAAAGGGAAAAAAACGAACGAGAGGGAAAAAATTGAACGAAAAGGGAAAAAACGAACGAAAAGGGAAAATGCAAACGAAAAGGGAAAAAAGCGAACGAAAAGGGAAAAATCCGAACGAAGAGGGAAAAATTCCAACGAAGAGGGAAAAAACCCAACGAAAGAGAAAAATCCACATGAAGAGGGAAAAAATGGAACGAAGAGGGAAAAAACCCAACGAAGAGGGAAAAATCCAGACGAGGGAAAAATTCGAACGAAGTGGGAAAAAACCGAATGAAGAGGGAAAAAACCGAACGAAAAGGGAAAAAAACGAATGAGAGGGAAAAAATTGAACGAAAAGGGAAAAGAACAAATGAAAAGGAAAAAATCAAACAGAAAGGGAAAAAATTGAACCAAAAGGGAAAAAAGTAACGAAAAGGGAAAAAACGAACGAGTGGGAGAAAATGAACGAAACGGGAAAAAACGAACGAAAAGGGAATTGTGCAAACGAAAAGGGAAAAAAGCGAACGAAAAGGGAAAAATCCGAGCGAAGAGGGAAAAATTCCAACGAAGAGGGAAAAAACCCAACAAAGAGGGAAAAAACCCAACGAAAAGGGAAAAATCCACACGAAGAGGGAAAAAATCGAACGAATATGGAAAAATGCAAACGAAAAGGGAAAAAAGCGAACGAAAAGGAAAAAATCCGAACGAAGAGGGAAAAAACCCAACGAAAAGGAAAAAATCCACACGAAGAGGGAAAAAATCGAACGAAGAGAGAAAAAACCCAAGGAAGAGGGAAAAAATCCAGACGAGGAGTGAAAAATTCGAACGAAGAGGGAAAAAACCAAACGAAGAGGAAAAAACCGAATGAAAAGGGAAGAAACAAACGAGAGGGAAAAAATTGAACGAAAAGGGTAAAATGCAAACGAAAAGGGAAAAAATTGAACCAAAAGGGAAAAAAACGTAACAAAAAGGGAAAAAAACGAACGAGAGGGAAAAAATTGAACGAAAAGGGAAAAAAACCAACGAAAAGGGTAAAATGCAAACGAAAAGGAAAAAAAAGGGAATAAAAAGAGAAAAATCCGAACGAAGAGGAAAAAAACCCAACGAAACGGTAAAATCCACACGAAGAGGGTAAAAATCGAACGAAGGGGGAAAAAACCCAACGAAGAGGGAAAAAATCCAGACGAAGAGGGAAAAATTCGAACGAAGAGGGAAAAAACCGAACGAAGAGTGAAAAAACGAACGAAGAGGCAAAAACAAAATGAAAAGGGAAAAAACAGAACGAAAAGGGGAAAAAACGAACGAGAGGGAAAAAATTGAACTAAAAGGGAAAAAAACCAACGAAGAGGGAAAAATGCAAACGAAAAGGGAAAAAGCGAACGAAAAGGGAAAAATCCAACGAAGAGGGAGAAAACGAACGAAAAGGGAAAAATGCAGATGAAAAGGGAAAAAAGCGAACGAAAAGGGAAAAAACCCAACGAAAAGGGAAAAATCCACACGAAGAGGGAAAAAATCGAACGAAGAGGGAAAAAACCGAACGAAAAGGGGGAAAAACGAACGAAAAGGTGGAAAAACGAACGAGAGGGAAAAAATTGAACGAAACGGGAAAAAACGAACGAATAGGGAAAAATGCAAACGAAAAGGGAGAAAACGAACGAAACGGGAAAAATGCAGATGAAAAGGGAAAAAAGCGAACGAAAAGGGAAAAAAATTGAACCAAAAGGGAAAAAACGTAACGAAAAGGTAAAAAAACGAACGAGAGGGAAAAATCCCAACGAACAGGGAAAAAAGCCAACGAAACGGGAAAATTCCACACGAAGAGGGAAAAAATCGGACGAAAAGGGAAAAATGCAAACGAAAAGGGAAAAAATTGAACCAAAAGGGAAAAAACGTAACGAAAAGGTAAAAAAAGGAACGAGAGGGAAATATCCCAACGAAGAGGGAAAAAACCCAACGAAACGGGAAAATTCCACACGAAGAGGGAAAAAATCGGACGAAAAGGGAATAATGCAAACGAAAAGGGAAAAAAGCGAACGAAAAGGGAAAAAACCCAACGAAAAGGGAAAAATCCACACGAAGAGGGAAAAAATCGAACGAAGAGGGAAATTACCCAACGAAAAGGTGGAAAAACGAACGAAAAGGGGGAAAAACGAACGAGAGGGAAAAAATTGAACGAAAAGGGAAAAAAACGAACGAAAAGGGAAAAATGCAAACGAAAAGGGAAAGAATTGAACCAAAAGGGACAAATCGTAACGAAAAGGGAAAAAACGAACGAGAGGGAAAAAATTGAACGAAACGGGAAATAAACGAACGAATAGGGAAAAATGCAAACAAAAACGGAGAAACGAACGAAAAGGGAAAAATGCAGATGAAAAGGGAAAAAAGCGAACGAAAAGGGAAAAATCCGAACGAAGAGGGAAAAATCCCAACGAAGAGGGAAAAAACTCAACGAAAAGGGAAAAATCCACACGAAGAGGGAAAAAATCGAACGAAAAGGGAAAAATGCAAACGAAAAGGGAAAAATGCAAACGAAAAGGGAAAAATCCTAACGAAGAGGGAAAAAACCCAACGAAAAGGGAAAAATCCACACGAAGAGGGAAAAAATCGAACGAAGAGGGAAAAATCGAACGAAGAGGGAAAAAACCCAACGAAGAGGGAAATATCCAGACCAGGAGAGAAAAATTCGAACGAAGAGGGAAAAAACCAAACGAAGAGGGAAAAAACCGAATGAAAAGAGAAGAAACCGAACGAAAAGGGGAAAAAACGAACGAGAGGGGAAAAAATTGAACAAAAAGGGAAAAAAACGAACGAAAAGGGAAAAATGCAAACGAAAAGGAAAACAATTGAACCAAAAGGGAAAAAAACGTAACGAAAAGGGAAAAAAACGAACGAGAGGGAAAAAATTGAACGAAAAGGGAAAAACCCAACGAAAAGGGAAAAGAACGAACGAAAAGGGAAAATGCAAACGAAAAGGAAAACAATTGAACCAAAAGGGAAAAAACGTAACGAAAAGGGAAAAAAACGAACGAGAGGGAAAAAATTGAACGAAAAGGGAAAAATGCAAACGAAAAGGGAAAAACCCAACGAAAAGGGAAAAGAACGAACGAAAAGGGAAAAAAGCGATTGAAAAGGGAAAAATCCAAACGAAGATGGAAAAACTTAACGAAAAGGGGAGAAACCGAACAAAGAGGGAAAAACACGAATGAAGAGGGAAAAAACCGAACGAGAGGGAAAAAACGGAACGAGGAGGGAAAAAACCCTACAAAGAGGGAAAAAAATTAAACGAAAAGGCAAAAATCCAGACGAGGAGGGAAAAATTCGAACGAAGAGGGAAAAAAACGAATGAAGAGGGAATGAACCGAACGAAAAGAGGAAAAAACGAACGAGAGGGAAAAATTGAACGAAAAGGGAAAAAAACGAACGAAAAGGAAAAAATGCAAACAGAAAGGGAAAAAATTGAACCTAAAGGGAAAAAAGTAACGAAAATGGAAAAACCGAACGAGAGGGAGAAATTTGAACGAAAAGGGAAAAAAACGAATGAAAAGGGAAAAATGCAAACGAAAAGGGAAAAAAGCGAACGAAAAGGGAAAAATCCGAACGAAGAGGGAAAAATTCCAACGAAAAGGGAAAAAACCCAACGAAAAGTGAAAAATCCACACGGAAAGGTAAAAAATGGAACGAAGAGGGAAAAAACCCAACGAAGAGGGAAAAATCCAGACGAGGAGGGAAAAATTCGAACGAAGATGGAAAAAACCGAATGAAGAGGGAAAAAACCGAACGAAAAGGGGAAAAACGAATGAGAGGGAAAAAATTGAACGAAAAGGAAAAAATGCAAACGAAAAGGGAAAAAAGCGAACGAAAAGGGAAAAAATCCGAACGAAGAGGGAAAAATTCCAACGAAAAGGGAAAAAACCCAACGAAAAGTGAAAAAATCCACACGGAAAGGTAAAAAATGGAACGAAGAGGGAAAAAACTCAACGAAGAGGGAAAAATCCAGACGAGGAGGGAAAAATTCGAACGAAGAGTGAAAAAACCGAATGAAGAGGGAAAAAACCGAACGAAAAGGGGAAAAACGAATGAGAGGGAAAAAATTGAACGAAAAGGGAAAAAAACGAATGAAAAGGAAAAAATCAAACAGAAAGGGAAAAAATTGAACCAAAAGGGAAAAAACGTAACGAAAAGGGAAAAATCCCCACGAAGAGGGAAAAAATCGAACGAAGAGGGAAAAAACCCAACGAAGAGGGAAAAATCCAGACGAGGAGAAAAAAATCCAGACGAGGAGGGAAAAATTCGAACGAAGAGGGAAAAAACCAAACGAAGAGAAAAAAACTGAATGAAAAGGGAAAACACCGAAAGAAAAGGGGAAAAAACGAACGAGAGGGACAAAATTGAACGAAAACGGAAAAAACGTAACGAAAAGGGAAAAAAACGAACGAGAGGGAAAAAATTGAAGGAAAAGAGAAAAAAACAAACGAAAAGGAAAAAATTCAATCGAAAAGGGTAAAAAGCGAACGAAAAGGGAAAAATCCGAACGAAGATGTAAAAATCCCAACGAAGAGGGAAAAAACCCAATGAAAAGGAAAAAATCCTCACGAAGAGAGAAAAAAATCGAACGAAAAGGGAAAAATGCAAACGAAAAGGGAAAAAAGCGAACGAAAAGGTTAAAATCCGAACGAAGAGGGAGAAAACCCAACGAAAAGGGAAAAATACGAACGAAGAGAGAAAAAACTAAATGTAAAGGGAAAAAACCGTACGAAGAGGGAAAAAAACCGAACAAAATGGGAAAAATCCAACGAAAAGGGAAGAAATTGAACCAAAAGGGAAAAAACGTAACGAAAAGGGAAAAAAAGAACGAGAGGGAAAAAATTGAACGAAAAGGGAAAAAACGAACGAAAAGGGATAAATGCAAGCGAAAAGGGAAAAATCCGAACGAGGAGGGAAAAAAACCAAACGAAAAGAGAAAAATCCACACAAAGAGGAAAAAAATCGAACGAAGAGGAAAAAAACCCAACGAAGAGGGATAAACCAGACGAGGAGGGAAAAATTCGAACGAAGAGAGAAAAAACCGAACGAAAAGAGGGAAAAATTGAACGAAAAGGGAAAAAAACGAACGAAAAGGAAAAAATGCAAACAGAAAGGGAAAAATTGAACCAAAAGGGAAAAAACGTAACGAAAAGGGAAAAAACGAACGAGAGGGAGAAAATTGAACGAAAAGGGAAAAATGCAAACGAAAAGGGAAAAAAGCGAACGAAAAGGGAAAAATCCGAACGAAGAGGGAAAAATTCCAACGAAGAGGGAAAAAACCCAACGAAAAGAGAAAAATTCACATGAAGAGGGAAAAAATGGAACGAAGAGGGAAAAAACCCAACGAAGGGGGAAAAATCCAGACGAGGAGGGAAAAATTCGAACGAAGTGGGAAAAAACCGAATGAAGAGGGAAAAAAAACCGAACGAAAAGGGGAAAAAACGAATGAGAGGGAAAAAATTGAACGAAAAGGGAAAAAAACGAATGAAAAGGAAAACATCAAACAGAAAGGGGAAAAAATTGAACCAAAAGGGAAAAAACGTAACGAAAAGGAAAAAAACGAACGAGAGGGAGAAAATTGAACGAAACGGGAAAAAAAACGAACGAAAAGGGAAAAATGCAAACGAAAAGGGAAAAAAGCGAACGAAAAGGGAAAAAAAGCGAACGAAAAGGGTAAAATACGAACGAAGAGGGAAGAATTCCAACGAAGAGGGAAAAAACCCAACAAAGAGGGAAAAAACCCAACGAAAAGGGAAAAATCCAACGAAGAGGGAAAAAATCGAACGATTATGGAAAAATGCAAACGAAAAGGGAAAAATGCGAACGAAAAGGAAGAAATCCGAACGAAGAGGGAAAAAACCCAACGAAAAGGAAAAAATCCACACGAAGAGGGAAAAAATCGAACGAAGAGGGAAAAAACCCAAGGAAGAGGGAAAAATCCAGACGAGGAGTGAAAAATTCGAACGAAGAGGGAAAAAACCAAACGAAGAGGGAAAAAACCGAATGAAAAGGGAAAAAACAAACGAGAGGGAAAAAATTGAACGAAAAGGGAAAAATGCAAAGGAAAAGGGAAAAAATTGAACCAAAAGGGAAAAAACGTAACGAAAAGGGAAAAAAATGAACGAGAGGGAAAAAATTGAAAGAAAAGGGAAAAAAACGAACGAAAAAGGTAAAATGCAAACGAAAAGGGAAAAAAGCGAACAAAAAGAGAAAAATCCGAACGAAGAGGAAAAAAACCCAACGAAAAGGGAAAAATCCACACGAAGAGGGTAAAAATCGAACGAAGGGGGAAAAAACCCAACGAAGAGGGAAAAATCCAGACGAAGAGGGAAAAATTCGAACGAAGCGGGAAAAAACCGAACGAAGAGGGAAAAACCGAACGAAGAGGAAAAAAACCCAACGAAAAGGTAAAAATCCACACGAAGAGGGAAAAAATCGAACGAAGAGGGAAAAATCGAACGAAGAGGGAAAAAACCCAACGAAGAGGGAAAAATCCAGACGAGGAGGGAAAAATTCGAACGAAGAGGGAAAAAACCAAACGAAGAGGGAAAAATGCAAACGAAAAGGAAAACAATTGAACCAAAAGAGAAAAAACGTAACGAAAAGGGAAAAAAACGAACGAGAGGGAAAAAATTGAACGAAAAGGGAAAAATGCAAACGAAAAGGGAAAAACCCAACGAAAAGGAAAAAAAAACGAACTAAAAGGGAAAAAAGCGATTGAAAAGGGAAAAATCCAAACGAAGATGGAAAAACTTAACGAAAAGGGAAGAAACGGAACAAAGAGGGAAAAAAACGAATGAAGAGGGAGAAAACGGATCGAGGAGGGAAAAAACCCTACAAAGAGGGAAAAAATTGAACGAAAAGGAAAAATCGTAACGGAAAGGGTAAAATCCAGACGAGGAGGGAAAAATTCGAACGAAGAGGTAAAAAACCGAATGAAGAGGGAATGAACCGAACGAAAAGAGGAAAAAACAAACGAGAGGGAAAAATATGAACGAAAAGGGAAAAAAACGAACGAAAAGGAAAAAATACAAACAGAAAGGGAAAAAATTGAACCAAAAGTGAAAAAAGTAACGAAAGGGGAAAAACCGAACGAGAGGGAGAAAATTGAACGAAAAGGGAAAAAAACGAATGAAAAGGGAAAAATGCAAACGAAAAGGGAAAAAAGCGAACGAAAAGGGAAAAATCCGAACGAAGAGGGAAAAATTCCAACGAAGAGGGAAAAAACCCAACGAAAAGAGAAAAATCCACATGGAGAGGGAAAAAATGGAACGAAGAGGGAAAAAACCCAACGAAGAGGGAAAAATCCAGACCAGGAGGGAAAAATTCGAACGAAGAGGGAAAAAACCGAATGAAGACGGAAAAAACCGAACGAAAAGGGGAAAAACGAATGAGAGGGAAAAAATTGAACGAAAAGGGAAAAAAACGAATGTAAAGGAAAAAATCAAACAGAAAGGGAAAAAATTGAACCAAAAGGGAAAAAACGTAACGAAAAGGGAAAAAATCCACACGAATAGGGAAAAAATCGAAGGAAGAGGGAAAAATCCAGACAAGCAGAAAAAAATCCAGACGAGGAGGGAAAAATTCGAACGAAGAGGGAAAAAACCAAACGAAGAGAAAACAACTGAATGAAAAGGGAAAAAACCGAACGAAAAGGGGAAAAAACGAACGAGACGGAAGAAATTGAACTAAAACGCAAAAAACCTAACGAAAAGGGAAAAAAACGAACGAGAGGGAAAAAATTGAAGGAAAAGAGAAAAAAACGAACGAAAAGGAAAAAATTCAAACGAAAAGGGAAAAATCCGAACGAAGATGGAAAAATACCAACGAAGAAGGAAAAAACCCAATGAAAAGGAAAAAATCCACACGAAGAGGGAAAAAACTCAAACGAAAAGGGAAAAATGCAAACGAAAAGGGAAAAAAGCGAAAGAAAAGGGAAAAATCCGAACGAAGAGGGAGAAAACCCAACGAAAAGGGAAAAATACGAACGAAGAGAGAAAAAACTAAATGTAAAGGGAACAAAACCGTACGAAGAGGGAAAAAACCGAACAAAATGGGAAAAATCCAACGAAAAGGTAAAAAATTGTACCAAAAGGGAAAAAAGCGAACGAAAAGGAAAAAATCCGAACGAAGATGTAAAATCCCAACGAAGAGGGAAAAAACCCAATGAAAAGGAAAAAATCCACACGAAGAGAGAAAAAACTCGAACGAAAAGGGAAAAATGCAAACGAAAAGGGAAAAAAGCGAAAGAAAAGGGAAAAATCCGAACGAAGAGGGAGAAAACCCAACGAAAAGGGAAAAATACGAACGAAGAGAGAAAAAACTAAATGTAAAGGGAACAAAACCGTACGAAGAGGGAAAAAACCGAACAAAATGGGAAAAATCCAACGAAAAGGGAAAAAATTTAACCAAAAGGGAAAAAAACGTAACGAAAAGGGAAAAAAACGAACGAGAGGAAAAAAATTGAACGAAAAGGGAAAAAACGAACTAAAAGGGAAAAATGCAAACGAAATGGGAAAAAAGCGAACGAAAAGGGAAAAATGCAGATGAAAAGGGAAAAAAGCGAACGAAAAGGAAAAAATCCGAACGAAGAGGGAAAAAACCCAACGAAAAGGGAAAAATCCACACGAAGAGGGAAAAATGCAAACGAAAAGGGAAAAATGCAAACGAAAAGGGAAAAAAGCGAACGAAAAGGGAAAAATGCAAACGAAAAGGGAAAAAATTGAACCAAAAGGGAAAAAACGTAACGAAAAGGTAAAAAAACGAACGAGAGGGAAAAATCCGAACGAACAGGGAAAAAACCCAACGAAACGGGAAAATTCCACACGAAGAGGGAAAAAATCGGACGAAAAGGGAAAAATGCAAACGAAAAGGGAAAAAATTGAAGCAAAAGGGAAAAAACGTAACGAAAAGTTAAAAAAAGCAACGAGAGGGAAATATCCCAACGAAGAGGGAAAAAAACCCAACGAAACGGGAAAATTCCACACGAAGAGGGAAAAAATCGGACGAAGAGGGAAATTACCCAACGAAAAGGTGGAAAAACGAACGAAAAGGGGGAAAAACGAACGAGAGGGAAAAAATTGAACGAAAAGGGAAAAAAACGAACGAAAAGGGAAAAATGCAAACGAAAAGGGAAAAAATTGAACCAAAAGGGACAAATCGTAACGAAAAGGGAAAAAAAACGAACGAGAGGGAATAAATTGAACGAAACGGGAAATAAACGAACGAATAGGGAAAAATGCAAACGAAAAGGGAGAAAACGAACGAAAAGGGAAAAATGCAGATGAAAAGGGAAAAACGCGAACGAAAAGGGAAAAATCCCAACGACGAGGGAAAAAACCCAACGAAAAGGGAAAAATCCACACGAAGAGGGAAAAAATCTAACGAAAAGGGAAAAATGCAAACGAAAAGGGAAAACTGCAAAACGAAAAGGGAAAAATCCTAACGAAGAGGGAAAAAACCCAACGAAAAGGGAAAAATCCACACGAAGAGGGAAAAAAATCGAACGAAGAGGGAAAAATCGAACGAAGAGGGAAAAAACCCAACGAAGAGGGAAAAATCCAGACCAGGAGAGAAAAATTCGAACGAAGAGGGAAAAAACCAAACGAAGAGGAAAAAAAACCGAATGAAAAGGGAAGAAACCGAACGAAAAGGGAAAAATGCAAACGAAAACGAAAACAATTGAACCAAAAGGGAAAAAACGTAACGAAAAGGGAAAAAAACGAACGAGAGGGAAAAAATTGAACGAAAAGGGAAAAATGCAAACGAAAAAGGAAAAACCCAACGAAAAGGGAAAAAAACGAACGAAAAGGGAAAAAAGCGATTGAAAAGGAAAAATCCAAACGAAGATGGAAAAACTTAACGAAAAGGGGAGAAACCGAACAAAGAGGGAAAAAAACGAATGAAGAGGGAAAAAACCGAACGAGAGGGAAAAAACGGAACGAGGAGGGAAAAAACCCTACAAAGAGGGAAAAAATTAAACGAAAAGGGAAAAATCCAGACGAAGAGGGAAAAATTCGAACGAAGAGGGAAAAAATCGAATGAAGAGGGAATGAACCGAACGAAAAGAGGAAAAAACGAACGAGAGGGAGAAAATTGAACGAAAAGGGAAAAAAAACGAATGAAAAGGGAAAAATGCAAACGAAAAAGGAAAAAAGCGAACGAAAAGGGAAAAATCCGAACGAAGAGGGAAAAATTCCAACGAAAAGGGAAAAAACCCAACGAAAAGTGAAAAATCCACACGGAAAGGTAAAAAATGGAACGAAGAGGGAAAAAACCCAACGAAGAGGGAAAAATCCAGAATAGGAGGGAAAAATGCGAACGAAGAGGGAAAAAACCGAATGAAGAGGGAAAAAACCGAACGAAAAGGGGAAAAACGAATGAGAGGGAAAAAATTGAACGAAAAGGGAAAAAAACGAATGTAAAGGAAAAAATCAAACAGAAAGGGAAAAAATTGAACCAAAAGGGAAAAAACGTAACGAAAAGGGAAAAATCCACACGAAGAGAGAAAAAATCGAACGAAGAGGGAAAAAACCCAACGAAGAGGGAAAAATCCAGACGAGGAGAAAAAAATTCCAGACGAGGAGGGAAAAATTCGAACGAAGAGGGAAAAAACCAAACGAAGAGAAAAAAACTGAATGAAAAGGGAAAAAACCGAAAGAAAAGGGGAAAAAAACGAAATAGAGGGACAAAATTGAACGAAAACGGGAAAAAACGTAACGAAAAGGGAAAAAAACGAACGAGAGGGAAAAAATTGAAGGAAAAGAGAAAAAAACGAACGAAAAGGAAAAAATTCAATCGAAAAGGGAAAAAAGCGAACGAAAAGGGAAAAATCCGAACGAAGATGTAAAAATCCCAACGAAGAGAGAAAAAAACCCAATGAAAAGGAAACAATCCACACGAAGAGAGAAAAAACTCGAACGAAAAGGGAAAAATGCAAACGAAAAGGGAAAAAAGCGAACGAAAAGTTTAAAATCCGAACGAAGAGGGAGAAAACCCAACGAAAAGGGAAAAATACGAACGAAGCGAGAAAAAACTAAATGTAAAGGGAAAAAACCGTACGAAGAGGGAAAAAAACCGAACAAAATGGGAAAAATCCAACGAAAAGGGAAAAAATTGAACCAAAAGAGAAAAAACGTAACGAAAAGGGAAAAAAACGAACGAGAGGGAAAAAATTGAACGAAAAGGGAAAAAACGAACGAAAAGGGATAAATGCAAACGAAAAGGGAAAAATCCGAACGAGGAGGGAAAAAACCTAACGAAAAGAGAAAAATCCACACAAAGAGGGAAAAAATCGAACGAAGAGGAAAAAAAACCAACGAAGAGGGATAAACCAGACGAGGAGGGAAAAATTCGAACGAAGAGAGAAAAAACCGAACGAAAAGAGGGAAAAAATTGAACGAAAAGGGAAAAAAACGAACGAAAGGGAAAAAATGCAAACAGAAAGGGAAAAAATTGAACCAAAAGGGAAAAAACGTAACGAAAAGGGAAAAAACGAACGAGAGGGAGAAAATTGAACGAAAAGGGAAAAATGCAAACGAAAAGGGAAAAAAGCGAACGAAAAGGGAAAAATCCGAACGAAGAGGGAAAAATTCCAACGAAGAGGGAAAAAACCCAACGAAAAGAGAAAAATTCACATGAAGAGGGAAAAAATGGAACGAAGAGGGAAAAAACCGAACGAAGGGGGAAAAATCCAGACGAGGAGGGAAAAATTTGAACGAAGTGGGAAAAAAACCGAATGAAGAGGGAAAAAAACCGAACGAAAAGGGGAAAAAACGAATGAGAGGGAAAAAATTGAACGAAAAGGGAAAAAAACGAATGAAAAGGAAAACATCAAACAGAAAGGGAAAAAATTGAACCAAAAGGGAAAAAACGTAACGAAAAGGGAAAAAACGAACGAGAGGGAGAAAATTGAACGAACCGGGAAAAAAACGAACGAAAAGGGAAAAATGCAAACGAAAAGGGAAAAAAGCGAACGAAAAGGGAAAAAAGCGAATTAAAAGGGTAAAATACGAACGAAGAGGGAAGAATTCCAACGAAGAGGGAAAAAACCCAACAAAGAGGGAAAAAACCCAACGAAAAGGGAAGAATCCACACGAAGAGGGAAAAAATCGAACGAATATGGAAAAATGCAAACGAAAAGGGAAAAATGCGAGAAAAAAGGAAAAAATCCGAACGAAGAGGGAAAAAACCCAACGAAAAGGAAAAAATCCACACGAAGAGGGAAAAAATCGAACGAAGAGGGAAAAAACCAAACGAAGAGGGAAAAAAACCGAATGAAAAGGGAAAAAACAAACGAGAGGGAAAAAATTGAACGAAAAGGGAAAAATGCAAACGAAAAGGGAAAAAA